>CM043698.1:139597500-140007500 GCA_023935145.1 Bretschneidera sinensis
ACCCTGGGATATTTTTGCTCTAAAACGCCTGGGTGTGCCCAGAATTCGCCTTTCATAACACTGATATATACATATATATATATACATATATATATATATACATATATATATACATATATTAACACATATATGCCTGAACTCTAAAATGCTAAACCGAAAACCTAAAAAAGAAGGAACCAAATCATGCTTGAAAGTAACCAGACCGTACCAGGGAAGAGACCAAATCGCTCTGGAAAAAAGGGTTGGATTTTTGTAGTTTAGGGTTTCTATGGGTGCGGCAGAAGAAAAAGAAAAGGGCGGGTTTCATTTTTTTTTGTTTTTTATTCTTTTAGAGTTTTTTCAGGATCCCAAGGAACATGCTCTCATACCATGATAACTTGGGATTAGAATAATGTGAGAGTGAAAAGGCTTCCAGATACTGTTTGGTCCTCTGATATTTATATTAATGCATATATGCATAATGAAAATAATACCTTTAACCCTTAACAATTTTCTATCCCAAATATATTAACGTTGTTTCAAAAATTCCACAGGCTTGGAGACTCTATAAAGAGGGCAGACCCATAGATTTGATCGATGAACATTTAAAGGACTCCTGCATTATCTTAGAGGTTTTATGTTCAATCCATGTGGGTTTATTATGTGTGCAGAAACGTCCAGAAGACCGGCCGAGCATGGCAACTGTGGTGTTGATGTTGACCAGTGAAGTCGCGCTACCTGAGCCTAAAGTGCCTGGTTTTTACGTTGAAAGGAATTTTCCTGAAACGATTCTTCATCAAGTAAGATTGAATCATGCTCAGCCAACAATATGTCTATTACATTGTTAACTGCTCGATAGATGATGTCTTAGTTCCTTCAATCTGCAAATTGTTATATTTATCCATTTTATGATGATCCATCCTTTTATCTTGGATGAAAGGAAAATTCTTTTATATAATTAAAAAAATAAAAAATAAAATATATAGTAGAATAATTTATTTGCTTCTGCTCACTAAGGAATTCAAAATGCGTATATGCTAAGTGGAATTTGGATGCTAAAATGTAGCAGATAGAACCTCTGAGGTATATGTAGATGGTTGCCTAGGACATTGAGCCATTCATGTATGTTGAAGGAATCATCATTGAGAAAGGTATCTTTCAAGTTCTAATATAATACAAAACTATGATTTACATAGAATACATAATCCGAATGAAAAACTAATAAATAATATTAGTTTAAACACTACTCCAAATAATATAATTCATACGTCTCAACTATATACTCATTTTAGACACTTTGAAAACTTGAGTGATAGTTACCCTTCATGTTTACAATCAATTACAACTGAGTTTTTCAAATGTCAAATTGACTGTTAGGAAATGGTGTTCAACATCTTTATTCAAAATAATATTTTTAGGACTTGTTTATCACATGTTCAAGTAGCATATCTTACATTATTCTCAACAAGCAATCAATTAAAAAGGAAAACATAGAACTTGATGACATTGGTCAATATATCAGCAATTGTATTTTGTTTGATAAAAATGGGTCTAAGTTTAAGACTGGATAATCATTATATAATTTTAATTTTTAGTAAACAAAGTGAAATGACTCAATCAATTATGTCATCGGAATATTAAAAAAATAAATAAGAGAAAACATTAATAAATATTTATAGCTCTTTTATAATAATTTGAGCATATTCATAAGAATATTTTAAATCCTGTATTCATCTTTGGTTACCTCTAGAAGAAAAAGTAGATCAAATATAAAATTGTAACACTAGAAGCCATAAAATAAATACTAGTCTTAAGAAGAATGTTACTGGACATAACCATATGAAATTTTGATGACTTTGAACCAAAAGAATAAGGTGATAAAATAAACTCAATACTTTGGAGGCCTACAATTTTATATTTGTTCTAAGGTTGGTTCTTATTAAGGGAAGAAAGATTAACATAACATGTATAGTCTCTGAAATCCAAGAAATATAGTTTTTGGAGAGGTATGAAACATCTAATGAGAGGCTTTACCATACTTCTATTCTGCTCATCTTTGTGTTATTTAGTCTTATTCAAATGAATCAATCAGAGACAATGAGACTATTGTTTCAGCTGAGAGCTTTGAATTGGGATTCTTTAATATGGTACAAGAAGATAACAAGTTGCCAATTGAGATCTACCGCTCAACAATTCATCAGGAGTTCTACAAGTTACCCACCAGGGAATCCTAGTCGTTCTCAATGGTACAAACAGCAAATTATGATCCTTAGATTTATCAAGACTTGCACAAAATCTAGTCGCATAGCTTTTGGACTTTGGAAATCTTTGACGCTAAGAGAGTGGGCTTAGTTGATTGAAACTATAGGGCTACGAGAGCTAGTTTAGTTCAATTAACTTATGGATTTGATTGATGAACTATAGGGCTAAGAGAACAAGTTTAGTTCATTTTATTGTTAGAAAAATTTCGGTGAAAAATAGAAAAAAATTAAATTAAAAATTGTTTTATTAAATTTATAAAATAAATTACTAAGAGTGAGGAATTTGGTTCCATCATTGAATTTTTTTTTAAAAAAAATTTAAATTTATTTTAATAAAAATTTATAAAAAAACAATTACCACAAAATTTAAACCTATCTGCGATGGAACATCCGTAACAGATAGGGTTAAATCCCTAAAACTTGTGCCCAAGTCCCCTATCTCTTTTATTTCTTCCTCTTCCACCATTTCTCCCTCTCTCTCTCTCTCTCTCTCTCTCTCTCAATTGCCGCTATTATTAAGTCAGTATTATATTAAGCGAGTAGTTGAGTTGGTCTCCATCGGTTATACATTTCAAATAAAATATTGTAGTGGAGTTTTTCAAGGCTCTTTATCAAAATGAATAAGAGACGATAGAAGTTATGGCTTGAAGGCATGACAAGGTCGCTTTCCTTAAGTTTTAATTCTCTCACTCACCGATGCAAGAAGGTTTCCGATGAATTTTCTCTAAGATACAATAAAGATCTGTTGTTGTTTTACACTTTGCACTAGTGAGAACAACCCATAAGAGCTTCTATAAGTTCTATGGTTTAAGAGCACTTGCATTTGAAAAATTCTGCAAAATTTTCAATCACAAGAAGATCTATATTTTTTGAGAGAAAATAGAAGAAGAAGAAGATGAAAGATTCCTCAATAAAATCTAATGAACTTTGTAAAAGACGACTGTTATACATTGTAAAAAACGACAGTTATACACTCTATGTATAGAGTTACTAAGTATCTCTTCACAATAGACATTATGGTTCAGTCCTCAACTAACATAATTGAGTGTCTCTTCACAAGAGACAACTTAATTCAACAACCAACTGCCATTTAACGTTTAAAAGAATTCAAATTTTCGTTATGATAGTCGATTATGCCATCGAGACAGTCAACTGTGCCTCAAAAAATACTTTTCAACAATCAAGTATCGGGCTGATAAGACTGTCCAATTTCATAGGCGACTATCTAAAATTTTTGTCCAATCTTACAATCGACTATCTTAAATGGCACTCGACTATCTTCTGAACAAAACTTAATTTTTTTTCCTTCTTTTTTCCTTCGATTTTTCAAATCATCTAAAGTATAAAACCGTATTTTATTTTAAAAAATCACTAACAACCCCCACCATTTTCAAAATATTTTTTACTCTATAAAAATTTGAAAATCAAATCTTTCATAATCCATTGAAGTTCATGCTTAAATGAAGATGCCTTTGGGACTTGAATCTTCAATTGGTGAAAACACATCAAAGTTAAATAGAATGTGTGGTACTATGATACTCTGAAGCACAAATCTTATTTGTTTAATTGGACGTATCTCACATTTGAATTTCTCCTCATAGAAATTGCCAGAAAAATTACCGACACTTTGCACGCTTTGTGTCATATATCTTATGTCATTAGTGCTCTAGAGTTAAGCCTTTGAACTCAACAGAAACGACCACACTGCACACCCACTAAGTAAGCTTATTAAGTATGTTTCGTAGCTTAATATTCCAAAGAAAACTTTTATACGCCTTATTAATAACTCAAAGTTCACCCAAAACTTTATCACAACGGTTTTCAAACACATTTCTCCTGAGATGAAATATTTTCTATAGGTGTTTACAATCACAACTGGTGATGTACTTTGTCTCATTGAACTCAAGACTTATGGTTAGTAAGCATTAAGTCGAGGTTCTACCATAGGTGATTAATTGTATGGGCTTGATCCCTATCTTTATATAATATTTTAATGATAATCTAGCTAGAAACTTGGTTAATGTCTAAAATTTATACTTGGCTAAATGGCCAGGATAATTCATTTTACTGCATTGCGTACATAATACCAATCCCAGTTACACTCAAAAGCACCCTATCACAAGCGATATTTTCCATCGTTTCTAACTACTTGACTTTTCTCACTTATAATTCATTATCATGCTCAGTATTTACTCGACACTTATACCATTGTACACTAACCATTATAGTGTACACTAGTCTCACTAGCCCAAGTGATGATATTATCATCCAAATAGGATTTTATCATAAGTACCCTCTTAAGATTCATATTCTTGTAAATTTCCATCACAAGAATATTTCTGATTCTAAGTTAAGTACTACTCAAAATACACTAGAGATATTCTCAAAACTTATTTGAAAAATCACAAGAGATATTTCAACACAAAAATTTTATTATTTCTATTCCAAAATTTCTTAAACCTTCATTGAAATTAGTAACTATTTTCTTAAGAAATTGGGAACTAAATCTTGTGATTGATCTTATAAGCAATATTTCAATGTACATGTTTAACTCTTACATATATAACACCTCTAGAAAATATAACTTATGCAATTAAATGAAGATAACAGTTAGCATGATATAAATTTCACAAGCCCTTATAAATTGAATTAATTAAACTTGAATTTCATTGAAATTCTGAAATCTTTCCTTGTGATTTTAGTAAGCATACAAATTCTATAATTTTTATACTTATATAGATTTCGGAAAATAACTTTAACTTAACTATAACATTATCTTCAACAAATATATCAAAGTAAATTGAATAATCAATAATATAAATATAAATACTAATATGGAAGTAATAACAAGGGTAGAACTGTTATTTCCCAAGAAGGAAAGTGGTGGGTTCCATGGAAACTTTTGATTTGGTATGTAATTGATGAGGGGTATAATTATCAATTCTATGGAAGAAAAACGGTGGAAATTTGTGAGGGGACTTCAATTGGAAGTTCGATTCAATGGAAGGTGCAAAAGGTTCCACGAGGGACTTTGATGTAAGATTGGGTCGATTTTTGGATCCTTTTTCTCTTCTTTGAAGTTGTTGGCCTCCTTCCCATCTTATGTATCTATCTATATTATTAATCAGAAATCTTATTTGGTGTTCACTCTTTAAAATATCTAAACTTCAATAGAGCTTTTACTTCATTTACAACAAATATTTTTACATTTTTCTTTTCTCTAGCATCTGATTAACTTATGATTTTATAAATATCAAGTAAGATGTAGGAAATCCAAAGAGAGTAAGTGTGGTTATGCAAGAAACTAAAAACATTATTTGAGAGAGAAAGAATCATGCAATAAGAGAAATAAGATCTATTAAGTATTCATAGAGAGATTGATCTTAACCACTAAACTGGTTTTAGAGAGAGAGAGTGAGTTTTAGTCTTGCCTTTTGTTCGGTTGTCTAGAAAAAAAGATGAAACTAGAGAAAATTGAAAAATTAACTGTGAATGAATTACTATCAGCCATCATCAATTATAATCAAATCTTTTAAAGCTATATATATGAATAAATCAATCGAAGATTTTATTCAATTTATAATCACAAATAAATCTGATTCCCTACAATATCAATTACAAAAAATTTAAAGAAAAAGAAGTGTTAAAAATCTGATAAGTAGGTATTACATCAAAGAAAGAACAATATTTCTCCGTGTCATTTTCTCTTAAGATAATTGAATTATAGGGTGTTTATCAAGGATTTTTATTTAATATTTTTTCTTATATGATTTTTCTATTAAAATTGATAAATTTTGACTTGATGTTTTGATTAACCTTTTTCTTATGATGATTGAATTACGGGTGTTTACTTCGATTTTTTGGTGTGAATATTTTAGTTTATGCTACCAATTTGTGTCATCAAACATTTTTAATCTAAAATGTAATATGATGGATACGTCCTGTGCATCACACGGCTTCAAAACTTGTTTGAAGGGGTATTACTCAATTTTCAACCCCTGTTCTAATTTTCCAAACATATTAATTACTCATATTTAATGGCTGACCAAGCATCTACTGAGTAAGCAAGACTTTTTCTATTGATGTTGTTGGGTCAGTAAGCCTCCTTACACCTTTAAAAGTAACCAGATTTTTAGTCCATTGACTAGCTCACATTGGGTCACAGTTCGATCAATTCACAAATCACTCGATTTACATGTCACTTTGGTCTGGTTCGATCATTTAAAATGCCTACCGCTTTGATCCTGATGATTTTTTATTTTGTTTTATACAAACGAGAGTTTTGGATGAAGTAGGATGTTAATATATGAGTTCTTAGTTAAACTTATCGTGCTGTAAGCATTTAGAACAATCAACAACGCACATGCTGTAAGCATTTAGAACAATCAACAACGCACAAAATTGCATTTAACGCGCAAACTCATAGATAATCAAAACCATCCAAGGCATCATTATTGTTATGAGAAACTCCTTTCTGCTTAAGAGAACATTTTGTCAATTCATGACAGAGTACTTCACTGCGGATAATTATCAAACATTCATGAAACTTGAAAATTGACGCAGATATGGATGACTTTTGGGTGTTTATGTGTGTTGAAACTTGAAAATTGGATAAGAAAACAAAAAGAAAAAAGTGATGTGAGAAAATAGACTTCAGAGAAGTCTTCCCATGCATAGGATTTTTTTTTTCCTCCCTTAGAGCTTCAATTGTGATCACAAGTCCTATAAGGCAGGGGAAGAAGAATCCTCTGCTGTCCAAGGAATTTCCATACAACCACCCCCATTGACATTTCATTGGAACCCACAAACTATAGGGTTGATCACTTGTTCTAAAAGTGGGCTCCATCTGAGATTAGATATGTGGTGAATGATAATTGGGAAAACCTATCTTAGTTTGCTTTAAATATGTTTTGATCTTCTGATTTGCAACCATTTTGCATCATCATTATGTCATGAACAAGATAGAAAAAAGAAGAAAAAGAATTATATATAGCTTTAAGTTGATAATTTGATCATATTCTGAAGAACTGTTTTAAATTCTGTTATCATCTTTGGTCAAAGTAAGTTATTTTCTAACACTAGATGCCACAGAATAAATACTAGTCAGCTGTACCTGGACCCAAACAGGTCGTTCCATGTATAACAGCCACACAAGTCCAGTATACCCACAAACCATAGCCACAGAAAAGGTCTCCCTGGTGGTTTTAAATTCTTCATAGGCCCAATGTAAAAGCAATGACAATTAAGCGCTTGAATTGCAGCCAATTTGTATGTAAGTAGACCTAAATAGATATGCAAGTAAGATAGAGGATGCCAGGATTGCCTCATATATCAAAATCAAAGAAAAATTTTTCATGAGATCATCACTTTATGTAATGCATTAGTGCATAACGTGGTTTCTGTAATCCCTAGATTAGAAGAAATCCATTTAAGTAGCATGTTAATGAATATATTACTGATATCATTATGATCCTTACATAGCTTCCATTTCCAAGCTTGAAATTTGGCCTTCAAACACACTAATATGATAGCAGTAATAATTTGATTAATTTCATCAGAATGCAGAGACTGCTAAATAACCTGACAAATTATTCATACTCGATTCAATTGTCATAGTATTCTAGACCCTTTAGCCCACCACCCACTATGGTCTATAAACATATGAAGATTTTTATGACTTTTGAACCAAAAGACTAAGTTGAAAAAAATAAACTTTCAACTTGAGAGGTCTTCAATATTTGTTCTATTTTTCTTCTTATTCAAGGAAGATTAAACATGTATTCTCTTTTAAGCTAAAGAAATACTGTTTTTAGAGAGGCATGAATCATCAATATGAGAGTCTTAACCATATTTTTTCTCTGCTATTCTTTGTGCTATTTATTTGTAGTCTCTACAGCAGTAGACACCATAGCTGCAAATAAAACAATCAGAGATGGCGAGACTATAATTTCAGCTGATGAGAGCTTTGAACTGGGATTTTTCAGTTCTGGTGGCTCGAAGAATCGGTACTTAGGAATATGGTACAAGAAGATAGCAACCGGGACAGTAGTATGGGTTGCCAACAGAGATTTACCGCTCAACGATTCATCAGGAGTTCTACAAGTTACCAATCAGGGAATTCTAGTCCTTCTCAATGGAACAAACAGCAAAATTTGGTCCTCAGATTTATCAGAAGCCGTGCAGAATCCAGTAGCACAGCTTTTGGACACAGGAAATCTTGTTGTTAGAGATGGAGATAATAAGAACCCGGAAAGTTTTTTGTGGCAGAGTTTTGATCACCTAGGTGATACACTATTAGCAGGCACGAAGTTTGGTAAGAACTTGGTTACCGGGCATGATAATTACCTCACATCAAGCAAAGGTGCTGATGATCCTTCGTCAGGTGATTATACAGATCGGCTCGATCCTGGTGGATATCCACAATTCTTTCTAAGAAATGGTTCGGATATGGTGTTGCGGTCAGGACCATGGAATGGCCTTCATTTCAGTGGGCAGCCAAATTTGAAGGAAAACACGATTTATTCATACGAATTTGTTTACAATGAGAAGGAGATTTTCTATAGGTATGAACTTAAAAATAGTTCGGTTGTTACAAGGATGGTGTTGAAATCCAACGGTGTTGTGCAGCGTTTCGCTTGGATTGATCGAGTTCAAAATTGGAATCTCTACTTATCAACTCAGATAGATGACTGTGACAGGTATGCATGGTGTGGTGCATATGGTAGTTGCAACATTAACAACAACCCGGCTTGTGGGTGCTTGGAAGGATTTGTGCCTAAAGTTTTAAAAGATTGGGAAGGAAGTGATTGGTCGAGTGGATGCGTTCGAAGAACTGAATTTGAATGTGGTAAAGGGGAGGGATTTCGAAAGATACTAAGCATAAAGGTGCCGGACACACGAAACTCTTGGTTTAACAGAACAATGAACCTTAAGGAATGTGAGGAGGAGTGCTTGAAGAACTGCTCTTGTACAGCTTATGCAAATTTGGATATCAGAGATGGAGGAAGTGGGTGTTTGCTTTGGTTTGATGAGCTGATTGATGTTAAAGAATACACAGAAAATGGTCAAGATATTTACATTAGGCTGGCTGCTTCAGAATTAGGTATGCGTTTACCTATTTAGATCTCAATTACTACATGTACTTATTAGATAGAGACTGCATAGAAAATATTGTTTCCTATTTCCTTTATGTTTATTACTTTTTGGTTTAAGTATCCACTAATTGTTAATTATTCTCCAATCATTAGTATTTTATCAAAGAAAGGATATGCTTATCTTGAACTATCAAATTACCTGTGCAAATGTTTCCCAGTAGAAAATGCCAGCGGAAACCATAAATAAGTGTCTTCTGGCTGAAGGTTCTAATAAATTTGCTTTCAGTATACTATATTTAGTCCTCAAGGTGAATCCTAAGCCAACAAAAAGTGCTACGTGTCTAGAGTGTTTTACATATAATATGATTTGAGGAATTAGTTGATTCCCGAATTCTTATGATTTATTCATTCAGTTTTCAGTTACTGCAGGTTCTCTCCAAGTGAGTTCCTTGTTATTGCTAAATTCACCTTTAAGCAAAGTAACTGGTTTCATTTTACCTGCTAAATTCAACAATGAGCAGTAGAAATTCCTGCTTTTCTTGTAATAATAATCACTAGTTTTACTGTGTATAAACTGCCTAATACTCTGTGTTGAATTGGTTATGCAGAGACTAGCAGCACGAAAATGAAAAAACTAGTGAGCTTCATGGTCATCCCTGTTCTGGCTTTGGGTTTGGTTTTCCTATTCTTATATTATGTGAATAGGAGGAAGCTTAAAAGAAAAGGTAAGCAGTAATATTCTGAATGTGAAGGATCTCTATGAAACAAAAACAAAATTTATTTCTTCAATATGCACACTGTTTGATGCCTTGCAGGGAGAATGGTAGTGGCTGGTGAAAGCGGGGAGAAAGATATAGAGCTGCCATTATTTGATCTGGCTACTATAACTGATTCAACCTATAACTTTTCAGATCTCAACAAAATTGGAGAAGGTGGCTATGGTCCTGTGTACAAGGTACTGCTGCGTCTTGATTAATAGCTACTGAAACTGCTACTTCATGTGTTCACAATACCAAATGTTTGTATCTACAGTTTGTTATTATTGATCTGCTGAAGCCCAAAGATTAATCTTATTCACATGATTTATCATCAAATATTTAGAAATGATATATCAAAATGTATGCATTCAGAAAGAAGGTTATAATTTCTGAATTATTTTTTTCAGCCAAATGAATGCTAAAGAATGGCTTAATAAATTATGTTTTCAGGGTACATTGAGCAATGGACAAGAAATAGCGGTGAAGAGGCTTTCGAAATATTCAACACAAGGACTCAGTGAATTCAAAAACGAAGTCTTATGTATTGCGAAACTGCAACATCGAAACCTTGTAAAGCTTTTAGGATGCTGCATTCAAGTAGAAGAAAAAATATTGATCTACGAATACATGCCCAATAAGAGCTTGGACGCCTTTATTTTTTGTATGGTTCCCTCATAATCATTGTATCCTTTAAATTTTCATATCACAACCATTATGGACTAACTTGGATGAGAATATTTGCAGCTCAAAATCAAAGTAGATTACTTGATTGGCCTAAACGCACCCATATTATTAAAGGAATTGCGCGAGGGCTTCTTTATCTTCATCAAGATTCTAGACTGAGAGTCATCCATAGAGACCTAAAAGCTGCCAATATTTTATTGGACAATGAGATGAATCCAAAAATCTCAGATTTTGGCTTGGCTAGAACTTTTGGAGGACAGGAAACTGAAGCAAACACAAAAAGAGTAGCTGGAACATAGTAATTGTTCTTCTCTTCTTTCCAGGTTAATATAATTAATCAATTTTAATTAATTTCAAATTTGTTACATTTTCTTCAATGATTTCTTGCAGTGGCTACATGTCTCCGGAGTATGCAATCGACGGTCTCTTCTCAATAAAATCAGACGTGTTTAGCTTTGGTGTATTGGTGTTAGAGATAGTGAGTGGAAGAAGAAACAAAGGATTTCACCATCCAGACTATGAGCACAACCTCCTTGGGCATGTAAGTATCAAGTCAAATACTAACATTTTTGTTAACTGGGGATTAGAATAATGTGAGAGTGAAAAGGCTTTTAGTCTAGTACTCCTTTATTTATATTAACACATATTCATAATTACAATAATACCCTTAAGCCTCAACACTTCTCTTCAAGTTAGGGCATATATTTCATATTCATCAAACTTGTTACATATAGGTCTAATTCGTGGGCCATCCAACAGTTTAGTAAACAAATATGCTAACTGATCTACTAACTTCAGATGTCTTGTATTGATTGCATTTTGTAAAAGTTTTTCTTGAACAACATAACTATCAAATTCAATATGCTGAATCCTTTATTGAAGTACCAAATTATTTGCAATACAAATGTCTGCTTGATTGTCACACACTAATCTCATTTGGACATGACTACTTATACTCAAGTTATGCTAATAACTGTCAGCCAAACTAATTCATAGGTAGTGTATCGTCGCTTTGTATTCATACTAGACATTCGATCTAGCAACCACTGTTTGTTTCTTACATTTCCATAACACTAGATTACCCCTAATAAATACATAAAATCTAGTAGTAGACATCCTATATGATGGATAACTTGTTAGTGTAACCCTCAACGTGAGTATGACCATGGTTTTGATAAAGTAAGTCACGACAAGGGGTACTCTTAAGATATCTCAAAATACGAATAAAAGCATCCCAATTACTAGTCCATGGGGTATCTAAATACTGACTAACCTCATTGAACCTGCCAATCCATGCTCTAGGGGACTGTTTCAAGCCATATTGTGACTTTTTCAACCAATATACTAACCCAAACTCCCCCCCGAGCAACAAACCCACAAGGTTGCTCCATGTAAATCTCATCTTGTAAACCATATAGGAAAAGAAGAGAAAGAACAACCTTTTTTTACACTTATTGTAGTGAGTCAATTGAGTCAATAACCGGGTAGGATCCAAGGGAACAACACTGGGATGAAGAAAAAGGTATGTGTTGTAACAAGTTTATGTTAAGGGTGACATCAGAAGAGACCAGACGATGTTTGCGGCCAGGAAGCTCGTCGAAAGTAGTAAAGTTTGCTGAAGAAAATAGGGTCGTGTTGGAAACGAAACAAACGACGTTGGAGGGGAAGAGGATTTTCACTGAAAAAGAAAGAACTAAATCGTGATTGGAAAGTAACCAGACCGCACCGGGGAAAAGACCAAATTGCGTTGGAAAAAGAGTTGGCTTATTGTAACTTAGGGTTTGTGTGGGTACAAAAGAGGAAGTGGAAGAAGAAGAAGATGGATTCGAATTTTTGTTTTGTTTTATATTCTCTTAGGGTTTATTTAGATCTTAAGGAACATGTTCTGATACCATGTTAACTTGGGAGTAGAATAATGTGAGTGAAGAGGCTATCAGTCCGGTCCTCTAATATTTATATGAACACATATATGCCTAAAATAAAAAATGCTAAACCCAAAACCCGAAAAAGAAAGAACCAAATCATGCTTGAAAAGTAACCAGACCGCGTTAGGGAAAAGACTAAATCGTGTCAGAAAAAAGAGTTGGGTTTTTGTAATTTAGGGTTTCTATTGGTGCGGTAGAGGAAGAAGAAAAAAAGTGGGTTTCAATTTTTTTTGTTTAATTTTTTATTCTATTAGGTTTTATTTAGGATCTCAAGAAATATGCTCTAATACCATATTAACTTGGGATTAGAATAATGTTAGAGTGAAATAGCTTCCAGATACTATCTAGTCCTCCAATATTTATATGAATGCATAATGAAAATAATACCTTTAACCCTTAACAATTTTCTATCTCAAACTTATTAACATTGTTTCAAAAATTCTACAGGCTTGGAGACTCTATAAAGAGAGAAGGCCCATTGATTTGATCGATGAACATTTAAAGGACTCTTGCATGATCTTAGAAGTTTTGTGTTCAATCCATGTGGGTTTATTATGTGTGCAGAAACGTCCAGAAGACCGACCGAGCATGGCAACTGTGGTGTTGATGTTGACTAGTGAAGTCGCACTACCTGAGCCAAGAGTGCCTGGTTTTTACATGGAAAGGAATTTGCCTGATATGGATTCTTCATCAGGCAAGATTGAATCATGTTCTGCCAACAATATGTCTATTACATTGTTAACTGCTCGATAGTTGATGTCGTAGTTCCTTAAATCTACAAATTGTTATATTCATCCATTTTTATGATGATCAATCCTTTTATCTTGGATAAAAGGAAAATTCTTTTATATAATTCAAAAACAACCAAAATATTTAGTACAATAATTTATTTGCTTATGCTCTCTAAGGAACTCAAAATGCGTATTTGCTAAGTGGAATTTGGAGGTTAAAATGTAGCAGATAGAACCTCTGAGGTTTATGTAGATGGTTGCCTAGGATATTGAGCCATTCATGTATGTTGAAGGAATCATCATTGAGAAAGGTATCTTCCAAGTTTTAAATAATCCATAATCCAGATGAAAAACTAATAAATAATAGAGCCTCTATTCATACGACTCTACTATATACTCATTTTAGACACTTTGAAAACTTGAGTGATAGTTACCCTTTATGTTTCTAAACAATTACGACTGAGTTTTTCAAATGTCAAATTGATTGTTAGGAAAAGGTGTTCAACATCTTTATTCAAAATAATATTTTTAGGACTTAATGTTCATCACATGCTGAAGTAGCATATCTTACATTATTCTCAACAAGCAATCAATGAAAAAGAAAAACATAGAACTTGATGACATGGGTCAATATATCAGCAATTGTATTTTGTTTGAAAAAAATGGGTCTAAGTTTAAGACTAGATAATCATTATATATTTTTAGTTTTTAGTAGACAAAGTGAAATGACTCAGTCAATTATGTCATCGCAATAATAAAAAAATAAATAAGAGAAAACATTAATAAATATTTATAGCTCTTATTTAATAATTCAATCATATTCATAAGAATATTTTAATTCCTGTATTCATCTTTGGTTACCTCTAGATGAAAAATTAGAACAAATATAAAATTGTAACTCTAGAAGCCATAAAATAAATACTAGTCTAAGAAGAATGTTATTGGACATAACCATATGAAATTTTGATGATTTTGAACTGGGATTCTTTAGCTTAGGTAGCTCGAAGAATCGGAACTTAGGAATATGGCACAAGAAGATAACAACTGGGACAGTAGTATAGGTTGCCAAGAGAGATCTACCACTCAATGATTCATCAAGAGTTCTACAAGTTACCCACCAGGGAATTCTAGTCCTTCTCAGTGGTACAAACAGCAAAGTATGGTCCTTAGATTTATCAGGACTTGCCCAAAATCTAGTAGAATAGCTTTTGGACACTAGAAATCTTTGGCACTAAGAGAGTGAGCTTAGTTGATTGGAACTATAGGGCTAAGAGAGGTAGTTTAGTTCAATTAACATATGGATTTGATTGATGAACTATAGGGCTAAGGGAGCGAATTTAATTCAATTTATTGTTTGAAAATTTTCAGCCACAAATAAAAGAAAAATTAAATTAAAAATTGTTTTAATAAATTTATAAAATAAATTACTAACAGGGAGGGATTTGGGTCCATCGTTGAAAAAAAATTTAATTTTTAAATATTTTAGTAAATTTATTAATAAAAATTTGTGAAAAAATTACCACAGAATTTAACCCTATCTGCGATGGACACATCCGTTGCAGATAGGGTTAAATCTCTAAACTTGTGCCCAAGTCCCCTTTCTCGTCCATTTCTCTATTTTTTCTTCATTCTGCACCATTTTTCTCCCTCTTTCTCTTAACCACCTTGACTTCTCTCTCTTTTCTTCCTCTTATTCCTCTCTCCTTTCATCTTCTTCTTTCTCTTTATTTAATATCTAAATTATACATATATATATATATATATATATATATATATGTATTATTAAGTCAGTATTATATTAAGCGAGTGGTTGAGTTGGTTTCAATCGGTTATGCATTTCTACTAAAATATGTTAGTGTAATTTTTCAAGGGGTTGTTTATCAAAAAGAATAAGAGAGGATGAGACTTATGGTTTTAAGGCACATCTAGGTCGCTTTCTCTAAGGTCTAGTTCCCCCTCTCACCGATGCAAGAAGGTTTATGGTGAATTTTGTCTAAGATACAATGAAGCTCTGTTGTTGTTCTGTACTTTGCATGCACTAGTGAAGAAAAACCCACAACAACTTCTATAAGTTTTATGGATTAAGGGTACTTGTGTTTGAAGAATTCTACAAAATTTTCAATCATAAGAAGATCTATATTTTTTGAGAGAAAATAGAGGAAGAAGATGAAGAAGATGAAGAAGAAAGAATCCTCAATAAAATCTCAAAAGCTTCTAACTTCAGTTACACTAGTGGGTCTTTCCCAATTTAACACTGCTTCTACTTTCTGCGGGTCAACTGCTATTCCCTCTCTCGACACAACATGCCCCAAGAAAGATATTTCACTCAACCAAAACTCACACTTGGAGAACTTTGAATATAATTTATCTCTTCTTAGAATTTCCAACACTATCTCTAGATGTTGCATATTCTCCTCTTCATTCTTGGAATATACCAGAATATCATCAATAAACACAATCACAAATCTATCCAAGAATGGTTTAAACATTCGATTCATTAGATCCATGAATGCTGCAGGAGCATTAATCAGCCCAAATGGCCCGACCAAGAACTCATGATGGCCATAACGTGTCCTAAAAGCAGTCTTAGGCACGTCCCCCTCCTTTATCCTTAATTGATGATAACTCGATATCAGGTCTATCTTAGAAAACACCCTAGCTCCCTGTAACTGCTCGAATAAATCATCTATCATGGGCAAATGATATCTATTCTTGATGGTGATTTTATTCAACTATCTATAATCAATATATAACCTCATTGTCCCATCTTTATACTTGACAAACAATACAGGGGCTCCCCAAGGTGACATACTAGGTCGAATAAACTGTTTATCTAGCAACTCTTGAAGCTGAAGAAGCTGAACTTTCAACTCTCCCAATTCGGCAGGTGCCATTCTATAAGGTGCTATAGATATGGGTGCTGATCCTAGAATCACCTCAATAGAAAACTCAATTTCCATATTGGGAGGCAAACCAGATAACTCTTCAGGGAATACATTAGAAAAATCTTTTACTACCAAGATTTCTTATAACTTCTTACTCTCCTTGCTAGAATCCACCACATATGCCAAATACCCCTCACAACCCTTCTTCAACCATTTAATGGTAGTTAGGCAGAAATAAGATAGCTAGCAAGTATCTTACGTTCTCTTTGAAAATTAATCTCTTCTTGTCTAGGCATCTTGAATACCACATTCTTACTAAAGCAATCTACCTAATCATGATATGTAGATAACAAATTCATCCCAAGAATTAAATCAAAATCTGTCATATCTAAAGGCAATAAATCAACTTCAATTTTTCTATCAGCCATATAAATCACACAACTTCGATAAATTGTCTTGATAATAACCCTATCCCCAGTAGGAACCTCAGCAACAATAACATGCATCAAAGGACTAGAAGTAGCATCAAATAGATTTCATATAAACACTAGATATGAAAGAATGGGTTGCACAAGATCAATTAATAATCTAGCAGGCCTATTAAGGATAGATACCCTACCCATAACAACATTAGGAGTGACTTGTGCATTTTGTTGGGTCAATGCATAGACTCTACTGTTTCTGGACTGTAATTGGCTGCCATGTGCTCTCTCAGCTATTGATCATCGACTTCTGCCCCGCACACTCCCTGATCAACCATATCTCTCCACCGGTTTTCTCTTAACATTTCCAACGCCTACGTCAGCAAATTTTCCCACTGGATAATCTGCAGCAACATGTCCTCCCTCACCACATATAAAACATATCTACGTAGGGCAATTCCGAGACAGATGCCATGTCTGATTACATCTAAAGCAAACCCTTGACTCTAGATCATACATCAGATTACCACATCCCCTTGGTGGCATACTTACTCCTCTACTATAACTCCCACTTTCCAAAGCTTGTCTCCCGAATCTAGGATTCCCACCAGTATTACTTTGAGCTACAGAAGCAACAGATCTTGCTTACCTCTGACTCTATACTACAGTTCCTTGTGATAAGGAACGCCATCTCTAGGGTGGTCTCCAACCCTGCACACTCATATTGCCGTCACCTCTAGGTCCCTCAAATCTAGACCTCTTCAGCCACTCCCTCCTACCTCTAAACTTAATCAAATCTTTCTCAATTTGTAATGCTTTATCCACCAGTATAGCATAATTTCCAATGCTCATATAAAAGAGTTTAGTCCGAATGTCATAGTGTAATCCGTCTAAAAATATCTTACATTTCCTCTCCTCTATATTCACTAATTTAGGTAAAAACCTTGACAGGGCTATAAATCTACTATCATATTCAACCACCGATAAATTACCTTGCCTTAGATGAATAAAATCTCTCTCTTGTTGTGCCCGAAAGGTATCTAGAAAATACTTGGCAAAGAACTCATCCTTAAACTTACTCCAAGTTAAGGGTTGTTTTACCTGTTGTTGTGACGATTATCTCCTAAATAAATACGCAAATAGCCGTCCTAGTTTTACTTGTAAGTGCACAAGGTCAGTGATAGCATAATGTGCAAGTGCGAGATCATTTCCACAGGGATTGGTGAATTTCGTTTTAGAATTAGTTTCTTCAAGGTAAAAAGAGAAATAACTGTTGATTGTGAGTAAATAACAATAACGAGAACATAAGACTACGATATCCACCATTAATTATACTTTCCCACTAAATGAGGTGTCAATGCTCTAGCCTTATCATGAATATTTAATGGTTGCCAACCTAAGGGCTTGGTCTACACCTTAGGCTATTGATCTCTCTATGCAACGAGTTAGGCATGATGTATACTCTAACTCTTTTCTCTCTTAGGGGATTCAGCATGGGTGTATACTGAGTTGTTCCTTAAGAGAGCATGAGGGCTGTGGAGATCGGTAACCACATGGGACCTAGGGCTTGGTTCGCTCCCGGTTTCCCATGTTGATTAACCCGGGAATCCAGTGTGGATATCCGTTGTTACTAATGTCGAACCCAAGACTTGGTCATCCAAATTGATTCGACTAACTTATCCATACCATATGCATACGTTGATCAGACACACACATATAAGGAATTTAAATACAAACAGGCATTAATCAAGTTAAATATTCTAACAAGGCTATAGCAAAGATAATCAATGAATAAATATATGGAAAAGCATAACTAGGGCTTCAATCGAGCCCTATAGGACTTTAGTTACACATGCTAGTTGAACTAAACATTCTAAACATAATAAAATAAAAACAGAAAACTAAAACCGAAGAAGACTCGGGAGACGAGTCGTCAATTTTTCTCCTAAGCTTGCTACTTCGAATCTCAAACAAAAAGTATGGTTTATGTGTTTTACAGGGCTATTTATAGGGTCCTCATGGTGTCCCAAAACCCTAATTTCCTATTTGGAGTCTGGAGACCTCTTTCCATGTCTAGCTCTGCCGCCTCTAGAGTGATTGCGGTAGAGCGTATACGGGATGCACTCGAGCGTATGTGGGATGCGCTCGAGCGCATGTGTGCGCTCGAGCCTTCTTCAAGTGCTCTCGTGAGCTTGTGCGCTCGATCACAAGGGAGGTGCGCTCGAGCGCACCTTGCTGGATGGCAGAGCATGACTTTTGCTTCTAAAAGCTCCAATTTATCATCTTTTTGTCCAAGTCCTGTGAAAAACACATAAAATACGAAAATGAAGTAGAATCCGTAGAAATAGATAAATAAAGAGCCTAACAAGTGTAAATTAAGGGGCTTAAATATGACTATTTAAGCACTTATCAGACCCCTAGACTTACATATTGCTAGTCCCTTAGCAATACAAAACAAAAGACTATGTTGAAACAAAATTAAAGATAAATTCATTTATGTGATACTCAAAGATTTGGGTTGTGCATAAAACTATGATAACCATTCATGAGTAAGCTTATAATAAAAAACATTTTTGTATTCAAAAAGGATTTTCAAAAGTTCATGTTACTTATTAAAGAGAACAAAAATGGAATAATACTTGCTTCTTTTTCTTTTTTTTTTTCTTTTATCATGCGATCTTTGCCATGTTGAGTTCCATCAAGCTTTCTAGTTGACCTTTGTATCGAGTGTTTGGCCGATGACTCCCAAACCAGATGGTTTCAGGGCATTAGGTGTAAAAACACCCCTAAGGACTTACTAACTCGAGTAAAAAAGGCTACGGAACTAACATGTTTTAATACTTCTAAATGAAATTTTCACCTTTTGACATGAACACTCAATGCTTACTGAGGCAAGAGGACCAGTTACTTAGTGAAATTTTTTATTATGTTCATTAAAGGCTTACTTCCCACCTTTTGACGTGAACACTCACTGCTTACTGAGGCAAAAGGCCCAGTTACTCAGTGGAAAGTTTTTAATGATCATTGGAAGCTTTCAATTTTCTTTTTGCATGATGAACATTTTTATTTATTTTTCTTATGCCAAAGTGTTCTTTTTCACAAGTTATCCGATTACAGTTAGGTTATGGAAACATATACAAGAGAATTATTTGTCATACCCCACACAAATGCGTGCTAAATGTGCTTGTGCAAATTTGGATCAAACTCGTGAATTCTTAGGTGCCTTGAGATAGGTAACTAAACTTTGTAAAATTCCTATTACAAGACTATATGTTCTAGCTTTTAAGCTTATTAATGAAATGTTATCAAATTTTTAAATCAACCAAATTTTTTGTTACCAAATGAACATGCATTTATCTTTTCTAAAAAAAACTAGGACCTAGTGTGTGCATGTGTTTCAAGTGTGTGCGAAATAGTATCTCCCACTACCCCCAAACTTAAAATACACATTTTTCCCAATGCATGTGTAGCATGGAAAGATCCGACTTGCGAGATGGAGAACTAGGTTGCTTGCTTTGTTTGTAACACGCCCCCAAACTTGAACTGGATGCACGCACTAAGTACCTGACAAAGAAAAATAAATGTTGTTATGGAAAACAAGAAATATAAATAGTAGAAATGTAAATATAAATATAAACAAAAGAAAAGTACTAAAATGAAAAGGATATGTCTAGGGTGCCTCCCATGAGCACTAAGTTTTATGTCTTCAGCCAGATGGGGTATCCTCTCACTGCTGATCATCGGCGGGTATAGACGAAGAGGTACCAGGTGCAGGAGATAGGCGGTCAAGTATGGCCTGTAGCATCGCCTCCTGACGTGTGAACTGTGCCTCTAACCCATCGATCCGCTGATGGATCAAACAGGCTTTCTCACGATCCTCCCGGCGGATGTCGGACAACTCACAGTGGAAGGAAGACAACTCATCCAGAAGGTGCTGATACTCCATGGATCCCATGTCTGGCTGGTCCTCCTCCCATGAAGGGCTCACTGGTGGATGCTCGGCTCCCATCGGATCATCCACCATAGGCCCAGTAGCTGGAATCTGTGCTCGGGATCCTCAGGGCATGTGAGACTGGCTGAAGCTCCACTGGGCTCTTCCAAAGAAGGGGTGATCATTAACCGGGCCATCTATAGAGGAGCCTCTAATCCCTTTCTTCTTAAAGATATGACTGAGTAAGAAGGGGAAAGGAAAACCCCAGGCCTTAGCTGTGGTCATCTGCCGGTTATGCACCCCATCCTAGAACTTATACATCTGACTCCATATAACCGCTGGGATGAAGTACTAATGACCTCGGTTAAAAACGCAGAGAGCCTGTAGAAACTGATCCCGCCTCTGTGTCTTGTGCCCCAAGGGACACACATTATGCTGTAGGACTGAGTCAACGAACCATAAACGGGGAGACAACCTCGACCGACTCCCCGCATTGTTGTGGCGGTCTGTATACTGGCCTGCACACATATCCTCTATGATGTGTGGTAGAGGGAACAGGTCAGGCTGCTCCTCTATATGGCTGTCCTCTGGTGGGGACTCATAACAGCAGTGTAAATGATCTCCCTAAGATCATAGGGAGTGGTACAAGCATATGCATTCCTCCATGTCTAACACAATAAAATTAGCAGGTAAAATAAATTTACCTACTCTAACCAAAATATCCTCGAGGATACCTCTCGGTCGTTTGATGCTTCTATCAGCCAATTGCAAAGTAATGGAGGTTGGTTGGAGCTCCCCCAAACATAGTGTCTCGAATACACTGTATGGTAACAAGTTGACACTCGCTCCTAGATCCAATAATGCATGCTCGAAAAGCTAGTTACCTAGCCTGCAAGGAATAGTAAAACTACTCGGATCTTTTAGTTTAGGTAGAAATTTTCTTAATAATACAACACTCACCTCTTAGAATTAGTTTCTTCAAGGTAAAAAGAGAAATAACTGTTGATTGTGAGTAAATAACAATAATGAGAATATAGGACTACTATATCCACCACTAATTATACTTTCCCACTAAATAAGGTGTTAATACTCTAGCCTTATCATGAATATTTAATGGTTGCCAACCTAAGGGCTTGGTCCACACCTTAGGCTATTGGTCTCCCTATGCAATGAGTTAGGCATGGTGTATACTCTAACTCTTTTCTCTCTTAGAGGATTCAGCATGGGTGTATACTGAGTTGTTCCTTAAGAGAGCATGAGGGCTGTGGAGATCGGCAACCACACGGGGCCTAGGGCTTGGTCTGCTCTCGGTTTCCCATGTTGATTAACCCGAGAATCTAATGTGGACATCCCTTGTTACTAATGTCGAACCCAAGACTCGGTCATCCAAATTGATTTGACTAACTTATCCATATAACATTCATACGTTGATCAGACACATACATATGAAGAATTTAAATACAAACAAGCATTAATCAAGTTAAATATTCTACAAGGTTATAGCAAAGATAATAAATGAAAAAATATGTGGAAAAGCTT
Organism: Bretschneidera sinensis; assembly: GCA_023935145.1. Taxonomy (NCBI): domain Eukaryota; kingdom Viridiplantae; phylum Streptophyta; class Magnoliopsida; order Brassicales; family Akaniaceae; genus Bretschneidera; species Bretschneidera sinensis. The sequence goes on from CM043698.1 coordinate 139,619,710, forward strand.
AACAAGGGCATCAATCGAGCCCTATAGGAGTTTAGTTACACATGCTAGTTGAACTAAACATTCTAAACATAATGAAATAAAAAAAGAAAACTAAAACTGAAGAAGACTCAGGAGACAAGTCGTCAATTCCTCTCCTAAGCTTGCTACTTCAAATCTCAAACAAAAAGTATGGTTTATGTGTTTTACAGGGCTATTTATAGGGTCCTCATGGTGTCCCGAAACCCTAATTTTCTATTTGGAGTCTGGAGACCTCTTTCCATATCTGGCTTTGCTGCCTCTGGAGTGATTGCGCTCGAGTGTATGCAGGATGCGCTCGAGCGCATGTGTGCGCTCGAGCCTTCTTCAAGTGCGCTCGATCATAAGGGAGGTGCGCTTGAGCGCACCTTGCTGGATGGCAGAACATGACTTTTGCTTCTAAAAGCTCAAATTTATCATCTTTTTGTCTAAGTCCTGTGAAAAACACATAAAACACAGAAATAGATAAATAAAGAGCCTAACAAGTGTAAATTAAGCTGTTTAAATATGACTATTTAAGCACTTATCACCTGTGTGCTTACCCTGGGCAAAATATCCTCTCACCATTTAGAAGCCTCACATTCCAGCAGAAATGAAACAAAAACAACATTCTGTCTATCTGCCACTGGTAAGACCTTAAAATATTTCTCGACATGTCTAATCCACTGCTCAACTTCTTCAGGATTTACAGATCTTCTAAAAGACTAGGGTTTGAACTTAAGAAATCTCACAAAATAATCACCTTGCATCTCATGTGCAAACACACCTTCTCCCTCATGAACTTCTTGTCTCACCATACCAGGTTCTCTTCTACACCTCTCCTCTAATCTCTTCTGCAAATTATCAGCCCTTTCTTCAGTTGCATTCATGCTCTCTATAGCACAATCAAGAGCTTCTCTCAATTTATCCCTCCTAACCTCAGATTCTCTCCCAGCTATACTAGTACTTGCCGCATTATCAATTTGTTCCCTCACAGGAACCATAGACTCAACTTCCTCCTCTGCTTCGGTTCTTCTAAATATTGAGGGTCTATCACGTCCCCTCTGATTCAAAACTCTACCTCTAGCTCTAGCACGTCCACATGTCATCCTCAGACTCTGCATTAAAATGTAGTTTCTTTAGATCTTCCACTTCTTTAAGTTTTGATGAATTCTACAGAATCAAAAAACCTAATACTCTGATACCAAAATTGTAACGATCCATCCTAGGTTGGCCACCCCCGAGACGGCGTCATCACATTTTGAATTTCCCAACACGACACATATATGCAACAACTAAAATTTACCACACATATATGCAACAACTAAAATTTACCAACGAAAATTATTTACATCAATCCTCAACTCTTAACATAGGAGATACATCATTCAGATCTCAACTTAAACATTGTATACAACATAATATGCATGAATATTTATAACTTTTTTTTCTCATTAGTCTGAGGATATGGACCACGTGGCTTATAGATAACGAATCTGTCTAAATCTCAGCTCATCAACTATCTGTCTTGCCTGCTGCCTGAAATCATTTAACATTGAGGGATGAGCTTCACAAGCTCAGTGAATTAAATTTACTAGAAGTATTCAATTTGTATAAATAGTCTTTTAATATTTAATCATTTATATATCATATAACTTGATAATAGCATTATACTATCACAACACATATTATAAGCCCCATTCTCTATCAATCTCTCCTTCTTATATATTTGTTCACCTTAAGACCATCAATTATCTCATAATTACCTCATTATGAGGTTCACAACATATAGTCTACCATTTAGATAGTTCTTATCATATCATACTTCCCTGTTTCTTTCTCACCATAACTGTTTCTCTGTGAGACTTATTCATCATAAATAAATTTACAATAACAAGATAAAACTTCAGCATTTCAATAATAAAATAAATATTTAAAATAAATGCAATGCATGAATTATAATTAGGGAATGTCTTCCCAAATGTCGACATATTTTTATCTTAGACCGGCTGCCTTCCCAAATCTTTTTATTTTATTTAGATCGAATGCCCTCCCGGTTCTTTTATTTCCAGCATATCCCGGCATCCACGGTTTCCATTTATTTCCAGCATATATCGGCTGTCATGGTCTTTCATTTAGACCAGCCCCCTCCCGATTCTTTTATTTCATGCATATGCATATGAACAATGATATAGAATATGCATATGAATAATAATAAAAACACGCATGTATTTAGACATTTAATTTAGCTATCCTGCTTTTTCTCAAATTATTATTTGATCAATTTCATTAAATTCTTCTCCTTATATATCACATCAATCTATCAACCATAACTCGTCAAGAATTTCATTTATCATCTTCATTATTAAATCGACTCATTATTCCAATAATATTCCTTCTCATATAATAACTTTCTACATATCAATTATACCTATCATACTCATCAAACAACTTTCATCTATCATCAAATCATAGGTTAATAATTTATTCAAATATTATTGATGAGTCTTAAATATTGCATATTTTAGACCCTTAACTTATATTTGTTATGCTCTTAGTTAGTAGTATTTCACTTTATTTTATGTTTTTTTTTTTGTGTTTTGTGTGTTTTTACAGGATTGTGGAGAAAATGAAGCATTTCAGGAGATGTGAAGCTTCAGGAGAAATTGCGATCGATCGCACTATGCTGCGATCGAACGCAAGGTCATCAATCCCACATCGAAATGTTTGCAGTGTATCGCACCTGCGCTCGAGCGCATAGACCTATGATCGATCGCAAGTGATCATCCCACATCGATCAAAAATCTTTACAGCGCGATTGAGCACACCAGACACGTGATCGAGCGCATTTGCGATCGATCGCAACATACTGCGATCGAGCGCACTCGAGCAGTATCCCACGTCCATTCTGCAAGCCACATTGCTCCGGGTCTTCCCCTATATAAACACCATCTGGCTTCATCATTCAGTGTACAATTCCTAAGCCACTTTGATGTTTACCGGTGGACGTCCGCTAGCATTCTGGTGGATCCCGAAGGCATTGCTACCATGAGGGGAAGCGCCGCTCGTCAGCGAGTGGAATTTCTCTCATGTAAAGTTGTTTATTCATTTATTTTTATTTAGTTGTTGTAGTTTAATGTTTAGCACTTTTATTATGAATTATAGTTTCATAGTTATGAGTGGCTAGACTCTTCAGCTAAGGTTGAAGATGAAGCCCCGCCGTTGTTTGGCGTAGTAGTTCAGATTTGCTTGTACAAATCTGACAATTTTTAGTATAAATGTTATGTTAATTATTTGAGATAATCTTATAATTGATTGAGTTTAAATTTTCTGTTGGATATTCTTTGTGTTTCATCTGATGGATACATTGAATGCTTTTCGATTAAATTGGATTTCCTTTGTGATTTGTTAAGAGCGGATACATTGGATGCTTTTGGTTTAGTTGGGATATTCTTTGTTTTTTGTCTTATAGTTGGATTCATAGAATGTTTTGATAGGCTATATTTTTAGAACATATATGCTTAAACTTTGGTGGGGTGGATTCGGAAACCTTAGTGCTTTTTATTATTAGTTTTTAAATCAACTTAGTTTAGTTTTAATTTATTTTGCAATATCATTCTGAAATTTGGAACTAGGTTAAAATAGAGTTAGTTTAGATTAAAAATTATATTTTCACAACGCAATTCCCTATGGATTCGACCTCGCACTTGCACAACGCTATACTGCAAACGACTCGTGCGCTTGCGAGTAAATTAAAACTCACAACAAGTTTTTGGCGCCGTTGCCGGGGAATTGTTTGGTTTGTGAAAATTTTTGGTCTAAAATGATTTTATTTTTCTACTAGTTAGTTATCTTTTTTGTTAAAAAAAAATGGATGAATCCAGCGCCGGTTTCACAGTCTTTAGAGGACGCCCTCAAGGATTTCATTAAAATAACCGGCCCGTCCCTCAATGCTGCCAACACTTTCAATGTTGAAAGCTGTTCCGTCTGTGCTAGTCCCATGCATCTAGCACAGAATTGCCCATCAATGCCGGCTTGTGCCGAGTATCCTATGGAATAAATGAATGCGTTCAATGATTGTTGTTGGCAATCAAATGGATCTTGCTCCGAAACATACAATCCAAGGTGGTGGGACCACTCTAATTTTTCATGGGAGCAGAACCAACTGATGAATCAGGGAGGAGCCCCTTACCATACTCACAATTAATACACTCCCGAATTTCCTCCACCAATTCCAAGTTATAGTCACTCAGCTTATCCAGCATCATCACCTGCTTACCAAGCTCCCATTCAAGCGCCAGTGTCGGTTTCGCAGTCATTAGAGGATGCTCTCAATGATTTCATGAAAACGACTAGCCAATCTATGAGTGAAGTGATGAGTGCAACAATAGAAAACACCCAAGCGATTGCCACACTAGAGACTCAAATTGATCAAATTGTAAGTTACGTGGGTGAAAGAGAGGAAGGAGAGTTCCCCAGTCAACCTGAGCCTAACCCAAAGGAACAGTTTGTGGTGGGAAATTCTTCAACTCCCATGCATTGGCAGGAACAAGTGCAATCAACTGTCCCATACTTGTCTGGGAGACAAGTGGACAATCAAGTGGAAGAGAACCCTACTATGCACCAAGGGCAAGAGAGTGGCAACAATGAGAAGATAGATGCTGAGCCATCTACAGCCACTCGTATTATTAAGGATCTCTCTAGGTTGTTTTTACCTAAAGCGCCTTACCCTGAGAGACTACAAGCGCCCAAGAAAGAAGGGAAGTCTAAGGACATTATGGAGGCATGCTTTGCTCAGTTTGAAGAGGATTTGGATTTAGATAAGTTACTTGAGCAAGCAAATACTATCGTGGAGTCTGCTCCTCGGGAGAGTAGTAGGACAGAGGAGACTATGGATGAATCCCATATTGAAGATCCCTTGGAGGCATGCTTTGCTCACTTTGGAGAGGACTTGGGCTTAGATAAGTTACTCGATGAAGTAAATGTCATTTTGGAGTCTGATCCTCGAGAAAGCAAAGAGAAAGAGGAGACCGCCGCACCTGAAACCCCCAAGAAGGAACTTAAGCCTTTACCAGATAATCTTAAGTATAAGTTCCTAGGTTCAGCCGATAGTTTGCCTGTGATTATACCTTTCGATTTGGGTGATGCTCTAGAGGAGAAATTATTTGATGTCTTAAGAGAGCATAAGGAAGCTATAGGCTGGACTATTGAGGATGTCAAGGGGATCAGCCCCTCGGTGGTGATGTACATGTTACATTTGGAGGAGGATGCTTAGCCATCGAGGGAGCCACAAACAAGGCTCAACCCTGCTATGCAAGAGGTTGTGAGGGCAGAAGATATTAAGCTATTAGAGGCAGGGATCATTTATCCCATCTTTGATAACAAGGGGGTGAGCCTGATTAAAGTCGTGCCCAAACGTGCTGAATTGATGGTAGTAAATAAAGACGACGAGTTGGTTCCAACTTGAGTGCAGTCAAGATGGAGAAAGTGTCTAGACTACCATAAATTGAATGCTGCCACTAGGCCTGATCATTTTCCATTCCCATTTATTGATCAGATGGTGGAGCGTTTAGTTGGGCATGTTTACTAATGTTGGGTCTGGCTGAAGACGTTAAACTTAGCGCTCATGGGAGGCACCCCACAGCTTATCTTTTCTTTTGTTTATTTATTATTTCGCATTTTTATGATTAATGTTTGTTTCCAGTATTTTTTTGTTTTCCATTTTTTATTTTTCAGGGACAAAGCGTACTTCAGTTCAAGTTTGGGGGTATGCTATGATCCATACCAATCCAGATAGTTCTCCATATCTCAGGTCAGCTCTTTCCATATTAGTCACACATTGGAGTCAATGTGTAATTTAAGTTTGGGGGTATGGGAGACACATCACACACTTTGTCCTAATTTGTTGTCTTTTCATCATAGAGATAAATGCATGCTCATGTTATCTTGAAATTTTAGTTGATCTAAACATTTGCTGTGATGTGATGTCATTGGTGAGCTTAACATTTTGAACACATGATCTGGTGATAAATTTTTAAAATTTAGTTACTTACTTTAGGCATTTTGAGAATTCACATGTTTGATCTAATCTAACACGAGCACATTAGCACAAATTATGTGAGGTATGACACGTGATTTTAATGTGTATTTTTCCTTATCTTAACTGAAACTGGATGACTTGTTGGATGAACTCTTGGGCATAGGAAAATATTAAAAAAAAAAATTATCAATAAACTTTTCGCTGAGTAACTGGACCTTTTGCCTCAGTAAGCAGTGAGTGTTCACGTCAAAAGGTGGAATTTTGCTTGGTAATATTAAGGTCGGTTTAATTTCGTAGCCTTTTTGACTCGAGTTAGTAAGTCCTTAGGGGTGTCTGTACACCTAATGCCCTAAAACCATATGGTTTGGGAGTCATTGACTCAACACTCGCTACATGGGTCAATTAGAAAGCTTAAGGGAACTAAACATAGTCGTGCCTTATTATTGTTAAAAAAATAAAAAGAAAAAAAAATACTATGCCTTTTTCGTTCATTTTGATGGGAAATTTGGTGAATCTTGAGACATGGAGACCTTACACATTGGAGTTATTTGGAAGCTTCATTTTTATATGCTAATTCACTTTACACAGTGTCAGACTTGTGATGCCTTATCATGCATTTTGTAAGTAATTAGATTTTAACATTTCTATTCATTACGAAGATGGGTTTACCTTTTTAAGCTTGCTTATGAATGAATATCATGGTGATGTGTGCTCCTTAAATTTTTGGATACCATGAGTGATGACTTTATCTTTATGTTCTTTGTTTTTCATTGAGTCTTTTATTTTGTTTTGCTAAGGGACTAGCAAAATATAAGTTTAGGGGTATTTGATGAGTCTTAAATATTGCATATTTTAGACTCTTAACTTATATTTGTTATGCTCTTAGTTAGTAGTATTTCACTTTATTTTACGTCTTTCTTGTGTTTTGTGTGTTTTTACAGGTTTGTGGAGAAAATAAAGCATTTCAGGAGATGTGAAGCTTTTGGAGACATTGCGATCGATCGCACGAGATATGCGATCGAGCGCACCTGCCTACGAACGAGTGCATGGTCAACATCCCACATCGAAATATTTGAAGTTCAGTGCATCTGCGATCGAGCACACATGAGATCGTGCGCACAAGACATGCGATCGATCGTACCTGCGATCGATCGCACCACACTGCGATCGAGCACACTCGGGCAGTATCCCACATCGTTTCTGCAAGCCACATTGCTCCGGGTCTCCCCCTATATAAACATCACCTGAATTCATAATTCAGTGTACAATTCCTAAGCCACTTTGGTGTTTACCGATGGACGTTCGCCAGCATTCTGGTGGATCCCGAAGGCATTGCTACCACGAGGGGAAGCATCGCCCGTCAGCGAGTGGACTTCCAAGTGTTATATTTCTTTTTCTTTTTCTTTACACCACCACACATCCGTTTTTTTAAAGAATTTTTTTATAAAAATTAAAATTTTCGCATACATATATTATTTTAAATTTCATGTTATATTTATTAAATTACTTCATTACCCATCCTTTACGAATACGGGTATTACAGTGACAACTGCTTATGATCTAGAGGTTACATAAGTAGATGTGAAGATAATTTTCCTTCATGAAGACTTGGATAAGAAAATTTACATGAAATAGCCTAAAGAATTTGTGAACAAAGGCAAGGAAGAGCTGGTTTGTAAATTGAAAAAATCCTTGTACGGACTAAAGCAGTCACCACGGATGTGGTACCAGAAGTTTGACACATATTCCATTCAGATTGGGTTCACTCGCAGCCATGCTGATCACTGCATCTATGTGAGAAGGTTACGGATTGATTTTGTCTTTTTAACCTTGTACATTGATGATATGTTGTTGATTGAAAATAACAGGATGATGATTAGTACTGTGAAGGCATTGTTGGCATGGAAGTTTAACATGAAATACATGGGGCCAATAAACTTTTTCTTAGGCATACGGATGGAGAAAGATCATGAAAAGCGAAAATTGTGTCTAAGTTAGAAGAAGTATATTGAAGAAGTGTTAAAGAAATTTAACATGGCTGACAGCAAGCCGATAGGGACTCCCATGCCTTTAGGAACCAAGTTATCTATGGAGCAGTGTCCGAAGACAGAGGAATAATCTGAAGAGATGGCGCATATACCGTATGTTAGTGCGGTTGGAAGTTTAATGTACACCATGGTGTGTACAAGACCAGACAGTTAACTGTGCCTCAAAAAATACTTTTCAACAATCAAGTATCGGGCTAATAAGACTGTCCAATTTCATAGTCGACTATCTAAACTTTTTGTCCAATCTTACAATCAACTATCTTAAATGGCACTCGACTATCTTCTGAACAAAACTTAATTCTTCTTTCTCTCTTTTTTCCTTTGATTTTTCAAATCATCCAAAGTATAAAACCATATTTTATTTTCAAAAATCACTAACAACCCCCACCATTTTCAAAATAATTTTTACTCTATAAAAATTTGAAAATCAGATCTTTCATAATCTATTGAAGTTCATGCTTAAATGAAGATGCCTTTGGGACTTGAATCTTCACTTGGTGAAAACACATCAAAGTTAAATAGAATGTGGGGTACTATGATACTTTGAAGCACAAATCTTATTTGTTTAACTGCACATGTCTCACATTTGAAATTTCTCCTCATAGAAATTGCTAGAAAAATTTCCGACACTTTGCACGCCTTGTGTCATAAATCTTATGTCATTAGTGCTCTAGAGTTAAGCCTTTGAACTCAACAGAAGCGGCCACACTGCACACCCACTAAGTAAGCTTATTAAGTATGTTTCGTAGCTTAACATTCCAAAGAAAACTTTTATAAGCCTTATTAATAACTCAGTGTTCACCCGAAACTTTATCACAACGTTTTTCAAACACATTTCTCCTGAGATGGAATATTTACTATAGGTGCTTGCAATCACAACTGGTGGTGTACTTTGTCTCATTGAACTCAAGACTTATGGTTTGTAAGCATTGAGTCGAGGTTCTACCATAGGTGATTAATTGTATGGGCTTGATCCCTATCCTTATATAATATTTTAATGATAATCTAGCTAGAAACTTGGTTAATGTCTAAAATTTATACTTGGCTAAATGCCCAGGATAATTCATTGTACTGTATTGCATACATAATATCAATCCTAGTTACACTCAAAAGCACCCTATCACAAGCGATTTCCATCGTTTCTAACTACTTGACTTTTCTCACTATAATTCTTTATCATGCTTAGTATTTACTCGACACTTATACTATTGTACAACAACCATTATAGTGTACACTTGTCTCACTAGCCCAAGTGATGATATTATCATCCAAATAGGATTTTATCACAAGTACCCTCTTAAGATTCATATTCTTGTAAATTTCCATCACAAGAATATTTCCGATTTTAAGTCAAGTACTACTCAAAATACACTAGAGGTCTTCTCAAAACTTATTTGAAAAATCACAAGAGATATTCCAACACAAAAATTCTATTATTTCTATCCCAAAATTTCTTAAACCTTCATTGAAATTAGAAACTATTTTCTTAAGAAATTGGGAACTAAATCTTGTGATTGATCTTATAAGAAATATTTCAATGTATATATTTAACTTTTACATATATAACACCTCTAGAAAATATAACTTATGCAATTAAATGAAGATAACAGTTAACAAGATATAAATTTCACAAGCCATTATAAATTGAATTAATTAAACATGAATTTCATTGAAATTTTGAAATCTTTCCTTGTGATTTTAGTAACCATACAAATTCTATAATTTTTATACTTACATAGATTTCGGAAAATAACTTTAACTTAACCATAACATGATCTTCAACAAATATATCAAAGTAAATTGGATAATCAATAATATAAATATAAATACTAATATGGAAGTAATAACAAGGGTAGAACTGTTATTTCCAAGGAAGGAAAGTGGTGGGTTCTATGGAAACTTTTGATTTGGTATGTAATTGATGAGGGGTATAATTGTCAATTCTATGGAAGAAAAATGGTGGAAATTTGTGAGGGGACTTCAATTGGAAGTTCGATTCCCATCCTTTTTCTCTTCTTTGAAGTTGTTGGCCTCCTTCCCATCTTATGTATCTATCTACATTATTAATCAGAAATCTTATTTAGTGTTCACCCTTCAAAATATCTAAACTTCAATGGAGCTTTTACTTCATTTACAACAAATATTTTTACATTTTTTTTTTCTCTGGCATCTTATTAGCTTATGATTTTATAAATATCGAGTAAGATGTAGGAAATCCAAAGAGAGTAAGTGTGGTTATGCAAGAAACTAAAAACATTATTTGAGTTTGAGAGAGAAAGAATCATGCAATAAGAGAAATAAGATCTATTAAGTTTTCACAGAGAGATTGATCTAACCACTAAACTGGTTTTAGAGAGAGAGAGAGAGTTTTAGTCTTGCCTTTTGTTCGGTTGTCTAGAAAAAAAAAAAGATGAAACTAGAGAAAATTGTTGAATTTGTAGAATGATGAGAGGAATACAGTTGAAGTAATTGGAGATTGAACATTGGTTTTTTTTTTTTTTTTTCTTTTCTGTGATAAAGAGATCTTTTATCATAATCAATTAAGATTTACTGCATCTATGGTCCAAAAGAAAATTTGATCACAAAGATTAAAAGAAAGCTTGGTACGTTTCGTTAAGCTAAATGTGTACTTAGAAAATTGAAAAATTAACTGTGAATGAATTACTATCAGCCATCATCAATTATAATCAAATCTTTTAAAGCTATATATATGAATAAATTAATTGAAGATTTTATTCAATTTATAATCACAAACAAATCCGATTCCCTACAATATCATTTACAAAAAGTTTAAAGAAAAAGAAGTGTTAAAAATCTGATCAGTAAGTATTATATCAAAGAAAAGAACAATATTTCTCCGTGTCATTTTTCTCTTAAGATAGGGTCTTTATCAAAGATTTTTACTTAATATTTTTTCTTATATAAATTTTCTATTAAAATTGATAAATTTTGACTTGATGTTTTGATTAACCTTTTTCTTATGATGATTGAATTACGGGTGTTTACTTCGATTTTTTGGTGTGAATATTTAGTTTATGCTACCAATTTGTGCCATCAAACATTTTTAATCTAAAATGTAATATGATGGAGACGTCCCGTGCATCACACGGCTTCAAAACTTGTTTGAAGGGGTATTACTCAATCTTCAACCCCTGCTCTAATTTTCCAAATATATTACTTATTCATATTTAATGGCTGACCAGGAATCTATTGAGTAAGCAAGACTTTTTCTATTGATGTTGTTGGGTCAGTAAGCCTCCTTGCACCTTGAAGAGTAACCAGATTTTAAGTCCATTGATTAGCTCCCATCGGGTTACAGTTCGATCAATTCACAAATCACTTGATTCACGAGTTGCTCTATTCACAAGTCACTTTGGTCTGGTTCGATTACTTGAAATGCCTACCACTTTGATCCTGATGATTCTAATGATTTTTTATTTTGTTTTATACAAACGAGAGTTTTGGATGAAATAGGATGTTAATATATACGTTCTTAGTTAAACTTGAAAATTGGATGAGAAAACAAAAAGAAAAAAGTAGCGTGAGAAAATAGAAGTCTTTCCATGCATAGATTTTTTATTTTTTTATTTTTTTATAGCTTCAATTGTGATCACAAGTCCTATAAGGCAGGGGAAGAAGAATCCTCTGCTGTCCAAGGAATTTCCATACAACCACCCCCATTGACATTTCATTGGAACCCACAAACTAAAGGGTTGATCACTTGTTCTAAAAGTGGGCTCCATCTGAGATTAGATATGTGGTGAATGATAATTGGGAAAACCTATCTTAGTTTGCTTTAAATATGTTTTGATCTTCTGGTTTGCAACCATTTTGCATCATCATTACGTCATGAACAAGATAAAAAAAAAAAAAAGCAGAAAAAGAATTATACATAGCTTTAAGTTGATAATTTGATCATATTCTGATGAACTGTTTTAAATTCTGTTGTCATCTTTGGTCAAAGTAAGTTATTTTCTAACACTAGATGCCACAGAATAAATACTACTCAGCTGTACCTGGACACAAACAGGTCTTTCCACGTATAACAGCCACACAAGTCCAGTATACCCACAAACCATAGCCACAGAAAAGGTCTCCCTGGCGGTTTTAAATTCTTCATAGCCCAATGTGAAAGCAATGACAATTAAGCGCTTGAATTGCAGCCAATTTGTATGTAAGTAGACCTAAATAGATATGCAAGTAAGATTGAGGATGCCAGGATTGGCTCATATATTAAAATCAAAGAAAAACTTTTCATGAGATCATCACTTTATGTAATGCGTTAGTGCTTAACATAGTTGCCGTAGGCCCTAGATTAGAACAAATCCATCTAAGTGGCATGCTATTGAATATATTACTGATATCATTATGATCCTTACATAGCTTCCATTTCCAATCTTGAAATTTGGCCTTCAAAACACACTAATACGATACAAGTAATAATTTGATTAATTTCATCAGAATGCACATAGACTGCTAAATAACCTGATAAATTATTCATACTCGATTCAATTGTCATAGTATTCTAGACCCTTTGACCCACTATGGTCTATAAAGAATATTGGACATGTGCTTCTTTTTCTCCAAGACCCTATAAAAACATGTGAAACACACAAATGAAGTAAAATAGACTAATTAACATAACTAAGAACCTAACAAATGTGAATAAGGGGGGCTTAAATATGAATATTTAAGCACCTATCACACCCGTAAACTTACATATTGCTAGTCCCTTAGCAATACAAAACTAAAAACTAAAACGAATAATAACAATATACAGATAGATCCAATATTCATAATGTTCACAAAAGTTTTAGGTCTTCACACAAAACTATGATGTGCATCCATGAGCAAGCTTAACAAATATAAACATATCTTTGCAATGAATAAGAGTTTTGAACGCAAATCACTTTCATGAGGCAATTTAAGACATCACAAGTTTGACCCTAGTGTGTGGTAACTAGCACATAAAAGATTAGGTTTTCAAATAATTCTAATGTGTAGTGTTTCGATGACTCAAGATTCACCAAATTTCCTATTAGAATCAACAAAGATGGCATAGATTTTATTCTTTGCTTTTATTTGTGAGATTTTTGCCAAGTTAGTTCCCTTAAGCTTTCTATTTGACTCATGTAACGAATATTTAGCCAATGACTCACAAACCAGATGGTTTTAGGGCATTAGATGTAAAGGCACCCCTAAGGACTTACTAACTCGAGTCAAAAAGGCTACGAAACTAACTGGTCTCAATGCTACTAATCAGAATTTTCACCTTTTGACGTGACACTCACTGCTTACTGAGGCAATTTACTCAGTGGAAAGTTCTTTTTAATGATCTTTTGTGAGCAAAAATTTTTCTACCTTTTGACGTGACACTCACTGCTTACTGAGGCAAGAGGACCAATTACTCAGCGAAAAGTTCTTTTTAATGATCTTTTGTGAGCAAAATTTTTTCCATCTTTTGACGTGACACTCACTGCTTATTGAGGCAAGAGGGCCAGTTACTCAGTGAAAAATTTGTTTTATTGATCATTAGGAGCATTTTTTTTAGCACTAACAATCTTTTTCTATTTTCTTATGCCACGATCTTAATCTAATAGGCCATCTGGTTCACAGTCGAGCAAAAGAAACATACAAATCAAAATTACATGTCATACCCCACACAACTATGTGCTAATGTGCTCGTGTCAGCTCAGGTTAAACTTGTGAATCCTTAAATGCCTAAAAGTAAGTGATCTATGTTCAAAACTTAATTATTGGCCTATATATTCAAGGTGTTAAGCTCACTAATGAAATCAAATCATATCGTTTGTTTAGATCACCCAAAATTTTATTAGAACAAAATGAACATGTATTTATCTCTAAAAGCAACAAAATAAAAAAAAGGGACATAATGAGTGTGTGAGTGTGTCCCCATACCCCCAAACTTAAATTGCACATTGTCCCCCATGTGTGAATAGCATGGAAGGAGCTGACCTGGGAGATGGAGAACTATACAGCTGGCATGGCTCGTAGCATGCCCCCAAACTTCAACTGGATGCACTCACTCTGTCCTTGAAAAAGAAAGACAAACAAACATAAAATGGGAAACAAGTAAATATAAAAAGCTATAGAAAAGTAAACTAAGAAATACTAATAATAAAATAAAATAAACTATGAAAAAGGATATGCTTTGAGTGCCTCCCATGAGGGCTAAGTTTAATGTCTTCAGCCAGACGTGGAACCCTCTCACTGCTGATCATCAAGTGGTGCAGTTGAAGAGGTACCGGGTGCCGGAGGTAGGCGGTCAAGAATAGCCTATAGTAGAGCCTCCTGTCGTGCAAACCGTGCCTCCAAGCTATCTATGCGCTGATGCACGAGTGTGGTTGCAGCAGAGACCTCACCTCTGAAGGAGGATAGCTCAGCTAGAAAGTGCTAGGACTCTATGGGTCCCATGTCCGGATGGTCTTCCTCTCGCACTGGGCTAACTACAGGGGTCTCGGCCTCCATACGATCCTCCTCAACTCTCTCAGCTGCAGGAGCAGGTGCTGGGAGTCCTCTAGGCATGTGCGAGAAGCTATGTGTCCACTGAGCCTTCCCGAAGAAGGGATGCTCTCGCACTGGTCCGTCACTGGTGGTCCACTTAATCCTTTTCTTCTTGAGTATGTAGGAGAGTAGGAACGGAAAAGGGAGGCCCCATGCATTGGCCATGGTGGTCTGATGGCCATGGATGTGATCCTAGAACTTATGCAACTGGCTCCATATAACAGCCAGAATAGAGTACCAGTGACCTCTGTGGATGGCATATAAGGTCTGTAGAAACTAGTCTCTCCGCTGTGTCTTGTGCCCCAATGGACACACATTGCACTGAAGGATAGTGTCGACAAGCCAAAGTCGTGGAGGCAACTTTGACCGGCTGGCTGCGTTGTTGTGTCTCGCAGCGTACTGACCAGCACATATATCCTCAATCATCTCAGACAGGGCAAAAGACTCCGAGTGCTCCTCGATATTGGTGTCCTTTGGAGGGGACTCGTCAGAGCAATGAAGAGAAGTGGTTATGTCGGCACTAGTCACCTCTACGGGTGTGCCCTGGATTGAAAAAATCAGTACTCCCGGTCTGCTGCAGTCAAAGGATAGGCTCGCATAGAACTGGACTACGAGCTGGGTGTAACCAGTCGAGCAAACCGGTTTGAAAAGCCTCTTCAACCCTCGATGTCTAAATGCTTGGACGGCCCATTGAGTGGCATCCATGTGCTTGAATACATCATCGATGGCGAAGACGGTCTCGAATAATAGCTCTCGTTGGTCGATGTTGGGCCGGGATAACGAGGCACGGCTGCTTGACGCACCGGAGGTGGAAATAGATGGTTTGGACATACTGATACTAGGTTCTGCCTGATTTGCGATCGATCTCAAATAGGTGCGCTCTATCGAACATTGAACTATGCGCTCGATCGCAACAGTCGTGCACTTGATCGCACACGGTTAGGCTTTTCCTCGAACAGATTGTGTGCGACAAAAGACCAAGCTATGGTCTTGAGGATTTGAATTCGTTCCTAACCTCCTGCAAGCAAAACAAGCTCCAATCATGCACAAGGTATATATATATATATATATATATATATAGAATGAAAATGTAATTTAATTGTTAAGAACCATATGTTGGAGCAAAGAGGCTTACCTTGTGGATGGATGGAGTGTGCAATGGGGAAAGGGACGTGACGGTGTGGTAGTGCTAAGTGACAGTGGGGTGGTGATGGGTTAGTGGTGAAGGTGGATATCGTGGTGGAGTGCCGGAGTAGTGGTGATGGAGTGCCAGAGTTTCAAGAGTGTGAGAGTGAGTGTGCTTGTAGACGGGAGAGTGTGAGTGAGAGGGTGCGAGTGAACAGTGAGAGAGTGAGTGAGTGTAAATGAAAGTTTTTAAACTTATAACCAAACTGTTTGCCACGGGTGCGCTCGATCGCACTCTTGCGCTTGAGCACATTGAATGGTGTGCTCGATCGCAAGCAGTGTGCATAGGCAAAAATAAAAATTTATCTTGGTTGAAAAATAAGAACAATACACCCTTACCATGTGTTAGTGGCCTCAGTACCATTAAGCTCAGTAGAGACACTTGAGCTACATGATCGGCAAATGTGAAATGTCTCAAGTGCTCTCTTTGATACAGTGCTACTCCCATTGAAGGGGGCACTTAGAACCCACATCAGGTGGTTCAAGTGCCCTTGATAGTTGCTTCATCACCACTTTTGACACCTGGTCAATAAAGTAAGGAAAAGTAGTATTAGTAATTGCAGGAGGGTTAATTTGAATAACATACTTACTTGAAGGCTGTGGTGTGTTATGAGGAGGTGTGCAGTTCTATTGATGTCTTTAATCACATCATCATCCTTTGGCCTAATTTCCACTCTTGTGTCCTCATGGTTGGGGATGGTCTCCAATGTAGTGGTGTGATGGACCTAAGAAACTTTCTCAACAACACTTTGCATGAAGCTCACACTAGAATAGTCATTATCATTATTGGTTGATTTTAATATATTAAATATTTTAAATTCTATCTCCTCATCATTTACCCTCATAGTGACAATGCCCCTTTTTACACTAATATTAGTGTCAACAGTTATCATAAAAAGGCATCCTAGGATGATGGGGAGAGGCAATGGCAGAGTACATTCTTCAGTATCTAATACTATAAAATCAGCAGGTATAACGAATTTACCTACTCTTACCAACACGTCCTCAAGGATACCTCTTGGTCGTTTGATGCTTCTGTCAGCTAATTGCAAAGTGACGGAGGTTGGTTGAAGCTCTCCCAAACCTAGTGTCTCGTATACATTGTATGGCAGCAAGTTGACGCTCGCTTCTAGATCCAATAGTGCATGCTCGAACAGCTGGTCACCTAGTCTGCAAGGAATAGTAAAACTACATGGATCTTTTAGTTTAGGTGGTAATTTTCTTAAAAGCACAGCACTTACCTCTTCGGTTAAGGCTACCGCCTCATGTTCCTGAAACTTCCTTTTGTCAGTGCAATAATCTTTTAAAAACTTAGCATATGCAGGTATTTATTTGATTGTTTCTAACAGAGGAATGTTAATTTCAACTTTCCGCAAGGTTTCAAAAATATCAATCAGTTTATTGTCTTTTTTTGTTTTATTAACCTTTGCGGGAAGGGTGGAGCATTCACCTTCTCCGTTTCACTTACCCTTGACGCCGATGGTTTCTCTTTGGATGCTGTTGTAGATTCATCGGATCCTATCACCTTGCTGTTTCTCAAGGTTATCACCGCATTCAATTGGTGGTGTCTTCTTGGGTTAGGTACTGATTGTGCGGGAAGCTCACCATGCTTTCTACTGCTCAGTTCCTTAGCCAATTGCCCCATTTGTACCTATAGTCCTTGGATGGCTTGATCATGTTTGGCAGTGGTTTGTCTCATTTCAGTCTGAAATTTCTTTGTTTCTTCCATGAACTGACTTTGTGAGGTCATCAATTATTGTTGTTGAGTTATTAATTGCCTCACAAGACTCTCGAGGTCGCTTTTCTTTGGTTCGGGAACAGTTTGGGTTGCTGGTTGGAAGTTTCTGTGTTGCCATTGACTGTTCTGATTGTTGCTCCACAAGAAATTTGGGTGGTTTCGCTATCCAGGGTTGTAAGTGTTGGCATATGGGTTGTTCCTCGGTGGATAGTTGTTAGGCCCCATGTAATTGGCTTGTTCCGGATCTGCAGATGAGTACAAAGGACAAGTATCAGTGTTATGGTCATATTGAAAACATATTGCACATACCTGGAGTGGTGTGGTCGGTAGGCTAGATGAGGCATTTTGAGCAGCCATGGCTTTTACCAATAAGTCTAGTTTCCTCTCCACAGCAGCTATTTGAGGAGAAGATCCTCCATTTAGATTTACCTCATACACACCCTTACCCTTGGTCATATGTCTACCTCGAGAGGAGAACTGCTGAGTGTGTTCGTTGAGGGTTTCGAAGAGCTCTATCGCTTCTTCACTGCTTTTCTCCATTAGCACTCCTCCATAACCTGAATCAACAATACTTTTGTTAGTATCATTCAAACCTTCGTAAAATGCTTGTACTAGTTCATCTTGGGGTAGGTTATGATAGGGGCATTTGAGTAGCAGCTCGTTGAAGTGTCCCCACGCTTCAAAGAAGAGGTCTCCATCCTTTTGTTGGAAGGACTAAATCTCCTTACTCATCTGTCTCGTCTTTTAGGCTGGGAAAAACTTTTTTAAGAATTTGCTAGCCAACTCCTCCCAAGTATTGATAGAAACTATAGGCAAAGAATTGTACCACAGTTTAGCATTATCTTTTAAGGAAAAGGGGAAAAGAATTAACCTTATTCCTTCTTGGTCTAGGCCTCGGATGTGCTGGAACTTGCAAAGGTCAAAAAATTCCACGAGGTGCAGGTGTGGATCCTCATTAGGTGTACCCCTAAAGTGAGTCAAGGCACTCAAGATTTGCGGAGATATGCAATAGTTGCCTTCTGCCTTCGGTTGATAAGCGATACATGATGGTTGATCAAGTTTCCATGGAATAAAGGACTACTTCATTGGTACTCGCGCAGGTGGTTGCTGGTTTTCGAGTTGTTCCGCCATTGGTGCTTCGTTCTCGAATTCTTCTTGATTCTCCTCGAAATTGTTCCTAAGCCTTTGTCGGATGGTCCACTCAAGCTCGGGATCGAGGGGAAAAAAAGTTGGATGTCGCGATCGAAGTCCGTGCATAAATCAGGTAAACCAGCTTCAGTGCAGCAGTTTAACTCTGCTGCTCGGGTAGCTCTCTGCCCTAATTACGCTCGATCGCACAGAAGGTTGCGATTGATCGCAAATATCACAGAAAGTTCTGGTAGTGTTTGATGTGCCTGAAACAGAAGAAAAATCTATTAGGTTTGATAAAAATAAAGATGATAAACAGAAATTAAAGATTTTTAGAAAAATAAGAATAATGATGATTGAACTAAATGAAATTAATTCTAAAAGGAAATTTAGCTCAATCCCCAGCAACAGCGCCAAAAACTTGTTGTGAGTTTATTTACCTAAATTAATATGCAAATAATCGCACTCGTTTTACTTGCAAGTGTACAAGGTCAACAGTAGCATAGTGTGCGAATGCAGGATCATCTCCACATGGATTAGTAAAGTTCGGTTTTAGAATTAATTTCTTTAGAGTAAAAAGAAGGAAATAACTGTTGAATTTGATTTACTAATAATAAAGACATAGGGCTTTGATATTCACCACTAGTCATACTTTCCCAATGTGTAAAGTATCAGTGCACTAACCTTATCATGTATACCTAATGGTCGCCAACCTAAGAGCATGGTATCTACTCCTTAAGCTATTGATTTCCCTAAGCAACGAGTTAGGTATGGTATCTACTCTAACTCTTTTCTTTCTCGAGAGATTCAACATGGTATCTACTGAGTTGTTCCTAAAGAAAGCATAAGGGGTATGAAAATCGATAACCACATGAGACCTAAGGCATGGTATCTACTCCCGGTTTCCCATGTTGATTAATCCAAGAATCCGGTGTGGATATCTTTTGTTACTATTGTTAGACTCAGGACTCGGTCATCCAATTTGATCTAACTAACCAATCCATACCACATGCATACGTTGGCCATACACATACATATGGGGAATTTAAATAAAAATAGACATTAATCAAGTTAAGCAACATAATAAAGGTTATTGGCAAAGATAATCAATGAATAAATATATAGGAAAGCATAACTAGGGCTTCAATCGAGCCCTATAAAGAGTTAGTTACACAAACTGTCTAAGATAAACATCATATATAAACTAAGCATAAAATATAAAACCCGAAGAATATTAGGGAGACGGGTTGTCAATCCTCTCCAAAGCCTAAAACTCTGAGTTAAGCAAAAGATAAAAGAAGTGTTCTCTAAGAAGTGATCTCTAAGATGTGATGATTTGTGTGTGCTTTACAGGTGTATTTATAGGGCTTGAGTAGTCCTAGAAGGCTCTGGAAACCCTAACTACCAAAGACGCAAAAACTCTCTTATTTCCAAAATAGGATTATGCCATTTTACTGTTCACGCCTGTATAAGTGCGCTCGATCGCATGCATCTTGTGCTCGATCGCAGTGTTGCGCTCGATCCTTCGTGTGTGCGAACGATCGCATGTGCACTCGATCGCATTCAATAGTGCAATCGATCGCACTTTGACCAGAAGTTGCTCCAGGATTTCCAGGCTTCTTCCTTTAGGTGCAAACAATGCTTCTTTTTCTCGAAGACCCTATAAAAACATGTGAAACACACAAATGAAGTAAAATGGACTAATTAGCATAACTAAGAACCTAACAAATGTGAATAAGGGGGCTTAAATATGAATATTTAAGCACCTATCAGTAGGATCCAAGGGAACAACACTGGGATAAACGATATGGTATATGTTGTAACAAGTTTATGTTAAGGGTGACATCAGAAGAGACCAGACGATGTTTGCGGCCAGGAAGCTCGTCGAAAGTAGCAAAGTTTGCTGAACAAAAAAGGTTGTGTTGGAAATGAAACAAAGGACGTTGGAGGAGAAGAGGATTTGCGCTAAAAAAGAAGGAACTAAATCATGATTGGAAAGTAACCAGACCGCATCGGGGAAATGACCAAATTGCGTCAGAAAAAGAGTTTGCTTATTTTAACTTAGGGTTTGTGTGGGTACAGAAGAGGAAGTGGAAGAAGAAGAAGATGGATTCGAATTTTTGTTTTGTTTTATATTCTTTTAGGGTTTATTTAGATCTTAAGGAACATGCTCTGATACCATGTTAACTTGGGAGTAGAATAATGTGAGTGAAGAGGCTACCAGTCCGGTCCTCTAATATTTATATTAACACATATATACCTAAAATAAAAAAATGCTAAACCTAAAACCCGAAAAAGAAAGAACCAAATCATGCTTGAAAAGTAACCGGACCTTGTTAGGGAAAAGACTAAATCGCGCTGGAGAAAAGAGTTGAGTTGTTGTAATTTAGGGTTTCTATTGGTGTGGTAGAGGAAGAAAAAAAAAAGTGGGTTTCAATTTTTCTTTTGTTTAGTTTTTTATTCTATTAGGTTTTATTCAGGATCTCAAGAAACATGCTCTAATACCATATTAACTTGGGATTAGAATAATGTGAGAGTGAAACGGCTTCCAGATACTATCTGGTCCTCCAATATTTATATTAATGCATAATGACAATAATAACTTTAACCCTTAACAGTTTTCTACCTCAAACTTATTAACATTGTTTCAAAAATTCTACAGGCTTGGAGACTCTATAAAGAGAGAAGGCCCATTAATTTGATCGATGAACATTTAAAGGACTCTTGTATTATCTTTGAAGTTTTGTGTTCAATCCATGTGGGTTTATTATGTGTGCAAAAACGTCTAGAAGACCGACCGAGCATGGCAAATTTGGTGTTGATGTTGACCAGTGAAGTTGCACTACCTGAGCCGAGAGTGCCTAGTTTTTACATGGAAAGGAATTTGCCTGATACAGATTCTTCATCAGGCAAGATTGAATCATGTTCTGCCAACAATATGTCTATTACATTGTTAACTGCTCGATAGTTGATGTCTTAGTTCCTTAAATATGCAAATTGTTTTATTCATCCATTTTTATGATGATCGATCCTTTTATCTTGGATAAAAGGAAAATTCTTTTATATAATTCAAAAACAACCAAAATATATAGTACAATAATTTATTTGCTTTTGCTCTCTAAAGAACTCAAAATGCGTATTTGCTAAGTGGAATTTGGAGGTTAAAATGTAGCAGATAGAACCTCTGAGGTTTATGTAGATGGTTACCTAGGATATTGAGCCATTCATGTATGTTGAAGGAATCATCATTGAGAAAGCTATCTTCCAAGTTTTAAATAATCCATAATCCATATGAAAAACTAATAAATAATAGAGCCTCTATTCATACGTCTCTACTATATACTCATTTTAGACACTTTGAAAACTTGAGTGATAGTTACCCTTTACGTTTCTAAACAATTACAACTGAGTTTTTCAAATGTCAAATTGACTGTTAGGAAAGGGTGTTCAACATCTTTATTCAAAATAATATTTTTAGGATTTGATGTTCATCACACGTTGAAGTAATATATTTTACATTATTCTCAACAAGCAATCAATAAAAAAGAAAAACATAGAACTTGATGACATGGATCAATATATCAGCAATTGTATTTTGTTTAAAAAAAACATGTCAAAGTTTAAGATTAGATAATCATTATGTATTTTTAGTTTTTAGTAGACAAAGTGAAATGACTCATGTCAATTATGTCATCGCAATAATAAAAAAATAAATAAGAGAAAACATTAATAAATATTTATAGCTCTTATTTAATAATTCGATCATATTCATAAGAATATTTTAATTCCTGTATTCATCTTTGGTTACCTCTAGATGAAAAATTAGAACAAATATAAACTTGTAACTCTAGAAGCCATAAAATAAATACTAGTCTAAGAAGAATGTTATTGGACATAACCATATGAAATTTTGATGACTTTGAACTGGGATTCTTTAGCTTTGGTAGCTCAAAGAATCGGAACTTAGGCATATGGCACAAGAAGATAACAACTGGGACAGTACTATAGGTTGCCAAGAGAGATCTACCGCTCAATGATTCATCAAGAGTTCTACAAGTTACCCACTAGGGAATTCTAGTCCTTCTCAATGGTACAAACAGCAAAGTATGGTCCTTAGATTTATCAGGACTTGCCCAAAATCTAGTAGCATAGCTTTTGGACACTGGAAATCTTTGGCACTAAGAGAGTGAGCTTAGTTGATTGGAACTATAGGGCTAAGAGAGGTAGTTTAGTTCAATTAACATATGGATTTGATTGATGAACTATTGGGCTAAGGGAGCGAGTTTAATTCGATTTATTGTTTGAAAATTTTCAGCCATAAATAAAAGAAAAATTAATGAAAATTGTTTTAATAAATTCATAAAATAAATTACTAACAGGGAGGGATTTGGGTCCATCGTTGAAAAAAATTAATTTTTAAATATTTTAATAAATTTATTAATAAAAATTTGTGAAAAAATTACCACGGAATTTAACCCTATCTGCGATGGACATGTCCGTCGCAGCTAGGGTTAAATCCCTAAACTTGTGCCCAAGTCCTATTTCTCATCCATTTCTCTTTTTTTCTTCATTCTCCACCATTTTGCTTCCTCTTTCTCTTAACCACCATGATTTCTCTCTCTTTTCTTCCTCTTATTCCTCTCTCCTTTCATCTTATTCTTTCTAATTATTTAATATCTATATATATATATATATATATATATATATATATATATGTATTATTAAGTCAGTATTATATTAAGCGAGTGGTTGAGTTGGTTTCCATCGGTTATGCATTTCTAATAAAATATGTTAGTGCAATTTTTCAAGGGATTGTTTATCAAAAAGAATAAGAGAGGACGACACTTATGGCTTTAAGGCACGTCTAAGTCGATTTCTTTAAGGTGTAATTCCCCCTCTCACCGATGCAAGAAGGTTTATGGTGAATTTTCTCTAAGATACAATGAAGCTCTGTTGTTGTTCTGCACTTTGCATGCACCAGTGAAGAACAACCCATAACAGCTTCTATAAGTTTTATGGATTAAGGGCACTTGTGTTTGAAGAATTCTGCAAAATTTTCAATCATAAGAAGATCTGTATTTTTTGAGAGAAAATAGAGGAAGAAGAAGAAGAAGAAAGAATCCTCAATAAAATCTCAAAAGCTTCTAACTTCAGTTACACTAGTGGGTCTTTCCCAATTCAACACTGCTTCTACTTTCTGTAGGTCAGCTGCTATTCCCTCTCCCGACACAATATGCCCTAAGAAAGATATTTCGCTTAACCAAAACTCACACTCTGAGAACTTTGAATATAATTTCTCTATTCTTAAAATTTCTAACACTATCTCTAAATGTTGCATATTCTCCTCTTCATTCTTGGAAAATACCAGAATATCATCAATAAACACAATCACAAATCTATCCAAGAATGGTTTAAACACTCGATTCATTAGATCCATGAATGCTGCAGGAGCATTAATCAGCCCAAAGGGTATGACCAGGAACTCATGATGGCCATAATGTGTCCTAAAAGCAGTTTTAGGCACATCCCCCTCCTTTATCCTTAATTGATGATAACCTGATCTCATGTCTATCTTAGAAAACACCCTAGCTTTCTGTAACTGCTCGAATAAATCATCTATCTTGGGCAAAGGATATTTATTCTTGATGGTGATCTTATTCAATTGTCTATAATCAATACATAACCTCATTGTCCCATCCTTCTACTTGACAAACAATACAGGGGCTCCCCAAGCTGACATACTAGGTCAAATAAACTGTTTATCTAGCAACTCTTGAAGCTGAAGAAGCTAAACTTTCAACTCTCTCAATTCAGCAGGTGCCATTCTATAAGGTGCTATAGATATGGGTGCTGCTCCTAGAATCACCTCAATAAAAAACTCAATCTCCATATAGGGAGGCAAACCAAATAATTCTTCATGGAATATATCAGAAAAATCTTTTACTACCAAGATTTCTTATAACTTTCTATTCTCCTTGCTAGAATATACCTCATATGCCAAATACCCCTCACAACCCTTCTTCAACCATTTACTGGCAGTTAAGGCAGAAATAAGACAGTTAGCAAGTATCTTACGTTCTCTTTTAAAATTAATCTCTTCTTGTCAAAGCATCTTGAACACCACATTCTTCCTAAAACAATCTACTCAATCATGATATGCAGATAACCAATTCATCCCTAGAATTAAATCAAAATCTGACATATCTAAAGGGAATAAATCAACTTCAATTTCTCTATCAGCCATATAAATCACATAACTTCGATAAATTGTCCTGATAATAACCCTATCTCCAGCAGGAACTTCAACAACAATAGCATGCATCAAAGGACTAGCACTAGCATCAAATAGATTTCATATAAACACTAGATGCGAAAGAATGGGTTACACCAGGATCAATCAATAATCTAGCAGGCCTATTAAGGATAGATACTCTACCCATAACAACATTAGGAGTGACTTGAGCATCTTGTTGGGTCAATGCATAGACTCTACTGTCTCTGGACTGTAATTGGCTACCATGTGCTCTCTCAGCTATTGATCCTTGATTTCTGCCCCGCACACTCCCACCCTTGACTCTCGATCATACATTAGATTACACATCCCCTTGGTGGCATACTTACTCCTCTACTATAACTCCCACTTCCCATAGCTTGTCTCCCGAATCTAGGGGTCCTATCGGTATTACTTTGAGCTATAGAAGCAACAAATCCTGCTTGCCTTTAACTCTATACTACAATTTCTTGGAACAATGGACGCCCTCTCTGAGATGGTCTTCTACCCTGCACACTCATACTGTCGCCACCTCTAGGTCCCTCAAATCTAGACCTCTTCAGCAACTCCCTCCTACCTCTAAACTTTATCAAATCTTTCTCAATTTGTAATGCTTTATCCACCAGTATAGCATAATTTCCAATGCCCATATAAGAGAGTTTAGTCCAAATTTCATAATGTAATCCGTCTAAAAATCTCTTACATTTCCTCTCCTTTGTATTTACTAATTCAGGTAAAATCCTTGACAAGGCTATGAATCTACTATCATATTCAACCAACGATAAATGACCTTGCCTTAGATGAATAAAATCTCTCTTTTATTGTGCCTAAAAGATATCTAGAAAATACTTCGCAAAGAACTCATCCTTAAACTTACTCCAAGCTAAGGGTTGTTATACCTATGTGCTTACCTTGGGCAAAATATCCTCCCACCATTGAGAAGCCTTACTTTCCAGCATAAATGAAGCAAAAGCAACCTTCTGTCTATCTGTCACTAGAAAGACCTCAAAATATTTCTCGACACATCTAATCCGCTGCTCAGCTTCTACAGGATTTACAGATCATCTAAAAGACTAGGGTTTAAACTTACAAAATCTCACAAAACAATCACCTTGCATCTCATGTGCAAAAAACCTTCTCCCTCATGATCCTCTTGTCTCACCACATGGGGTTCTCTTCTACTCCTCTCCTCTAATCTCCTCTGCAAATTATCAGCTATTTCTTCAGCTGCATTAATCCTCCCTATAGCACGATCAAGAGCTTCTATTAATTCATCCCCCTTAACCATAGATTCTCTCCCAGCGCTACTAGAACTTGCCGCACTATCAATTTGTTCCCTCACAGGAACCACAAACTCAACTTCCTCCTCTGCTTCAGTTCTTCTAAATATTGGGGGTCTACCACGTCCCCTCTGATTCAGAACTCTTACCTCTAGCTCTAGCACGTCCACATGTCATCCTCAGACTATGCATTAAAATATAGTTTATTTAGATCTTCCACTTCTTTAAGTTCTGATGTAGTTTATAGAATCATAAAACCTAATGCTCTGATACCAAAATTATAACGACCCATCCTGGGTTGGCCGCCCCCGAGATGGTGTCATCATATTTTGAAAATCCCAGCACGACACTTATATGCAACAATTAAAATTTACCAACAAAAATTATCTACGTCAATCCTCAACCCTGAACAGAGGAGATACATCATTCAGATCTCAACTTAAACATTGTATACAACATAATATGCATGAATATTTACAATTTTTTTTTTCTCTTATTAGTCTGAGGATGTGGACCACGTGGCTCATAGATAATGAATCCGTCTGAATCTCAGCACACCAACTATCTGTCTTACTTGCTGCCTGAAATCATTTAACATTAAAGAATGAGTTTCACAAGCTCAGTGAATTAAATTTACTAGAAGTATTCAATTTGTTAAAATAATCTTTTAATATTTAATCATTTATATCTCATATAACTTGATAATAGCATTCTACTAGCACTACACAT
Source organism: Bretschneidera sinensis (assembly GCA_023935145.1). Lineage (NCBI taxonomy): Eukaryota > Viridiplantae > Streptophyta > Magnoliopsida > Brassicales > Akaniaceae > Bretschneidera > Bretschneidera sinensis. Next base: position 139,646,648 of record CM043698.1, read on the forward strand.
ATCAGAAGCCCCATTCTCTATCAATCTCTTATTCTTATATATTTGTTCACCTTAAGACCATCAATTATCTCATAATTACCTCGCTATGAGGTTCACAGCATATAGTCTACCATTTAGATAGTTCTTATTATATCATACTTCCATGTTTCTTTCTCACCATAACTGTTTCTATGTGAGACTTATTCATCTATAAATAAATTTACAATAACAAGATAATACTTCAGTATTTCAGTAATGAAATCAATATTTGAAATAGATGCAATTCATGAATTATTATTAGGGAACGTCTTCCCACATGTCGACATATTTTTATCTTAGACCGGCTGCCTTCCCAGTTCTTTTTATTTTATTTAGATCGGCTGCCTTCCCAGTTCTTTTATTTCCAGTATATACCGACTGTCACAGTTTTCATTTATTTCCAAGATATACCGGCTGTCACGGTCTTTCATTTAGACTAGCCGTCTCCCGATTCTTTTATTTCATACATATGAATAATAATATAAAAACAAGCATGTATTCAGACATTTAATTTAGCTATCTTGCTTTTTCTCAAATTATTATTTGATCAATTTCACTAAATTCTTCTCCTCATATATCACATCAATCTATCAACCATAACTCGTTAAGAATTTCATTTACCATCTTCATTATTAAATCGACTCATTATTCCAATAATATTACTTCTCATATAATAACTTTCCACATATCAATTATACCTATCATACTCATCAAACAACTTTCATCTATCATCAAATCATAGGTTAATAATTTATTTAAGTATTATCACTATATATTTCATATTTATCTTGATTACTTAAAGTAAATCTAACTCACTACGTAGCACTTAGAACTACCTATGGATCACCTCCTTGCCTTTCCTTTCTCCTCTAAGCAATTTTCCTCGGTTGCTGATCGTCAACACCTGGCATAATATCCATATTAATTCTAATTTATTCTTCAATTCTTCCATAATTTACACCATTTGAAAATTCGCACATTGAATTTCGAGAAATTTCATGTATGCTAAATTTCAAAAATATAGTGGTTGTGATATGAAAATTTAAAGGATACAATGATTATGAGGGAACCATACAAAAAATAAAGGCGTCCAAGCTCTTATTGGGCATGTATTCGTAGATCAATATTTTTTCTTCTACTTGAATGCAACATCCTATAAGCTTTACAAGGTTTCGATGTTGCAGTTTCGCAATACATAAGACTTCGTTTTTGAATTCATTGAGTCCTTGTGTTGAATATTTTGAAAGCCTCTTCACCGCTATTTCTTGTCTATTGCTCAATATACCCTGAAAACAAAATTTATTAAGCCATTATTTAGCATTAATTTGGCTGAAAATAAAAATCAGTAATTATAACCTTCTTTCTGGAAGCATATATTTTGATATATCATTTCTAAATATTTGATGATGAGTCATATGAATAAGATTAGTCTTTGGGCTTTAGCAGATCAATCACAACAAATTGTAGATACAAACATTTGCAATTATGAACACATGAAGTAGCAATAGTTGTAGATTAACAAAGCAGCAGTACCTTGTACACAGGACCATAGCCACCTTCTCCAATTTTATTGAGATCTGAAAGGTTATTGGTTGCATTAGTTATAATAGCTAAATCAAATAATAGCAGCTCTAAATCTTTCTCCCTGCTTTCAGTGGCCACTACCATTCTCCCTGCAAGGCATCAAACAGTGTGCATATTGAACAACTAGATTTTGCTATTGTTTCATATAGATTCTTCACATTCAGAAGTCATTTCATGTTATGAAACAAAATATTACTGCTTACCTTTTCTTTTAAGCTTCCTCCTATTCACAAAATATAAGACTAGAAAAACCAAACCCAAAGCCAGAACAGGGATGACAATAAACCTCACTAGTTTCTTCCTTTTTGTTCAGCTAGTCTCTGCATAACCAATTCAACAGAGTATTAGGCAGTTTATGTTAGGCTATGTGTGGCGCCTGGTGGGCATTTTTTGTCCAATCTGGTGTTTTCAACACTGTTTGGTATCTGTTTTATTTTAATGCTGAAATATAAGAGTTTCATCTTCTTCTTTTGTGTAAGTGAGTGTGCCACCTTTTTTGTGTGAATACTGTGAGGGGTGTCTAGGGGTGAGACCTATTTGTATTGTTCTTCAAGACATAGTGAAATCGCTACAAGTCCATGGACGTAACCCGAGTTTGGGTGAACCACGTAAATCTGTGTGCTGTGTGTTTGCCTTTGATTTATTTCTATTTTCTTCTCTATATTTACATCTCAATATCTGTAGGGATAGGGTAGTTTAATCTTAACAGCTTGTATCAGAGCTATCCGTTTTTTGAATGGGAGCGATGGTCAGAGAAGAAGGAAAGGCGACAGGAATCGAGAAATTCAATGGCACAGATTTTGGGTATTGGAGGATGCAAAGCGAGGATTATCTCTATGGGAAGAAATTACATTTGCCTCTATTAGGGGTAAAGCCAGACAGTATGAAAGAAGATGAATGGAATCTTCTTGATAGACAGGTACTGGGAGTTATTCAATTAACTCTATCAAGATCAGTTGCGCATAATGTTATGAAGGAGAAGACCACCAAGGATATGATAGCGGCTTTGTCCAGTATGTATGAAAAACCATCGCCTAACAACAAAGTGCATCTGATGAAAAAGTTGTTCAATTTGAATATGGCGGAAAGTATCCCTGTTGCGCAGCATCTGAATGAGTTCAATACAATTGTTAATCAATTGTGCTATGTTGAGATTGATTTTGATGATGAGATCCGTGCTTTAATTGTTTTGGCTTCTTTGCCAAACAGTTGGGAAGCCATGAGAATGGCGGTGAGTAATTCTGCAAGGAAAAATAAACTCAAATATGAAGATATTCGGGATTTGATTTTAAGCGAGGAGGTTCGCAGGAGAGATGCGGGTGAAACCTCGGGTTCTGGTTCCACTTTAAATCTTGAGACAAGAGGTAGAGCACATGATAGAAATTCCAATCGGAGTAGATCAAAATCCAGAAGAGGAGGTTGGAGTAAATCCATATATAGACGACAACTAGAATGCTGGAATTGTGGCAAGACTGGCCACTTTAAGAAAAATTGTAGAGAACTGCAGAAGAAAAGGAATGAGAACGATGCTGCAAATACTATGACAGAAGAACTACAATATGCCCTATTACTTTTTGTTGACAATCCCATTGACTTTTGGGTTTTGGACTCAGGAGCTTCTTTCTATACCACTGCACACTGAGAAATCATGGAGCACTATGTGATAGGTGATTTTGGGAAGGTATATTTGGCTGATGGAGAAGCCTTAGATATTGTGGGTATGGGAAATTTTTGCATTAAATTGCCGAATGGGTCTGTGTGGTTGATACAGAAAGTGTGACATGTTCCAAAATTGATGAGGAACTTGATCTTTGTAGGACAACTTGATGCTGAAGGTCACACGGTGACATTTGGGGCTGGTACTTGGAAGATTACAAAGGGAGCCATGGTAGTGGCTCGTGGAACAGAAACGGGCACTCTGTACATGACCTCAAGTGTGAGAGATACTATTGCAGTGGTTGATGCAAAAGTTGATACAAACCTATGGCACCGTAGGCTTGGTCATATGAGCGAAAAAGGGATAAAAGTGATGCTGTCTAAAGGGAAACTTCCAGAGTTGAAATCTCTTGACTTTGATTTGTGTGAGAGCTACATTCTTGGGAAACAAAGAAATGTCAGTTTCTTGGAAGGAGGCAGAACTCCAAAGTCTGAAAAATTGGAGTTGGTACACACAGATTTGTGGGGAGCTTCCCCGGTTGCATCTCTTGGAGGGTCGCGGTATTATATCACATTTATTGATGACTCAAGCAGGAATGTATGAGTTCATTTTTTGAAAAATAAATCTGAGGTATTTGAGACCTTTAAGAAATGGAAGGCCATGGTTGAGACTGAAACAGGTTTGAAGATAAAATATTTGAGGTATGATAATGGTGGAGAGTACATAGATAGGGGGTTTAGAGAATTTTGTGCTGCTAATGGGATTAGGATGGAGAAGACTATTCTTGGGACACCATAGCAGAATGGCGTGGGTGAGCGCATGAACATGACCCTCAATGAGCGTGCTAGAAGTATGAGGTTGTATGCTGGGTTGCCAGAAACTTTTTGGGCCAATGCAGTTAGCACAGCAGCTCACTTGATAAATCGAGGACCGTCAGTTCCTTTGGATTGCAGGATACCTGAAGAGGTATGGAGTGGAAAGGAAGTAAACCTTTCTTACTTAAAAGTTTTTGGCTGTTTATCTTATGTCAATATTGACTATGATGCTCGCAGTAAACTAGATGCTAAATCCATAAAATGTTTCTTTATTGGCTATGGTGATGAAGCTTTTGGTTATCGATTTTGAGACCATCAAAATCGAAAATCATTAGGAGTATAAATGTGATTTTCAATGAACAGGTTATGTACAAAGACAGGTCAAGTGCAGAATCTGTTGTTACAGGGCCAGAACCAAAGAAGTATGATTTTGTTGACTTGGATGAATTTTTTGAAAGCACAGTGCAGAGTAAGAGTCAGGAAAATGATGAGAATACAGACCCACAGGTAGAACAGTGTACGCCCATAAGTGCTGTCCGAAGGTCTTCTAAGAACGTTAGACCCCCACAGTGGTTCTCACCATCTTTGTTCTATTTTTTGTTGACTGACGGTGGTGAGCCAGAATGTTATGATGAAGCTTTGCAGGTTAAAAATTATAGCAAGTGGGAGTTGGCCATGAAGGATGAGATGGACTCACTGATGACGAATCAGACATGGGAACTAACTGAATTGCCAGAAGAGAAAAAAGCTTTACATAACAAATGGGTGTACAGAGTAAAAGAAAAGCATGATGGTAGCAAGTGCTGCAAGGCTAGATTGGTTGTGAAAGGGTTTCAACAAAAAGAGGGTGTTGATTACACAAATATTTTCTCTCCAGTTGTGAAGCTAACAACAATCAGGCTGGTACTAAGAATTGTGGCTGCAGAGAACCTACATCTTGAGCAGTTAGATGTGAAGACAACATTCCTTCATGGTGATTTGGAGGAGGATATTTATATGCATCAGCCACAAGGATTTACAATGCAGGGAAAGGAAAATTAGGTTTGCAAACTGAGAAAGAGTTTGTATGGGTTAAAACAAGCTCCAAGATAATGGTACCAAAAGTTTGACAGCTTCATGTGTATCACCGGGTTCACAAGGTGCCAGGCAGACCATTGTTGCTATGTTAAGAGTTTTGACAACTCTTATATCCTATTATTATTGTATGTGGATGATATGCTCGTTACAGGGTCTAACATTGAGGAGCTTAATAATCTCAAGAGGCAGTTATCAAAACAGTTTGCAATGAAGGATTTGGGTGCTGCAAAAAAAATCTTTGGTATGAGAATCATCAGAGACAGAGTTAATGGGACTTTGAAACTTTCACAGACAGAGTATGTGAAGAAGGCTCTCAATCGATTTAGCATGGATAGTGCTAAACCAGTGAGCATACCTTTGCCTAGTCATTTTAGACTATCTAAGGGTTAGTCACCAAAGACAGAGCTGGAGCAAAACTATATAAGTAGGGTTCTCTATGCCTCAGCTATTGGAAGTCTTGTGTACACCATGGTCTGCACAAGACCAGACATTGCACATGCAGTGGGAGTAGTGAGTAGGTACATGAGTAATCCAGGAAAACAACATTGGGAGGCAGTCAAATGGATCTTGAGGTATTTAGAAGGCACTTCAAATACATCTCTGTGCTTCACAAGGGTAGGTTTAAAATTGCAGGGTTTTGTGGATGCGGATTTAGCTGGTGATGTTGATAGCAGGAAGAGTAATACATGGATTGTGTATACTCTAGGTGGTACAACTGTAAGTTAGGCTTCTAAGTTGCAGAAGATTGTTGTTGTCTCTACTACAGAAGCTGAATAAGTAGCCATAACTGAAGCTGGGAAGGAGATGGTTTGGTTACAGGGTCTCTTGGATGAGCTGGGCAAGAAGAATGGGAGGGGTACTCTACACAGTGACAGTCAGAGTGCTATTTTTCTTGCTAAGAATCTAGTGTTTCATTCCAGGACGAAGCATATATAGTTGAGATATCACTTTATTCGCTCTCTTCTCGACAGTGAACAGTTGGTACTAGAGAAGATTCGTGGAACTGAGAATCCAGCAGATATGTTGACTAAGGGTGTCACTATTGAAAAATTGAAGCTGTGCTCAGCTTCAGTTGGTCTTCAAGCTAGAGGACAGGTGAATGAGTTGCGGCGATGGTTGCTTTGTTTGAAGGTATGTGGTTCTTGGTGTTGGTGATTGGACAAGTCTCCAAGTGGGAGATTGTTAGTCTATATGTGGAGCCTAGTGGGCTTTTTTTGTCCAATCTGGTGTTTTCAGCACTATTTGGTATCTATTTTATTTTAACCTGAAAATATAAGGGTTTCATCTTATTCTTTTGTGTAAGTGAGTGAGCGGTCTTTTTTTTGTGAATACTGTGAGGGGTATCTAGGGGTGAGACCTCCTTGTATTGTTCTTCAAGACATAGTGAAATCACTGCAACTTCGTGGATGTAACCCGAGTTTGGGTGAACCACGTAAATCTGTGTGCTGTGTGTTTGCCTTTGATTTATTTCTGTTTTCTTCTCTATATTCGCATCTCAAGATCCGTAGGGATATGGTAGTTTAACCCTAATAGTTTATACACAGTAAAACTAGTGATTATTATTACAAGAAAAGCAGGAATTCCAACTGTTCATGGTTGCACTTAGCAGGTAAAATGAAACCAGTCACTCTGCTTAAAGGTGTAACTGAAAATTGAATGAATAAATCGTAAGAATTCGTGAATCAACAGGTATACTAAACTGATTCCTCAAATCATATTATATGAAACCAGTCACTCTGCTTAAAGGTGCAACTGTTCATGGATCCACCTTGAGGACAAAATATTGTATACTGAAAGCAAATTTATTAAAACCTTCATTGTGTACAAGCCAGAAGACACTTATTTGTTCAACTGGGCAACATTTGCACAGGTAATTTGATGGTTCAAGATAAGCATATCCTTTCTTTGATAAAATACTAATGAATGGAGAAGAATTAGCAATTAATGGATACCTAAACCAAAAAGTAATGAACATAAACAATATTTGCTAGGCAGTCTCTATGTTATTTAACTACTTCATTCCTATTATCTAAGCTCTAATATGTACGCGTCGTAATTGAGAAGTAAATAGGTAAATGCATACCTAATTCTAAAGCAGCCAGCCTAATGTAAATATCTTGACCATTTTCTGTGTATTCTCTAACATCAATCAGGTCATCAAACTAAATCAAACACTCACTTCCTCCATCTCTGATATCCAAATTTGCAAATGATGTACAAGAGCAGTGATGCGATGAAATTTACACTAGCAAGTGCACTAATCGTTCAAGTAATAAAATGATGAGTAAATATCGTTCCCAACGAGGACTGAACAAATACTACAGAAGTTATGACTCAACTCTTACTGTTATTTGAGCAAACGAGTAATTGTTGGAGAAAAGTTTACTAACAATTAACTAAAGGGAAAAACAGAATGCAATAGTAAATAACGGAAGATTTGCAAACTTTGAAATGAAGACTCTTATGAACTAACGTGCTAAGGACTCGACTTCACCTAAACCATTATTGACAAGAGTTTTGAATGGACTAGTTTCGTTTACTACGTTTTTCAAGATGATAGAATCCCCAATAAATTGGTTATCCATATTCCAAGTCTAACCACAATCTCAAGAATCATGAACTTCAGATATCCATATTCCAGGTCTATTCTAGATTAATTCAACTTAAGAAGTATTAAGTTCAATGGAATTCCTTTCAGTTAAATCTTCTTATTTGGTTACGATTTAAACGGACCACATGAACTTCCTAGAATCCCTATTCGGTTACTCCTATTTCATTCATGGCATGTTTTACCCTAGCTTTGCATAGATAAAATTCCAACATCATATTTATTAATTCAACGATTCATAAAAGCATAGCTTCTCTATTCGACGCATCACCATGCCTCAAGAAGGAATCAAAATAATAAACAGCATTAAGAACAATAAAACACACTTTTTGAAAAACAAAATAAATTCCAACTTGTCCAAATAGCACTCAGGACATAGGTTTAGGATCCATCTATCCTTAACACAAAAATATATACTCCATAATAATATTCAAACAAACCATGTTCATATCATAAAACATCAACATAACTAGATAAGAATGATACAAAACCGGAGAAGAATGATTTCAAAGCTTCCGAGTAGCCTCCCGGAGTGTCTCCAACTCCCCTTTTGCGTCTCGTCTCCTCCAAATTCTATTTTTTTCTTCAACAGCCGCCCTCCCCCTTCTTCTTCAGCTAGGGTTTCTATTTATAATATTCAAAATCAGTGGGCTAGCACTGCAGCGCCAACTTCCCAGCGCTGTAGTGCCAAGACATATTTCGATCCCTAGTCAGAGCTGCAACGCCAACTTTCCAGCGCTGCAGCATCAACTTTCTGTCCAAATTCTTCTATTTATGCCAGATTCCAGTGTTGCAGCGCCAACTTTCCAGTGCTGCAGCCTTAAGTTTCTGTCCCCTTCACACATTTTGCCCTTCCAGTGCTCCAGCAAGTGTCTGCACAGTAGATTTCCAAGACTTAGCATTGATCATTTAACTAAAACAACTATTAATAGAATAAGATAAACTAAACTCAAATTGCTAAAAACACATGAAACGCAATTCTAATACTTAAGATCAACACCAAAAACGTGCCTAAAAGAAGTATAATAACATGATTTATTCAAAGTTATCACACCCCCAAACTTATGTTTTTGCTAGTCTTCGAGCAAACTAGAACAAAATCCTATGCACACACATCCTAAGAGTGAGATGGTTTGATTAGATTTTGTATAACATGCCTTAAAGATTGCATATAAATCATCATGCAAGAAAAATTTCCAAATACTGCTAATGTCTAGAATTTCAAATTTATTGCCAGCTTTATCTTACATCAAATTCTTCAAACGTGTGTGTGTGTAACACCTTTATAAACTTAATCGTCTCGCCACTCTGATCGGTTTATGCATGCAAGTAGGATAATGCCAATCTCTCAGAGTCCATAAGCTTGCTTTTCACACTACTCTCCACTAATGTAGGCCCAGACAATACCCGAGATCACCAGTACTTTATTCAGCTTATAACTTTGGCTAAGGCTAAGGTATGGTAAAAGATTTATTTGAGGCTCACATCACCTTAAGAAAATCCACCAATAATCATTTTTTTTTTCAAACTTTTCCTCCGTTCTCATGTACTAATCCAATACTTTTGCTGTTGTCACATCTTCTTCATCTTCTTCTTTTTTTTTCGTTTTTTTTTTGCTTTTCGTATACTTGTACCATAGTAGCACTAGTCTTTATTTCCATGTGCATTAATGTAACTATAACTGAGCATGTACATGACGATTAAACACGGCTTTTCGAGCTGCCTGTGATAGGCAAAATACAACTTGATCAAACAGTTTGTGTGGTCAACCTTTTCAACTTCGATCTTTCCCTTGCTCACTCTCGATGGGTAATATTTGATACTTAACATAGCCAAGTCGAAGACCATTTTCTCTTGCTCAATCCTCTGTCACCACTTAAGAAAATAGTCCATTCATTAATTGATGTGCTTACAGGTGAAAGGTAGAGTTGTAGCAAATTTTTTTTTTTTTTTTTTTTTTTTAAGAAAAGGAAATAGGTTAGATGATCGGGTGACAAAACAATAGATATCCAAGCTCAAAAGGGGAAAACTAAGGATAATCACATATCAAGGGTTGGCTAGAAAGGCTCAAACATTCCAAACATGGCCTGGATCCTTTCTTTGGTACTGTACTACCTAGGATTTTGCCTTAAGTGGTCTTCAAACAAGTTCTAGAGTCCAAGAGATCGCAAGAAACTACACTGCTCACATAAACGCTCTCCGAAACAGTAAGACAACATAGTGCTTAGGTGTAAGTGCTCATTGTGTTCAAAGAGTTCGATGTAAAATAAATCTAACAACAAATTCAAGCACACAGACAAACACAACATTTTTCAAATTTTCAATGGCTATAATCAAGTCAATCTATTTCTCATCATCGACAAAATCAAACATAGAAAACACTCAGATAAAACAAAATAACTAGAAACATGAGCATCACACAACACTCAGATACCTTCCCCACCCCCAAACTTAAATGATACATTGTCTGCAATGTATAAACTTTGACATAAAGTAAGAGAAAGGAACTCCCCTGATTAGTCAGAACCTGAATCAATTGTCCTCGTCAACGTCCTCATCCTCTGGATCATTGCTATGACTGGGATATGGTGGTGTGATTACGCCCAAAGTATAACGCGGTTATTTGTAGTACAGCTTTGGGGTGTCGATTCCACAGGGAAACAAGTTAATTACAGAAGAAGGTGTAAACTTGAACACAAACGATAAAAGATTGATTGAAAGAATCTGAATTGTTGATTTTATGAAAATTATGTGAATGATTGAATAATATAATAAAGAAATGACAAGGTTTCGGAAATCCTCCCTAGGTTCGTTGCCCTAATCCTAACTTGATTCAGTTGTTTTTATCTCGATTGCAAGTTTCACATCCCACACAGGCAATCGACAAATATTCAATTAAAGGCGCATTTATAAATCCTAATGTAATTGTTATGAAATCTTCTTTACTTTCAAGCACACATGACCTAACTTATAAATTATCAAGAGACGACGATATATCTAAACGACAATACCGCAACAATGGACAAATCTATAAAAGAGATCTACCGGACTTAATCACACCCAAACAGGTACACATAAGAAAAGCATGACTGAACTTATATGGAAAAGAAGCATGCAATCACCGGAGTAATAATAAGTCTACTAATTAAATTAAGAATAAAACATAACAATTTTTAACGAAAATAATATGCAATTACAACCGAATCAAATAAAGAAAAATAAGAACAACTACACCTAGGGATTCATCCCTTCGCCTTGCTTGGAGATTAGCCGGCCATGGGGCTCATGCTTCCTTGAGTTGCCTCCGGCCTCTCAACGATCATCCTCAGCTTGCCCTCCAAATTTATACTTTCGGATTCCTCCTAAAGGCCCTATGGATTGCTCCTAAAGGCCCTCTGGAGTCACTCTCTGATGATTTCAGATGAACTCCTATTGATTTCCAAAGCTAAAGTGGAGTGGGTCTTATATAGGAAAATACCAAGAGTGCAATGTGTTTTCCATCCGATGTGGGATGTGAGATATAGAAATATGTTTTCCAACCGATGTGGGATTTAAGCCCAAAATCACGCTGAAATCCCGCACAGCCTGACCTTTGTCTACTAAAACTGCCATAACTTTCTCTAGAAAGATCCTTTTGACGAACCGTAAAATTCTTCAGAAAATAGACTTCCGGATCTTTCTAAGCATATATGGCTCATCTCCTGGTTCTTCTTGTATCAATACAGTTTAATTTTCAAAGATGATTGATTTGTACGGGCAATTCTCGCAATTTAGTGAAACTCTTTTCCAATGCGGGCAGCTGCTGTTGCTCTTTTAAGCCCTCCATTTTGTCCTTCCGGAAGTATTCCTTCACTCCAGTATGCCTTGAGTCTTTGTGCGTCAAGCAATGATAACTTTTCCTCCTCTTTTAAGCTTAAAGTACCTGAAAATGCACCGAAGTAGATCAATGATCCAAGAATGATACTTTAGAGTTGTTAACATATAAAAGTGCAATTAAAACCTAGATCAACCCTAAAATGCTAACAATTAAGTACTGATAAGAGGCATTTTATGACTCTCATCACAACCCCCAACTAGCTTATTGCTAGTCCCTAGCAATTCAAACGAAATTAAGAGATGAATTCTATGGTGGGAATTAATGTAAATGAAAAGCAATATTAGTGTTAACCAAGAGTAATTCACATTTTGTCTCAAAAATTGAACATACCACACAGCACAAAGAATCATTAGATTTCACCCAAATCCAAAAGTAATTCAAACATCAATCTTAAAATCGCTATTGACTCTTAACATCCATCTTACCACAATCCATTAATCCAAACATTCGGATGATTTTAAGCATAACATTCATGAATACAAATCTTAGTCTCTAAAAACATAATAAATAGTGTGACGTCAATCACAAAAACAAGCTCCATATGCTTACATTTCAAACCGCTCTCCACTATTGTAGAAAAATCACACTACATTGGATCAAAAGGTCTTTAATAAGCTTGTAACGTTAGGCTTAGGTAAAGGCTAAGGAAGAATGGAAAAGATTCACAAGTAAAAGAACTCAATCTCTTAGCTTTAAACACAATCACTTTAAGCACTTGATAACCTTTACTTCCACACCCAACTCTTTCAACCATTTTTCGAGCATTTCTTTCAACAAATCACCATTTTTTTCTTTTCTTTTTCTTTCTTTGCCATAATTCACTTTTTTTTATTTATTTTGGCACATAACCATTCACCTTCTTTTTCATCATTTTTTTTTCTTATCTTTTCCACAACCCCCAACTTATCTCCTTTAATGTACTTGGGTTGTAGTAGTGATATTTTTTCATATTTCCACCCTTACTCCTTTTAAGTGCTTCTCACAACATTAACTAAGTTCTTTTAAAAGAAAGGTAAGGTAAAATATTTTTTGACTCATAAAGGTAAGTAAATGGTTTATCCAAAGAAACAAGGCTCAATTTTTCTTTTCAAGAAAAAGACTCAAATAGGTGACTAGTGATAAATATAGCAATGGTAGGTTTGAAAGGCTCAAACGGTTCAAAAATGGCCTATATCATATCCTAAGTAGTGTGCATTCTAGAAATTCGCCTCAAGTGATTATCAAGTAAGTTCTAGAGCTTGTCAAGACCACAAAAGTATTTACAAAATAATCACACATAAAACTTTTCTAAATGCTTTCGATTAATCGTACAATCTTACCACAAGTTAGAGTCTCTAACCAAATCAAGATTGATACTTAAATTAATTTCAAACCGAAGCAAGATTTAACTACTTCTAAATGCTATATACTATCTCAATTAAGCTCACATTATTGACATGTGAATTAACTCTAAGGCTAACACAAAGCATGTTAGAAACAAACGAAAAGGAAAATGACACCAAGCAGTTCAATGGAAAAAGAAAAAATGTATGGAAATAAAGAATATGGAAACAAAGAGATGTGTTTCCTCCACCGACAACGGCACCAAAATTTGGTTACGCCCAAAGTATAACGCGGTTATTTGTAGTACAGCTTTGGGGTGTCGATTCCATTAATTACAGAAGAAGGTGTAAACTTGAACACAAACGATAAAAGATTGATTGAAAGAATCTGAATTGTTGGTTTTATGAAAATTATGTGAATGATTGAATAATATAATAAAGAAATGACAAGGTTTCGGAAATTCTCCCTAGGTTCGTTGCCCTAATCCTAACTTGATTCAGTTGTTTTTATCTCGATTGCAAGTTTCACATCCCAAACAGGCAATCGACAAATATTCAATTAAAGCGCATTTATAAATCCTAATGTAATTGTTATGAAATCTTCTTTACTTTCAAGCACACATGACCTAACTTATAAATTATCAAGAGATGACGATATATCTAAACGACAATACTGCAACAATGGACAAATCTATAAAAGAGATCTACCGGACTCAATCACACCCAAACAGGTACACATAAGAAAAGCATGACTGAACTTATATGGAAAAGAAGCATGCAATCACCGAAGTAATAATAAATCTACTAATTAAATTAAGAATAAAACATAACAATGTTTAACGAAAATAATATCCAAATACAACCGAATCAAATAAAGAAAAATAAGAACAACTACACCTAGGGATTCATCCCTTCGCCTTGCTTGGAGATTAGCCGGCCATGGGGCTCATGCTTCCTTGAGTTGCCTCCGGCCTCTCAACGATCATCGTCAGCTTGCCCTCCAAATTTATACTTTCGGATTGCTCCTAAAGGCCCTCTGGAGTCACTCTCTGATGATTTCAGATGAGCTCCGATTGATTTCCAAAGCTAAAGTGGAGTGGGTCTTACATAGGCAAATACCAAGAGTGCAATGTGTTTTCCATCCGATGTGGGATGTGAGATATAGAAATATGTTTTCCAACCGATGTGGGATGTGGGATTTAAGCCCAAAATCATGCTGAAATCCCGCACAGCCCGCACAGCCTGACCTTTGTCTACTAAAACTGCCATAACTTTCTCTAGAAAAATCCTTTTGACGAACCGTAAAATTCTTCAGAAAATAGACTTCCGGATCTTTCTAAGCATATATGGCTCATCTCCTGGTTCTTCTTGTATCAATACATTTTAATTTTAAAAGATGATTGATCTGTACGGGCAATTCTCGTAATTTAGTGAAACTCCTTTCCAATGCGGGCAGCTGCTGTTGCTCTTTTAAGCCCTCCATTTTGTCCTTCCGGAAGTATTCCTTCACTCCAGTATGCCTTGAGTCTTTGTGCTTCAAGCAATGATAACTTTTCCTCCTCTTTTGAGCTTAAAGTATCTGAAAATGCACCGAAGTAGATCAATGATCCAAGAATGATACTTTAGAGTTGTTAACATATAAAAGTGCAATTAAAACCTAGATCAACCCTAAAATGCTAACAATTAAGTACTGATAAGAGGCATTTTATGACTCTCATCCTGGTGCGATGAGGGAAGAAGGTTGAATTTTAGTGATTTGGAGAGAGAGGCGCTGGAATTTAGAAACTTTACACAACCTAATAGTACTGATAAGAGGCATTTTATGACTCTCATCACAACCCCCAACTAGCTTATTGCTAGTCCCTAGCAATTCAAACGAAATTAAGAGATGAATTCTATGGTGGGAATTAATGTAAATGAAAAGCAATATTAGTGTTAACCAAGAGTAATTCACATTTTGTCTCAAAAATTGAACATACCACACAGCACAAAGAATCATTAGATTTCACCCAAATCCAAAAGTAATTCAAACATCAATCTTAAAATCGCTATTGACTCTTAACATCCATCTTACCACAATCCATTAATCCAAACATTCGGATGATTTTAAGCATAACATTCATGAATACAAATCTTAGTCTCTAAAAACATAATAAATAGTGTGACGTCAATCACAAAAACAAGCTCCATATGCTTACATTTCAAACCGCTCTCCACTATTGTAGAAAAATCACACTACATTGGATCAAAAGGTCTTTAATAAGCTTGTAACGTTAGGCTTAGGTAAAGGCTAAGGAAGAATGGAAAAGATTCACAAGTAAAAGAACTCAATCTCTTAGCTTTAAACACAATCACTTTAAGCACTTGATAACCTTTACTTCCACACCCAACTCTTTCAACCATTTTTCGAGCATTTCTTTCAACAAATCACCATTTTTTTCTTTTCTTTTTCTTTCTTTGCCATAATTCACTTTTTTTTATTTATTTTGGCACATAACCATTCACCTTCTTTTTCATCATTTTTTTTTCTTATCTTTTCCACAACCCCCAACTTATCTCCTTTAATGTACTTGGGTTGTAGTAGTGATATTTTTTCATATTTCCACCCTTACTCCTTTTAAGTGCTTCTCACAACATTAACTAAGTTCTTTTAAAAGAAAGGTAAGGTAAAATATTTTTTGACTCATAAAGGTAAGTAAATGGTTTATCCAAAGAAACAAGGCTCAATTTTTCTTTTCAAGAAAAAGACTCAAATAGGTGACTAGTGATAAATATAGCAATGGTAGGTTTGAAAGGCTCAAACGGTTCAAAAATGGCCTATATCATATCCTAAGTAGTGTGCATTCTAGAAATTCGCCTCAAGTGATTATCAAGTAAGTTCTAGAGCTTGTCAAGACCACAAAAGTATTTACAAAATAATCACACATAAAACTTTTCTAAATGCTTTCGATTAATCGTACAATCTTACCACAAGTTAGAGTCTCTAACCAAATCAAGATTGATACTTAAATTAATTTCAAACCGAAGCAAGATTTAACTACTTCTAAATGCTATATACTATCTCAATTAAGCTCACATTATTGACATGTGAATTAACTCTAAGGCTAACACAAAGCATGTTAGAAACAAACGAAAAGGAAAATGACACCAAGCAGTTCAATGGAAAAAGAAAAAATGTATGGAAATAAAGAATATGGAAACAAAGAGATGTGTTTCCTCCACCGACAACGGCACCAAAATTTGGTTACGCCCAAAGTATAACGCGGTTATTTGTAGTACAGCTTTGGGGTGTCGATTCCATTAATTACAGAAGAAGGTGTAAACTTGAACACAAACGATAAAAGATTGATTGAAAGAATCTGAATTGTTGGTTTTATGAAAATTATGTGAATGATTGAATAATATAATAAAGAAATGACAAGGTTTCGGAAATTCTCCCTAGGTTCGTTGCCCTAATCCTAACTTGATTCAGTTGTTTTTATCTCGATTGCAAGTTTCACATCCCAAACAGGCAATCGACAAATATTCAATTAAAGCGCATTTATAAATCCTAATGTAATTGTTATGAAATCTTCTTTACTTTCAAGCACACATGACCTAACTTATAAATTATCAAGAGATGACGATATATCTAAACGACAATACTGCAACAATGGACAAATCTATAAAAGAGATCTACCGGACTCAATCACACCCAAACAGGTACACATAAGAAAAGCATGACTGAACTTATATGGAAAAGAAGCATGCAATCACCGAAGTAATAATAAATCTACTAATTAAATTAAGAATAAAACATAACAATGTTTAACGAAAATAATATCCAAATACAACCGAATCAAATAAAGAAAAATAAGAACAACTACACCTAGGGATTCATCCCTTCGCCTTGCTTGGAGATTAGCCGGCCATGGGGCTCATGCTTCCTTGAGTTGCCTCCGGCCTCTCAACGATCATCGTCAGCTTGCCCTCCAAATTTATACTTTCGGATTGCTCCTAAAGGCCCTCTGGAGTCACTCTCTGATGATTTCAGATGAGCTCCGATTGATTTCCAAAGCTAAAGTGGAGTGGGTCTTACATAGGCAAATACCAAGAGTGCAATGTGTTTTCCATCCGATGTGGGATGTGAGATATAGAAATATGTTTTCCAACCGATGTGGGATGTGGGATTTAAGCCCAAAATCATGCTGAAATCCCGCACAGCCCGCACAGCCTGACCTTTGTCTACTAAAACTGCCATAACTTTCTCTAGAAAAATCCTTTTGACGAACCGTAAAATTCTTCAGAAAATAGACTTCCGGATCTTTCTAAGCATATATGGCTCATCTCCTGGTTCTTCTTGTATCAATACATTTTAATTTTAAAAGATGATTGATCTGTACGGGCAATTCTCGTAATTTAGTGAAACTCCTTTCCAATGCGGGCAGCTGCTGTTGCTCTTTTAAGCCCTCCATTTTGTCCTTCCGGAAGTATTCCTTCACTCCAGTATGCCTTGAGTCTTTGTGCTTCAAGCAATGATAACTTTTCCTCCTCTTTTGAGCTTAAAGTATCTGAAAATGCACCGAAGTAGATCAATGATCCAAGAATGATACTTTAGAGTTGTTAACATATAAAAGTGCAATTAAAACCTAGATCAACCCTAAAATGCTAACAATTAAGTACTGATAAGAGGCATTTTATGACTCTCATCCTGGTGCGATGAGGGAAGAAGGTTGAATTTTAGTGATTTGGAGAGAGAGGCGCTGGAATTTAGAAACTTTACACAACCTAATAGTGAGCGAGCGTGTTTTTAAAACCCAGTGCGTGACTCGGCGCTGCAGCGCTGACTTCCTGGGGGTGCAACGCTGAGTCTCTGGTCCAACCTCTTCATAATGGTCTTTTCAGCGCTGCAGTGCCCAAAGTGTATGGCTGCAGCGCTGGTTCTCGGTCCTGACTCCAATCAATCTTGAAAATAAAAACAAAAATAACCCATTTAAAACAATAAAAACTTAACTCAAAGACAAACCAAACAAAATAAAAATTAAACACACAAAACAAATTCAAATGCAAGAAAAATAAAAACAAAATATTAGTTCTAATTTATAGTCCTTAACTTGACTTTCTGATTTATGGCTCTTGGAGAATGGTTGTGGACGATTGAGGGTCAAACATCCCCATGATGTAGTGCTTCAATCTGTGCCCATTGACCTTGAACGTCTCCTTGTTTTGCTCGTGTTGTAATTCAACGGCACCAAAAGGTGAGACACTTATCACGGTGTATGATCCAGTCCACCGAGATTTCAGTTTTCCAAGAAATATGTGCCTTCTTAGGACTTCTAGCAACCATTCTTCCATTTTCTCTATCAACGAAGAAGATATTATAACAGGGAATATAATTTTCTCTAAATAAGAATATTTTAAATGAGCAAGTAAAGTTTTCAATTCATTTGTTATTATTTGTTCTTCTAGCACTTCTTTTCCCATTTCATACTCCAAGTGCCTTGCTTCTTCTTGGATGACGAGTCTTCAGTGGTAGTAGTTCCTAATTCCATGATGCATCTCTCCAAAGTATTTTCATTCAATGTTTTCTCCTGACACTCCTCAATGAGGTTATCAACAATATCCACTTGAAAACAAGAGGAAGTAGATAAACCAAAAGGGTATTTCATCGTTTTATACATATCAAAAACTACTTGCTCATCATTGACTCTTAAAGTCAATTTCCCTTGTTGTACATCAATTAGGGCTCTCCCTGTAGCAAGGAATGGACGTCTGAGTATAAGAGGTACCTCACGATCCTCTTCCATGTTAAGAACAATGAAGTCTACAGGGAATATAAATTTTTTAACTTTTACCAGTACATCTTCTATAATTCCTCGTGGTCTCTTAATTGATCGATCAACTAATTGCAATGAAACTGTTGTTGTTTTGACTTCTTCTAATCCAAGTTTCCTGAAAATTGAAAGAGACATAAGATTGATATCTGCACTAAGGTCACATAAAGCTTTATCAAAGAATGAACTTCCCAAAGTGCAGGGTATAGTAAAAATCTATGGATCTTTCAATTTTGGAGGTAGCTTGTTTTGCAGTATGGTGTTGCACTCTTCAGTTAACATCACCGTTCCATGTTCCTTAAGCTTCCGTTTCTTAGACAAAATTTCCTTAAAAAATTTAGTGTAACTAGGCATCTGTGATAAAGCCTTTGCAAATGGAATGTTAATATGAAATTTCTTGAAAATCTCTAAAAATTTTGAAAATTGCTTATCTAGTTTTTCTTTCATAAATTTCTGAGGATAGGGAAGAGGTGGCATATATTTAGTTTCAGAGTTAGAATCGATCAAACCTTTACTAGTAGACTTCTTTTCTTAAACAAGTTTCTCCTCTTGCATGGTCTCTTCTTTCTCGCCTTATTGATTAGTGATTTCTGTAGATTTTGGCTCATCCAATTGTGTGCCACTCCTTAATGTTATGACCTTGATATCCTCCTTAGGATTTTTTTTCTGTGTTGCTCGGAAGAGAGCCTTGTGCACGTCTAGAAATTATAGTTGCTAGTTGGCCCACCTGAACTTCCAGATTTCTAATGGATGCTTCTTGATTATGGAACCTAGTTTCTGCTGCATTTAAGAATTTGGCCATCATGTCCTCCAAGTTGGACTTTTTTTCTTGAGATGGGTATTCAGGAGGAGGTTGTTTTGCATTGCTTTGATTCCAAGACAGATTCAGGTGATTTCTTCATCCCGGATTATATGTATTGCTATATGTATTGCTATATGGATTGTTTTGCTTGTGAAAATTTGAAACAAAGTTAGCTTGTTCAGCAGATGAATTAGATGTAAATTGATTACCTACTTGACAATTACTGCTATAGTGGCCAATACCACCACACAATTCACATATAACATGTGTAGTAGGATAAAGTCCATCTATCTTCTTGGTGAGAACCTCCATTTGTGCTGTTAAAGTTGTAACAACATCTGTATTATGCAATCCTAAGGCTCTATTAATAAGTAACCTTTCAACTGGCTATTGATAAGAATTTGTGGCCATCTCTTCTAGCAATTCAATAGCTTCTTCTGGAGTTTTTCTCATGATAGTGCCACCTGCAACTGCATCAATCATGTTTCGGGTTGTACTGGTTAAACTGTTATAAAAAGTTTGTACCTGCATCCAAGTGGGCAACTCATGATGAGGACATCTTCTCAAAAGGTCTTTAAAACATTCCTATGCCTCATAGAATTACTCCCTATCGACCTGCAAAAACATAGTAATTTCATTATGTAACTTTGCAGTTTTTGCAGGGGCAAAGTATTTCCCTAAAAAAATTTGTGCCAATTCTGCTCATGTCGTTATGGATCCTGCTGGCAAGGAAGTCAACCAACTTTTTGCTTTATCCCTCAGTGAAAATGGAAAAAGTCTTAAGCGGATTGCATCCTCCGATACTTTGTTATGCTTGAATGTGTCACAAATTTCAAGAAAATTCATCAGGTGAACATTTGGATCTTCTTGCGATAGGCCACCACATTGTACTGAATGTTGAATCATCTGAATGATGGCCGGCTTGATTTCAAAGTTTTTCGCTTGTATAGATCATCGTCGGATGCTAGATTCAACACCATCCATCTTTGGCATAGCATAATCCCAAAGTGCTCGTTGCACCTCTGCATTGTTCCCTTCGGCCATTGTATTAACTGTTACTGGTGCTGCTCTTCTCAAAGCGTGAAAAGTGCACTCAATCTTTGGATTAAATTCTGCAAGTATTCTCGCACTAGTACGTATCATGCACTAGAAACGAAAACCCTGCGAAATAGACTTAAAAACCAAATTAATAAACTCTCAAATTAACAAGTAGAATCACAATAAATGTAATATTTTATTTCAGTCCTCGGCAACGGCGCCAAAAACTTGATGTAATGAAATTTACACTAGCAAGTCCACTAATCGTTCAAGTAATAAAATGATGAGTAAATATCGTTCCCAACGAGGACTGAACAAATACTACAAAAGTTATGACTCAACTCTTACTGTTTTTTGAGCAAACGAATAATTGTAGGAGAAAAGTTTACTAACAATTAATTAAAGGGAAAAACAGAACGCAATAGTAAATAATGGAAGATTTGCAAACTTTGGAATGAAGACTCTTATGAACTAACGTGCTAAGGACTCGACTTCACCTAAACCATTATTGACAAGAGTTTTGAATGAACTAGTTTTGTTTACTACGTTTTTCAAGATGGTAGAATCCCCAATAAATTGGTTATCCTTATTCCAGGTCTAACCACAATCTCAAGAATCATCAACTTCAAATATCCATATTCCAGGTCTATTCTAGATTAATTCAACTTAAGAAGCATTAAGTTCAATGGAATTCCTTTCAGTTAAATCTCCCTATTTGGTTATAATTTAAATGGACCACATGAACTTCCTAGAATCCCTATTCGGTTACTCCTATTTCATTCATGGCATGTTTTACCCTGGTTTTGCATAGATAACAATCCAACATCATATTTATTAATTCAACCATTCATAAAAGCATAGCTTCTCTATTCGATGCATCACCATGCCTCAAGAAGGAATCAAAATAATAAACAGCATTAAGAACAATAAAACACACTCTTTGAAAAACAAAGTAAATTTCAACTTGTCCAAATAGCACTCAGGACATAGGTTTAAGATCCATCTATCCTTAACACAAAAATATTTACTCCATAATAATATCCAAACAAACCATATTCATATCATAAAACATCAGCATAACTAGATAAGAATGATACAAAACCGGAGAAGAATGATTTAAAAGCTTTCGAGTAGCCTCTCGGAGTGTCTCCAACTCCTCTTTTGCATCTCGTCTCCTCCAAATTCTGTTTTTTTTTCTTCAATAACCGCGCTCCCCCTTCTTCTTCAGCTAGGGTTTCTATTTATAATATTCAAAATCCATGGGCCAACGCTGCAGCGCCAACTTCCCAGCGCCGAGACATATTTTGATCCCTAGTCAGAGCTGCAGCGCCAACTTTCCAGCGCTGCAGCGCTAACTTTCTGTCCAAATTCTTCTATTTATGCCAGATTCTAGTGCTGCAGCGCCAACTTTCCAGCGCTGCAGCCTAGAGTTTCTGTCCCCTTCACACATTTTGCCCTTCTAGTGCTCCAGCAAGTGTCTGCACAGTAGATTTCCAAGACTTAGCATTGATCATTTAACTAAAACAACTATTAGTAGAATAAGATAAACTAAACTCAAATTGCTAAAAACATATGAAACACAATTCTAATGCTTAAGATTAACACCAAAAATGTGCCTAAAAAAAGTATAATAACATGATTTATTCAGAGTTGTCAAGTAGTTCTTCAAGCACTCCTCCTCACATTCCTTAAGGTTCATTGTTCTGTTAAACCAGGGGTGTCGTGTGTCCGGCACTTTTATGCTCGGTATCTTTCGAAATCCCTCCCCTTTCCCACATTCAAATTCAGTTCTTGGAACGCATCCACCCGACCAATAATTTCCTTCCTGTTGTGCGATTATCTACCTAAATAAATAAGCAAATAATCGTACTTGTTTTACTTGCAAGTGCACAATGTCAACTTAGTAGTATAGTGTGCGAAAGCAAGATCATCTCCATAGGGATTGGTGAATTTTGTTTTAGAATTATATTCGCAATGTAAAAAGATAGAAATAATAAAAGAGTTGATTTTGATAAAGATAAAATAGTAAAGATAAAGGCATAGGGACTTGATATCCATCACTAATTATGCTACCACAACAAAATAGTATGCCAATGCTTTACTTATGTCATGAATACCTAATGTTTGTCAACCTAAGAGCATGGTATCTATTCCTTAAGCTATTGACCTCCCTAAGCAATGAGTTAGGCATGGTATCTACTCTAACTCTTTTCTCTCTCAAGGGATTCAACCTGGTGTATGCTGAGTTGTTCCTTGAGAGAGCATAGGATCTGTGGAAATCGACAACCACACAGGACCTAGGGCATGGTATCTACTCTCGGTTTCCCATGTTGATTAACCCAAGAATCCAGTGTGGATATCTTTTGTTACTAATGTCAGACCCAGGACTTGGTCATCCAAATTGATCTAACTAACAAGTCCATAGCACATGCACATATTGATCAGACATATGCATATGAGGAATTTAAATAAAAGCAGGTATTAATCAAGTTAAGCAACACAACATAAATATCGCAAAGGCGCCAATACTAAATTTATTGAATAAATATAATTAGGGCTTCAACCAAGCCCTTACTAAAAGTTAAGTATACATTATAAAAATAAAGGAAAGAAGAAACCCGAGAGAAGAGTCGTCAATTCTCCTCTATAGTTTTCTTCTCCAAGCTAAAAGCAAAAGATAAAAGAAAAGTTCTCTCAAAAGTGATTATTTGTGTGTGCTTTAAAGGTGTATTTATAGGGCTTGAGTAGTCCTAGAAGGCTCATGAGTTCCTAAACTCTCCTAAAACAAAAAAGTCTTTTATTTCCAAAATAGAGTTATTTCCAAAATAGGGTTATTTCTAAAATAGGGTTCTGCAGCTTACTGTTCACGCCCGTACATGTGCGCTCGATCGCATGTGTCTTGCGCTCGATCGCATTGCTGCGCTCGATCCTCATGTGTGCGAACGATCGCATGTGTGCTTGATCGCATGCAGTAGTGCGATCGATCACACTTTGACCAGAAGCTGCTTCAGAATTTCCAGGCTTCTTCCCTTAAGTGCCAAAACTGCTTCCTTTTTCTCCATGACCTATAAAAACATGTGAAACACACAAAATAAAGTAAAACAGACTAAAACTTATAGACAAAGAGCTTAACACATGTAAATTAAGGGGCTTAAATATGAATATTTAAGCACTTATCACACCCCCAAACTTACATATTGCTAGTCCCTTAGCAATACAAAACTAAAAACTAAATGAAGAACAAAATTAAAGATAAATTCACTTCCATGATACTCAAAGATTTGGGTTGCACAGAAAACTATGATAACAGTTCATGAGTAAGCTTAAAATAAAAATAACTTTTTGTATTGAAAAATAATTTTTAAAAGTTCATGTTACTTACCTAAGGTTGACTTAAGGCATCGTAAGTTTGATTTGTGTGTGATGAATTAGCACATATAAGATGGGGCTTCCATATAATTTTAGTGTATAAGGTTTCGATGCCCAAACCTTTATCGAATTCCTTATCAAAGAGAATAAAAATGGCATAATACTTTCTTCTTCTTTCTTTTTCTTTCATCATGCGATCTTTGCCATGCTGAGTTCCATCGAGCTTTCTATTTGACCATTGTAACGAGTGTTTAGCCAATGACTCCCAAACCTTATGGTTTTAGGGCATTAGGTGTAAAGACACCCCTAAGGACTTATTAATTCGAATAAAAAAGGCTATGTAACAAACAGGTTTTAATGCTTCTAAATGAAATTCCCACATTTTGACGTGAACACTTAATGCTTACTGAGGCAAGAGGCCCAGTTACTCAGTGGAAAGCTTTTTGATCACTTTTTGCATGATGAAAATTTTTCTTATATTTATTTATTTATTTATTTTTCTTTTTTATTTTTCTTATGCCAAAGTGTTCTTTTCAACAAGTTATCCGATTACAGTTTAGATTATGGAAACATAAACAAGAGAATTATATTTCATACCCCACACAAATGCGTGTTTAAATGTGCTCGTGCAAATTTGGATCAGACTCGTGAATTCTTAGGTGCCTTGAGGTAGGTAACTAAACTTTGTAAAATTTCCATTGCAATACTATGTGTTCTAGCTTTTAAGCTTACTAATGAAGTGTTATCAAATTTTTAAATCAACCAAAATTTTTGTTTACCAAAAGAACATGCATTTATCTTCTTAAAAAAAACTAGGACTTAGTGTGTGCATGTGTTTCAAGTGCGTGTGTGATAGTATCTAGTATCGCTAAAAACTTGTTGCGCGTTTATTTACCTAAATTAATAAGCAAATAATCGAACTCGTTTTACTTGCAAGTGCACAAGGTCAATAGTGTAGTATAGTGTGCGAAAGCAAGATCATCTCCACAGGGATTGGTGAATTTCATTTTGGAATTATATTCGCAATGTAAAAAGATAGAAATAACAAAAGAGTTGATTTTGATAAAGATAAAATAATAAAGATAAAGGCATAGGGACTTGATATCCACTACTAATTATGCTACCACAACAAAACAGTATGCCAGTGCTTTACTCATGTCATGAATACCTAATGTTTGTCAACCTAAGGGTATGGTATCTACTCCTTAAGTTATTGATCTCCCTAAGCAATAAGTTAGGCATGGTATCTACTCTAACTCTTTTCTCTCTCAAGGGATTCAACCTGGTGTATACTGAGTTGTTCCTTGAGAGAGCATAGGATCTGTGGAAATCGACAACCACACGGGACCTAGGGCATGGTATCTACTCCCGGTTTCCCATGTTGATTAACCGAAGAATCCGGTGTAGATATCTTTTATTACTAATGTTAGACCCAGGACTTGGTCATCCAAATTGATATAACTAACAAGTCCATAGCACATGCACATATTGATCAGACATATACATATGAGGAATTTAAATAAAAGCAGGTATTAGTCAAGTTAAGCAACACAACATAAATATCGCAAAGGTGCCAATACTAAATTTATTGAGTAAACATAATTAGGGCTTCAACCAAGCCCTTACTAAAAGTTAAGTATACATAATAAAAATAAAGGAAAGAAGAAACCCGAGAGAAGAGTCGTCAATTCTCCTCTACATTTTTCTTCTCCAAGCTAAAAGCAAAAGATAAAAGAAAAGTTCTCTCAGAAGTGATTATTTGTGCGTGTTTTACA
Source organism: Bretschneidera sinensis (assembly GCA_023935145.1). Lineage (NCBI taxonomy): Eukaryota > Viridiplantae > Streptophyta > Magnoliopsida > Brassicales > Akaniaceae > Bretschneidera > Bretschneidera sinensis. The sequence continues at coordinate 139,672,403 of CM043698.1, forward strand.
GGTGTATTTATAGGGCTTGAGTAGTCCTAGAAGGCTCATGAGTTCCTAAACTTTCCTAAAACACAAAACTCCTTTATTTTCAAAATAGGATTATTTCTAAAATAGGGTTCTACAGTTTACTGTTCACGCTCGTACATGTGCGCTCGATCCTTCATGTGTGCGAACGATCGCATGTGCGCTCGATCGCATGCAGTAGTGCGATCGATCGCACTTTGACCAGTAGCTGCTCCAGGATTTCCAGACTTCTTCTCTTAAGTGCCAAAACTGCTTCATTTTTCTCCAAGACCTATAAAAATATCTGAAACACACAAAATGAAGTAAAACAGACTAAAACATATAGATAAAGAGCTTAACACATGTAAATTAAGGGGCTTAAATATGACTATTTAAGCACTTATCACTTCCTAATCTTTTAAAACTTCGAGCACAAATCCTTCCAAGCACCCACACGACGGGTTGTTGTTAATGTTGCAACTACCATATGCACCACACCATGCATACTTGCCACAGTCATCCATCCGAGTTGATAAGTAGAGATTCCAATTTTGAATGTGATTAATCCAAGTGAAATGCTGCAAAACACCATCCAATGTCAACACCATGTTGTGAGTTTTAAATTACTCGCTAGTGCACGAATAGTTTGCAATATAGTGTGTGCAAGTGCGAGGTCGAATCCACAGAGAATTGCATTGTGAAAATATATTTTTATCTAAACTAACCTTATCTTAACCTAGTTCCGAATTTTGAATTATATTTTGCAAAACAAATATAAACTAAACTAAAATGATTTAAAAACTAATAATAAAGACACTAAGGTTTCTGAATCCACCCCACCAAAGTCAAGCATATATCTTCATATTCTAAAAATAGCCTATCAAAACATTCCATGAATCCAACTTAAAACATAAAAAACAAAAAATATCCCAATTAAACCAAAAGCATCCAATGTATCCACTTTTAACAAATTACAAAGGAAATCCAATTTAATCAAAAACAATTTGATGCATCCATCAGATGAAACACACAAAATATCCAACAGAACAATTTAAACGCAATCAATCATAAGATTTTACTCAAATAATTGACAGAACATTTATACTAAAAAACATCAGAATTGTATAAACAAATCTGAAACTATTATGCCGAACAACGGCGAGGCTTCATCTTCAACCTTGGTTGAAGATTTTAGCCACTCATAATCATGAAACTAGAGTTCATAATAAAAGTTCTAAACATTAAACTAAAAAAAATAGTAATTAAAACTGACTATACATGGGAGAAATTCCACTCGCCGTTGGGCAGCGCTTCCCCTTGTGGTAGCAAAGCCTTCAGAGATCCACCAGAATGCTAGTAGAAGTTCTCCAAATTGCACCAAAATGGCACCAGGAATTGCACACTAAAGATGAAGTGAAGAGGGGCTTATATAGAGAAACATCACAAGTGCAATGTGTTTCCAATTCGATGTGGGATACTGCAGATTCTAGCTTTTGCTCTTTGACTTTTGTCTACTAAAACTACCATAACGTTCTCTAGAAAAATCATTTTATTGATCCGTAAAATTCTCCAGAAAATAGACATCCGGATCTTTCCAAGCATATATGACTCATCTTCTGGTTCTTTCTGAATCAATACAGTTAAATCCTCAAAAATGACTGATCTGTCACGTTGAAATCATGCACAGCCTGACCTTTTTCTACTAAAATTTCCATAACTTTCTCTAGAAAAATCATTTTATTGATCCGTAAAATTTCTCAGAAAATAGACATCCGGATCTTTCCAAACATATATGGCTCATCTCCTGGTTCTTCCTGAATCAATATAGTTTAATCCTAAAATATGGCTGATCTGTACGAGCAATTCTAGCAATTTAGTGAAACTCCTTTCCAAGCTTGTAAACCTGTAAAACAATGAAAAACAATTTAAAGTAACAAATTCCTAAGCTAACAAATGTAAAATTAAGTGACCAAAATATACAATATTTGGCACTCATCAAATACGCCCAAACTTACATTTTGCTAGTCCCTTAGCAAAACAAAATAAAAAAACTAAATGAAAAACAAAGAACATCAAGATAAGTTCATCGCTCATGGTATCCAAAAATTTAAAGAGCACTCAAAACCATGATATTCATTCATGAGCAAGCTTAAAAAAATATAACTCATCTTCGCAATGAATAAGAATTTTAAAACTTAATTACTTACAAGAGGCAGGCTAAGACATCACAAGCTTGAATCAGTGTAAAGTGAATTAGCATAAACAGATGAGGTTTCCAAATAACTTCAATGTACAATGTCTCTATGTCTCAATTTTCACAGGATTTCTCATCAGAATGAACAATGATAGCATAGTTTTATTTTACCATTTTTTTTTATTTTTATATAAGGCTCTGCTACGATTAGTTCCCTTAAGCTTTCTAATTGACCCATGTAGCGAGTGTTGAGTCAATGACTCCCAAACTAGATGGTTTTAGGGCATTAGGTGTAAAGACACCCCTAAGGAATTACTAACTCGAGTAAAAAAGGCTACAAAACTAAACTGGCCTTAATGCTACCAAGCAAAATTTTCACCTTTTGACGTGAATACTCACTGCTTACTGAGGCAAGAGGTCCAGTTACTCAGCGAAAAGTTTCGCAATGATCATTATGAATAAAATTCCCACCTTTTGGTGTGAATACTCACTACTTACTGAGACAAGAGGTCCAGTTACTCAGTGGAAAGTTTATTGATGATGATCATTAATTTTATTTTATTTTATTTTTTGCCCAAGTGTTAATCCCATAAGTCATCCAGTTTCAGTTAAGTCAAGGAAGCATACACATTGAAATCGCATGTCATACCTCACACAAATATGTGCTAATGTGCTCATGTTAGATTGACTCAAACATGTGAATTCTCAAATGCCCAAAGTAAGTAATAAAGTTTTAAAACTCTATCATCAAATCATGTGTTCAAAATTTTAAGCTCACCAATGAAATCACATCATAATATTTGTTTACATCAACTAAAATTTCAAAATAACATGAGCATGCATTTACCTTCTTATTATTATTTTTTTTAAATGAAGAAAAATAACAACAAATTAGGACAAAGTGTGTGTAATGTGTCTCCCATACCCCCAAACTTAAATTATACATTGACCTCAATGTGTGAATAATATGGAAAGAGCTGACCTAGGATATGAAGAACTATCTGGACTTGGTATGGCTCATAGCATACCCCCAAACTTGAACTGAAGTACGCGTTGTCCCTGAAAAATAAAGACCAGAAAACAAAAATACTAGAAACAAAAATTAATCATAAATATGTTAAATCATAAGTAAACAAAAAGGATATGCTGTGGGGTGCCTCCCATGAGCGCTAAGTTTAACGTTTTCAGCCAGACCCAACATTAGTAATCGTGCCCAGCTAAGCGCTCCACCATCTGATCAATAAATAGGAGTAGAAAATGATTATTCCTTATGGCAGCAGTCAACTTACAGTAGTCTATACTCACTCTCCATCCTAACTGCACACTAGTTGGAACCAACTCGTCATCTTTATTCATCACTACTGCCAATCCAGCCCACTTTGGTACAACACGAAATGGGCTCACCCACTCATCATCAAAGATTGAATAAATGATCCTTACATCCAATAGCTTAATCACTTCAGTCCTCACAACCTCTTGTATAGCTGGGTTGAGCCTTCTTTGTGGCTCCCTCGATGGCTTGGCATTCTCCTCCAAATGTAACTTGTGCATCACCACCGAGGGGCTGATCCCCTTGATATCCTCAATAGTCCAGCCGATAGCTTCATTGTGCTCTCTTAAAACATCCAATAATTTATCCACTTGAGCATCAACCAAATCTGAAGCTATAGTTAGAGGCAAAGAATCTGCTGGACCTAGGAACTTATAATTAAGATTGTCTGGTAAAGGCTAAAGTTCCTTCTTGAGGGGTTCAAGTGTTGTGGTCTCCTCCATCTCACTGCTCTTCTGAGGAGCAAACTCCAAAGTAGCATTTGCTTGCTCAAACAACTTACCCAAATCCAAATCTTCTTCAAACTGAGCAAAGCATGCCTCCAGGGGGTTCTTACTATGGGATTTATCCACAGTCTTCTCCGTCTTACTGCTCTTTTGAGGAGCAGACTCCAAAATGGCAGTCGCTTGCTCAAGTAACTTATCTAAATCCAAATCCCCTCTAAACTGAGCAAAGCATGCCTCCAAAATATCCTCAGACTTCCTTCCTTTCTTGGGTGCTTGTAATCTCTCAGGGCAAGGCGCTTTAGGTACAAACGACCTAGAGAGATCCTTAATAATAGGTGTGGCTGTAAATGGCTCTGCATCTCTCATTTCCTTATTGCCACTTTCTTGCCCTTATTGCATAGCTGGGTTCTCTTCCACTTGATTGTCCATTTGTCTCCCAGACCTCAATAGGACAATCAATTGCACTTGTTCCTGCCTGTGCATAGGAGTTGATGAATTTTCCACAGCAAACTGTTCCTTTAGGTTAGGCTCAGGTTGACTGGGGAACCTTCCCTTCTCTCTTTCACCCAAGTGACTTGCGATTTGATCCATTTGACTCTCTATCTTAGCAATCGCTTGGGTGTTTACTATTTACGCACTCCTTACTTCACTTATGGATTGGTCGATCATCTTCCTGAAATCATTGAGGGCATCCTCCAATGACTTTGAAACCGATGCTGGCGCTTTAGTGGGAGCTTGGTAAGCGGGTGATGGTGCTGAATGGGCTGAGAAACCATAACTTGAAACTGGTGGAGGAAATCCGGGAGGGTATTGATTGTGAGCATGATGAGGGGCTCCTCCTTGATTTATCAGTTGGTTCTGCTTCCATGAAAAATCAGGGTGGTTCTGCCACCCTAGATTGTACGTCTCGGAGTAAGATCCATTTGATTGCCACCAATAGTCATTGAAAGCGTTCATTTGTTCTATGGGATACTCGACAAAAGCCAGTGTAGATGGACAATTTTGTGCTAAATGCATAGGACTAGCACAGATGGAACAACTATCAACATTGAAGGTATTGGTTGTATTGATGGACTGGCCGGTCATTTTCATGAAATCCTTGAGAGCGTCCTCTAAAGACTGTGAAACCGGCGCTGGATTCATCAACATTTTTTATTTATTTTTATTTTATTTTATTTTTGGGCAAATGCAAATAAACTAAAATAAAATTAAAATTAAAATTAGATTTAAAAGTAAAAGTAAAATTAAAATTAAAAAAAATAAAACAAAAATTCTAACTAAACTAGTAGAAAAATAAAATCAATTTAGACAAAAATTTAATTTTCACAAACCAAACAACTCCCCGGCAACGGCGCCAAAAACTTGTTGTGAGTTTTAAATTACTAGCAAGCGCATGAATCGTTTGCAATATAGTGTGTGCAAGTGCGAGGTCGAATCCACAGGGAATTACGTTGTGAGAATATAATTTTATCTAAACTAACCTTATCTTAACCTAGTTCCGAATTTTGAAATATATTTTGCAAAACAAATATAAACTAAACTAAATTGATTTAAAAACTAATAATAAAGACACTAAGGTTTCTGAATCAACCCCACCAAAGTCGAGCATATATCTTCATGTTCTAAAAATAGCCTATCAAAACATTCCATGAATCCAACTTAAAACAAAAAAAACAACAAATATCTCAATTAAACCAAAAGCATCCAATGTATCCGCTTTTAACAAATCACAAAGAAAATCCAATTTAATCAAAAACAATTTGATGTATCCATTAGATGAAACACACGGATATCTAACAGAACAATTTAAACGCAATTAATCATAAGATTTTACTCAAATAATTGACAGAACATTTATACTAAAAAACATCAGAATTGTATAAACAAATCTGAAACTATTATGCCAAACAACGGCGAGACTTCATCTTAAACCTTAGTTGAAGATTTTAGCCACTCATAATCGTGAAACCAGAGTTCATAATAAAAGTACTAAACATTAAACTAAAAAAACAGTAAATTAAAATTGACTATACATGGGAGAAATTTCACTCGCTGTTGGGTGGCGCTTCCTCTTGTGGTAGCAAAGCCTTCGGAGATCCACCAGAATGTTAGTAGAAGTCCTCCAAATTGCACCAAAATGGCACCAGGAATTTCACACTAAAGATGAAGTGAAGAGGGGCTTATATAGGGAAACATCACAAGTGCAATGTGTTTCCAATCCGATGTGGGATACTGCAGATTCTAGCTTTTGCTCTTTGACCTTTGTCTACTAAAACTGCCATAACATTCTCAAGAAACATCATTTTATTGATCCATAAAATTCTCCAAAAAATAGACATCCGGATCTTTCCAAGCATATATGGCTCATCTCTTGGTTCTTCCTGAATCAATACAGTTAAATCCTCAAAAATGGCTGATCTGTCACGCTGAAATCATGCACAGCCTTACGTTTGTCTACTTAAATTGCCATAACTTTCTCTAGAAAAATTATTTTATTGATCCATAAAATGCTCCAGAAAATAGACATCCGGATCTTTCCAAGCATATATGGCTCATCTCCTGGTTCTTCCTGAATCAATACAGTTTAATCCTAAAACGTGGCTGATCTGTATGAGCAATTCTGGCAATTTAGTGAAACTCCTTTCCAAGCTTGTAAACCTGTAAAACAATGAAAAACAACTCAAAATAACAAATTTCTAAGCTAATAAATATAAATTAAGTGACTAAATATGCAATATTTGGCACTCATCAACCATCCTTGTAACAACTGAACTATTTTTAAGTTCAAACCTATAGAAAATCTCCTCATAGTAAACAAATTTATATGAATAAATCTTGTTTTCCTTCAAATTGGCTGCCCACTAAATCGAAGGTCATTCCATAGTCCTGACCCCAACATCATATCTGAACCTTTTCTTAGACAGAATTGTGGATATCCACCAAGATCGAGCCGATTTGTATAATCATCTGAAGAAGGATCATCAACACTTTTGCTTGATGTGAGGTAATTATCAAGCCCAGTAACCAAGTTCTTACCAAACTTCGTGCCTGCCAATAGTGTATCACCTAGGTGGTCAAAACTCTGCCACAAAAAAAAAACAAATTTCCGGGTTCTTATCATCTCCATCTCTAACAACAAGATTTCCTATGTCCAAAAGTTGTGCCACTGAATTCTGCACGGCTTCTGATAAAATCTTAGGACCAAATTTTGCTGTTTGTTCCATTGAGAAGGACTAGAATTCCCTGATTGGTAACTTGTAGAACTCTTGATGAATCGATGGGTGGTAGATCTTTGTTGGCAACCTATACTACCGTCTTGGTTGCTATATTCTTGTACCATATTCCTAAGTACAGATTCTTCGAGCCACCATTAGTGAAAAATCCCAGTTCAAAGCTCTCATCAGCTGAAATTATAGTATCTCTGTCTCTGATTGTTTCATTTGTAGCTATGGTGTCTACTGCAGTAGAGAATACAAATTGTTGATGCCAAGAAACAGTTGGTGCTGATATGGCCTGGGCCATGCACAGATAACGGAGGTGAACTAAAGGCCCTCAGAAGGAGGGGGAGGGGAGACCCCTGAGGGCGCTCCGAAGCTTAAGTTAGTGATGAGTGCCAAATATTACATATTTTGGCCCTTTAATTTAAATTTGTTATCTTAGGAATTTGTTACTTTGAGTTGTTTTCGTTGTTTTACAGGTTTACAAGCTTGGAAAGAAGTTTCATTAAATTGCCAGAATTGCTCGTGCAGATCAGCCATTTTTGAGGATTAAACTTTATTGATTTAGGAAGAACCAGAAGATAAGCCATACATGCTTGGAAAGATCAGGATGTCTATTTTCTGGGAAATTTTACGAATTAATAAAATGATTTTTCTAGAGAAAGTTATGGCAGTTTTAGTAGACAAAGGTCAGGCTATGCATGATTTCAGCGTGACAGATCAGCCATTTTTGAGGATTTAACTGTATTGATTCAGGAAGAACCACGAGATGAGACAAATATTCTTGGAAAGATCCCGATGTCTATTTTCTGGGGAATTTTTTAGATCAATAAAATGATTTTTCTAGAGAAAGTTATGGCAGTTTTAGTAGACAAAGATCAAAGAGCAAAAACTGGAATCTACAGTATCCCACATCGGATTGGAAGCATATTGCACTTGTGATATTTCCCTATATAAGCCATTCTTCACTTCATATTTAATATACAATTCCTGAGCCACTTTGGTGTTTACCGGTGGACGTCCACTAGCATTCTGGTGGATCTCGAAGGCTTTGTCACCACGAGGGGAAGCGCCGCCCGTCAGCGAGTGGAATTTCTCCCATGTAAAGTTATTTATTTATTTCTTTACATTTAGTTGTTTTAGTTTAAATGTTTAGCACTTTTATTATGAATTGTAGTTTCATAGTTATGAGTGGCTAGACTCTTCAGCTAAGGTTGAAGATGAAGCCCCACCGTTGTTTGGCGTAGTAGTTCAGATTTGCTTGTACAAATCTGATAATTTTTAGTATAAATGTTCTGTCAATTATTTGAGTTAATCTTATAATTGATTGAGTTTAAACTGTCTGTTGGATATTCCTTGTGTTTCATCTGATGGATATATTGAATGCTTTTCGATTAAATTGGATTTCCTTTGTGATTTGTTAAAAGCGGATACATTGGATGCTTTTGGTTTAGTTGGGATATTCTTTGTTTTTTGTCGTAAGTTGGATTCATAGAATGTTTTGATAGGCTATATTTTTAGAACATATATGCTTAACTTCGGTGGGGTGGATTCGAAAACCTTAGTGTTTTAATTATTAGTTTTTAAATCAACTTAGTTTAGTTTATATTTCTTTTGCAATATCATTCACAATTTGGAACTAGGTTAAGATAAAGTTAGTTTAGATTAAAAATATACTTTCACAACGCAATTCCCTGTGGATTCGACCTCGCACTTGCACAACGCTATACTGCAAACGACTCATGCGCTTGCGAGTAATTTAAAACTCACAACAAGTTTTTGGTGCCGTTGCTGGGGAGTTGTTTGGTTTGTGAAAATTTTTGGTCTGAATTGATTTTATTTTTCTACTAGTTAGTTATCCAAAAAAAAAATGTTATTTTAAAATTTTTTTGTTGGCTCATTTTTTGAGTAGTGTGTTTGCTATTTGTGCAGTTATTTTATTTTATTCTGCAAGTTTCTACTGGTTAGTTTACTTTAGTGCTTTTTCTGTTGGTGTATGCTTGGTCGGAGATCCTTGGACTTAGATCTGATACATTTAGATCCCGACTTAGAAAGAACTCTTAGGAGACAGAAAAGAGCTCTAGTTGAGAGAGAGACTGTTGAGATGGCAAAGAATTATAGGAATGCAAATCATCATGAACATGTAGAGCAACCTAGAGCTTGGAACGTGGACTCCACTACATCCCTTAGGGACTCTTTCGCACCCGTTGCGACTAACTCATCCTCTTGCATAGTGTTGCCACCGACCAATGCCACCCACTTTGACTTGAAGCCACATGTTATCCAACTCTTACCCTTATTCTATGGCTTAGATCTTGAAAATCCTTATAGCCATGTGAAGAAGTTCAAAGATATTTGTGCCACATTCAAATTTCAGAACTTCTTTGAAGAGTCAGTCCATCTTCGACTCTTCCCTTTTTCTTTTCATGATAGAGCTAGGGCGTGGTTAGATTCCAACATGCCCGGGTCTATTACATCTTGGGAAAACCTGCTTAGCAAATTTTATCATAAGTTTTTCCCAATGTCTAGAGTGAATGAGTGCCGAAAGGAGATCAGCTCTTTCACTCAGGATGAGGATGAAAAATTTTCTGAGGGTTGGGAGCACTTCAAAGAGCTACTGATCAGATGCCCTCTACATGGATATGAGAAGTGGAGACTCGTTCAATTCTTCTACCAAGGGTCGACTCAACCCAACCGTAGCATGATCTAGTCTATGAATGGGGGGGCATTCTTGAGTCTGACAGGAGACGAAGCATATATGGCGTTAGACAAGTTGTCCGACAACTCACAGCAGTGGGATTTTTCAAGCTGTCGAGATAAGTCCATTCGTGCTCCTAAGAAGGGAGGCATCTATAAGGTCAGGGAGGATGCTGATTTGAGGATAAAGTTAGATGCCCTCACTAAGAAGATTGACGCTCTCACTGTGAGCTAATCCATCAATGCTGCCAACACATTCAATGTTGAAAGCTGTTCCATCTGTGCTAGTCCCATGCATCTAGCATAGAATTGCCCATCAATGCTTGCTTGTGCCGAGTATCCTATGGAACAAGTAAATGCTTTCAATGACTTTCGAAGGCAGTCAAATGGATTATACTCCGAGACGTATAATCCAGGGTGGTGGAACCACCCAAATTTTTTATGGAGGCAGAACCAACCAATGAATCAGGGAGGAGCCTCTCATCATGCCCAAAATCAATATCCTCCCGGATTTGCCCCACAAATTCCTAATCATGGTCGTTCTGCCCATCCAGCACCTTCACCTGCTTACCACGCACCCACTCAAACACCAGCGCCAGTTTCATAGTCGCTATAGGACACCCTTAAGGAGTTCATGAAGGCGACTAGCCAAAATATAAGTGATGTGAGGAGTGCAACAGTGGCAAACACCCAAGTAATTGCCAAGCTGGAGAGTCAAATAGGGCAAATTGCAAGTCACTTGGGTGAGAGAGAGAAGGGGAAGTTCTCCAGTCAACTCGTGCCCAACTCAAAAGGACAATATATGGTTGAGAGTTCATCAACTCCTACACACAGGGTAGAACATGTACAGTCAATTGTTACACTGAGGTCTGGGAGACAGGTGGACAATCGAGTGGAAAAGAGCCTGCTATGCAGCAAGGGCAAAGAAGTGGCAACACGGAGAAGAGAGATGCTGAGCCATCTACAGCCACACCTACTGAGAAGGACCCTCCTAGGTCATTTGTACCTAGAGCGCCTTACCCCGAGAGACTACAGGCGCCGAAGAAAGGAGGGAAGTATGAGGAAATTCTGGAGGTATTCAAGCAAGTCCAAATCAATATCCCATTTTTGGATGCCATCCATCAAATGCCATCATATGCCAAGTTTCTAAAGGACTTGGTCATTATCAAAAGGAGGACAAATGTCCTAAAAAAGGCATTTTTGACCGAGTAGGTCAGCTCAATCCTTCATTGCAAGCTACCCATCAAGTATAAGGACCCGGGGTGTCCTACCATCTCTTGGACGATAGGAGTCAGCCACATTGAGAGGGCTCTTTTGGATCTAGGGGCGAGTGTGAATCTTTTACCCTACTTAGTCTATTTACAGTTGGGGTTAGGAGAATTGAAGCCCACATCCACTATGCTTCAATTGGCTGACAGGTCAGTGAAAAGACCACGGGGAATAGTTGAGGACGTTTTGATAAAAGTGGATAAGTTCTATTTCCCCATGGATTTTATTGTGCTTGACACATAGCCGGTTCAGAATGTAGGGATTCAAAACTAGTTATTCTAGGGCGACCATTCTTAGCCACGGCTAACGCCCTGATAAATTGTAGGACAGGGGTGATGAAGATCTCTTTCGAAAATATGACAATGGAGTTGAATATTTTTGATATCACTAGGCAACCATATGAATATGATGAAGTGAGAAATGTATGCTTGATAGAGGAGATTCTTGAGGAGACTGTGAATGAATCAAGCACTGAGGACCCCCTGGAGGCATGCTTTGCTCAATTTGGAAAGGATTTGGATTTAGATAAATTACTTGAGCAAGCAAATTCCATTTTTGAGTCTCCTCCTCGAAAGAGCAGTAAGACGAAGGAGATTGTGGATGACTCCCGCATTAAGGACCCCCTAGAGGCATGCTTTGCTCAATTTAGAGAGGATTTGGATTTAGATAAATTACTTGAGTAAGCGAATGCCATTTTGGAGTCTCATCCTCGGAAGAGCAATAAGACGGAGGAGACCGCCGCATCTGAAACCCCCAAGAAGGAACTTAAGCCTTTACTAAATAATATTAAGTATAAGTTCCTAGGTTCAGTCGATAGTTTGCCTGTGATTATACCTTCAGATTTAGGTGGTGCTCTAGAGGAGAAATTATTGGACGTCTTAAGAGAGCATAAGGAAGCTATAGGCTGGACAATTGAGGTTGTCAAGGGGATCAGCCCCTCGGTGGTGACGTACATGATACATTTGGAGGAGGATGCTGAGCCATCGAGGGAGCCACAAAGAAGGCTCAACCCTGCTATGCAAGAGGTTGTGAGGGCAGAAGATATTAAGCTGTTAGAGGCAGGAATCATTTATCCCATCTCTGATAGCAAGTGGGTGAGCCAGATTCATGTTGTGCCCAAACGTGCTAAATTAACGGTAGTGCAGCATAAGGACGACGAGTTGGTTCCAACTCGTGTTCAGTCAATTTGGAGAGTGTGTATTAACTACCGTAAATTGAATGCTGCCACAAGGCCTGATCATTTTCCATTCCCATTTATTGATCAGATGGTGGAGTGTTTAGTTGGGCACGATTACTAATGTTGGGTTTGGCTGAAGACGTTAAACTTAACGCTCATGGGAGGCACCCCACAGCTTATCATTTCTGTTTATTTATTATTTCACATTTTCATGATTAATGTTTGTTTCCAGTATTTTTTGTTTTCCAGTTTTTTTATTTTATTTTTCAGGGACAATGCGTACTTTAGTTCAAGTTTGGGGTATGCTATGAGCCATACCAGTCTAGCTAGTTTTCCATATCTCAGGTCAGCTCGTTCCATATTAGTCACATATTGAGGTCAATGTGTAATTTATGTTTGGGGGTATGGGAGACACATCACACACTTTGTCCTAATTTGTTGTCTTTTCGTCGTAGAGATAAATGCATGCTCATGTTATCGTGAAATTTTGATTGATCTAAACAATTTCTGTGATGTGATGTCATTGGTGAGCTTAACATTTTGAACACATGATCTGGTGATAAATTTTAAAATTTAGTTACTTACCTTAGGCATTTGATAATTCACATGTTTGACATAATCTAACACGAGCACATTAGCACAATTATGTGAGGTATGACATATGATTTTAATGTGTATTTTTCCTTATCTTAACTGAAACTGGATGACTTGTTAGATGAACTCTTGGGCATAGAAAAGCATAAAAAAATAAAAAAATTTATTATCATAAATAAACTTTTCACTGAGTAACTGGACCTCTTGCCTCAGTAAGCAGTGAGTGTTCACATTAAAAGGTGGAATTTTGCTTGGTAGTATTAAGGCCAGTTTAATTTCGTAGCCTTTTTGACTCGAGTTAGTAAGTCCTTAGGGGTGTCTTTACACCTAATGCCCTAAAACCATCTGGTTTGGGAGTCATTGACTCAACACTCGCTACATGGGTCAATTAAAAAGCTTAAGGGAACTAAACATAGCCGTGCCTTATAAAAAAAAAAATAAATAAAAACTGTGCCTTTTTCATTCATTTTGATGGGAAATTCGGTGAATCTTGAGACATGGAGACCTTACACATTGGAGTCACTTGGAAGCCTCATTTCTATATGCTAATTCACTTTACACAGTGTCAGACTTGTTATGCGTTAACCTGCCTTTTGTAAGTAATTAGATTTTAAATTTTCTATTCATTGCGAAGATGGGTTTATCTTTTTAAGCTTGCTCATGAATGAATATCATGGTGATGTGTGCTCCTTAAATTTTTGGATACCATGAGTGATGAACTTATCTTTATGTTCTTTGTTTTTCATTTAGGTTTTTTTTTTATTATTTTGTTTTGCTAAGGGACTAGCAAATTGTAAGTTTGGGGGTATTTGATGAGTGCCAAATATTATATATTTTGGCCCTTTAATTTACATTTGTTATCTTAGAAATTTGTTACTTTGAGTTGTTTTCGTTGTTTTTCAGGTTTACAAGCTTGGAAAGAAGTTTCACTAAATTGCCAGAATTTCTCGTGCAGATCAGCCATTTTTGAGGATTAAACTGTATTGATTTAACAAGAACCAGAAGATGAGCCATATATAAAGATCCGGATGTCTATTTTCTGGAGAATTTTATGGATCAATAAAATGATTTTTCTAGAGAAAGTTATGGCAGTTTTAGTAAACAAAGGTCAGACTATGCATGATTTCAGCGTGACAGATCAGCCATTTTTGAGGATTTAACTGTATTGATTCAAAAAGAACCACGAGATGAGCTATATATGGTTGGAAAGATCCCGATGTCTATTTTCTGGGGAATTTTACAAATCAATAAAATGATTTTTCTAGAGAAAGTTATGGCAGTTTTAGTAGACAAAGGTCAAAGAGCAAAAACTGAAATCTACAGTATCCCACATCGGATTGGAAGCATGTTGCACTTGTGATATTTCCCTATATAAGCCCTTCTTCACTTCATCTTTAATGTACAATTCCTGAGCCACTTTGGTGTTTACCGGTGGACGTCCGCTAGCATTCTGGTGGATCTCAAAGGCTTTGTCACCACGAGGGGAAGCGCCGCCCGTCAGCGAGTGGAATTTCTCCCATGTAAAGTTATTTATTTATTTCTTTACATTTAGTTGTTTTAGTTTAAATGTTTAGCACTTTTATTATGAATTGTAGTTTCATAGTTATGAGTGGCTAGACTCTCAGCTAAGGTTGAAGATGAAGCCCCGCCGTTGTTTGGCGTAGTAGTTCAGATTTGCTTGTACAAATCTGACAATTTTTAGTATAAATGTTCTGTCAATTATTTGAATTAATCTTATAATTGATTGAGTTTAAATTGTCTGTTGGATATTCCTTGTGTTTCATCTGATGGATCTATTGAATGCTTTTCGATTAAATTGGATTTCCTTTGTAATTTGTGAAAAGTAGATACATTGGATGCTTTTGGTTTAGTTGGGATATTCTTTGTTTTTTGTCTTAAGTTGGATTCATAGAATGTTTTGATAGGCTATATTTTTAGAACATGTATGCTTAACTTCAGTGGGGTGGATTTAGAAACCTTAGTGTTTTAATTATTAGTTTTTAAATCAACTTAGTTTAGTTTATATTTCTTTTGCAATATCATTCACAATTCAGAACTAGGTTAAGATAAAGTTAGTTTAGATTAAAAATATACTTTCGCAACGTAATTCCCTGTGGATTCGACCTCGCACTTGCACAACGCTATACTGCAAACGACTCATGCGCTTGCGAGTAATTTAAAACTCGCAACAAGTTAGCAAGGATTTGAAGGAGAAACTGATGGCTCAAAAGGAATCGAGGGCTTTAAGCAATTGGAGTGTAAGTGCAGAAGTGTACGAATGAATCGGTGAAATTCATACCTTAGCCCATTTATAGTCATTCGTCAGTGGAGAGAGTATGATTACAAGCCCACGTAGGGGGCGTTGTAGGGCTGTTGCAGGTTGTAGAGCGGCTATAGGACTATTATAGGCCGTAGGGCTACTGTAGGACTACGGACGTAGGCGGTGCGGAACAGCTGCGGGCGTAGGAGGTCGTAGAGCGGCGTGGAGCGGCTGTGGGCAGTGAGCGCAGAGAGGGCCTAGGTGTAGACTTGCTAGATTGTCCTTCATTGGGCTGAAAAGTTGCTGGGCCAGAGTACGTTGGACTGGAGTGCCTATTGGGCCGATCATTAGGCCGAAGAGTTTACTGGTCCTGGAACACACTTGGACCGGAAAGTCCATTGGGTCAAAGTAGTTTGTTAGGCCTAGAGCTTACTTGGGTTGGAGTATTTTGTTGGGCCAGGAGCTTGTTTAGGGCCTGAGTATTTTGGGCCATATCACAGGCCCCCTATTTCCTTGAGTGCCTTTATGTGCTTGAGGAAGTATTGTGTGGTACAAGCTTTTGATGGGATTTAGAGAAACTTGGCCGAGCGTTTGATAATCAGCTCAAATGCAGGGACTTGGAGAAATTTGGCCCTGCGTTTGACAATCAGCTCAAACGCAGGGACATAGATAAATCTAGCCCTGCATTTGACAACAAACGCATGGACTTGGAGAAATCTGGCCTTGCATTTGACAATCAGCTCAAACGCAAGGACTTGGCGAAATCTGGCCCTGTGTTTGACAATCAGCTTAAACGCAGGGATTTGGAGAAATCTGACCCTGCATTTGAAAATCAACTCAAACGCAGGGACTTGGAGAAATCTGGCCCAGTGTTTGACAATCAGCTCAAACGCAGGGACATGGAGAAATTTGGCCCTGTGTTTGACAATCAGCTCAAACGCAGGGACATGGAGAAACTCAAACGCAGGGACTTGGAGAAATCTGGCCCTACATTTGACAATCAGCTTAAATGCAGGGACTTGGAGAAATCTGGCCCTGCATTTGACAATCAGCTCAAACGTAGGGACTTGGAGAAATCTGGCCCTGCATTTGACAATCAGCTCAAACGCAGGGACTTGGAGAAATCTATCCCTGTGTTTGACAATCAGCTTAAACGCAAGGACTTGGAGAAATTTGGCCCTACGTTTGACAATCAGCCCAAACGCAGGGACACGGAGAAACCTAGCCCTGTGTTTGACAATCAACTCAAACGCAGGAACTTGGAGAAACTTGGTCGAGCGTTTGACAAGGCTCGAACTTTTGGAGAACCTGGCTGAGCGTATGCAACGCAGCTCATACGCTTGGACTTTGGAGATCTTGGCCGAGCGTTAGACAAGGCTCGGACTTTTAGAAATCTTGGCTGAGCGTTAGATAAGGCTCGGACTTTGGAGATCTTGGCTGAGCGTTGGATAAGGCTTGGACTTTGGAGATCTTGGCCAAGTGTTGGACAAGGCTCGAACTTTTGGAGAACTTGGCCGAGCATTAGACAAGGCTCAAACTTTTGGAGATCTTGGCCAAGCGTTAGATAAGGCTCAGACTTTGGAGAAACTTGGCCAAGCGAAGACAAGGCTCCGACTTTGGAGAAACTTGGCAGAGCATTAAACAAGGCTTAGACTTTTGGAGATCTTAGCCGAGTGTTAGACAAGGCTCAGACTTTGGAGAAACTTGGCCAAGCGTTAGACAAGGCTCAGACTTTTGGAGATCTTGGCCGAGCGTTGACAAGGCTCGGACTTTGGAGGATCTTGGCCGAGTGTTGACAAGGCTTAGACTTTGGAGAAACTTGGCCTAGCATTAGACAAGGCTTGGAATTTTGGAGATCTTGGCCAAGCGTTAGACAAGGCTCGGACTTTTGAAGAACTTGGCCGAGCGTTAGAAAAAGCTTGGACTTTGGAGAAACTTGGCCGAGCGTTGACAAGACTTGGACTTTGGAAAAATTTGGTCGAGCATTAGACAAGGCTCGAACTTTTGGAGATCTTGGCCTAGTGTTAGACAAGGTTCGGACTTTGGAGAAACTTGGCCGAGCATTGACAAGGCTCGGAATTTAGTGAAACTTATCCGAGTGTTAGACAAGGCTCGGACATTTGGAGATCTTGGTCGAGCGTTGACAAGGCTCGAACTTTGGAGAATCTTGGCCAAGCGCTGACAAGGCTCGGACTTTAGAGAAATTTGGTCGAGCAATCAAGACTTGGAGAAATCATGTTCATGGGGTCTCTTTCTTTTCTTCCTTGTTTCTCCCTCTCTCTCTTCTGAAGGCTTGGTCGTCCTCTACCAGCATGTACTTCTCAGCTCGGGCTAAAATCTCATTCATATCTCTGGGCAGGCGCCGAGTGAGCTTGGAGCTGAATATACCAGACCTTAATCCATTCTTAAACACCATTACCTGGACATTCGGGTCGAGGTCAGGAATCTCCCATGCCACTGTACTGAACCGGGATATGTAGGCCCAAAGCCTTTCCCCTCGATGCTGTATAATATTGAAGTGGCTCTCTGAAGTTTTCTTGGGCCTCTTACTACTGAGGAAATGCGAGGCGAATGCGTAACTGAGCCCCTTAAAATTGCTGATGCTCCCAGGCTTCAGATGTGAGTACCAAGTGCCTGCTGCCTTCTCGAGAGTCAAGGGGAAGGTGATAATTCTGAATACATCATGTTATTATATTGCTTTTAAGCACGTTTTTGGTATTGATCTTAAGCATTATAATTGTGTTGCATGTATTTTTGACAATTTAAGTTTAGTTTATCTTATTCTACTAATGATTTGTTTTAGTTGAATGATCAATGCTAAGTCGTAGAAATCTACTGTGCAGACACTTGCTGGAGCACTGGAGAGCACTGGAAGGCCAAAATGCGCAAAGGAGACAGAAACTCAAGGCTGCAGCGCCGGTATGTTGGCGCTGCAGCACTGGAAGCTGACAAAAAGAGAGGATTTCGACAGAAAATTGGCGATGCAGCACTGGGATGTTGAAGCTGCAGCGCCAGACTAGGGTTAAAAATTCGTCCTGAAGCTGCAGTGCCGGGATGTTGGCGCTGCAGCGCCAGCCCGCGGAGTCTGAAAGTTAAAATTGAAACCCTAGCTGAACAAGAGGGGAGAGCGCGGCCATAGAAGAAGAAAACAAAATTTGGAGGAGAGGAGACACAAAAGGAGAGTTTGAGACACTCCGGGAGGCTACGCATCAAGCTTTTAAATCATTATTCTCCAGTTTTGTATTATTCTTATCTAGCTATGTTGATGTTTTATAATATGAACATGGGTTGTTTGAATATTATTATGGAGTGGATATTTTTGTGTTAAGGATAAATGGATCCTAAACCTATGTTTTGAGTGCTATGTGGACAAGTTGGAATTTATTTTGTTTTTCAAAGAGTGTGTTTTATTGTTCTTAATGCTGTTTATTATTTTGATTCCTTCTTGAGGCATAGTGATGTGTCGAATAGAGAAGCTATACTTTTATGAATGGTTGAATTAATAAATATGATGTTGGTTTGTTATCTATGCAAGGCTAGGGTAAAACATGCCATGAATGAAATAGGAGTAACAGAATAGGGATTCTAGGAATTTCGTGTGGTCCGTTTAAATCGTAACCGAATAGGGAGATTTAACTGAAAGGAATTCCATTGAACTTAATGCTTTTTAAGTTGAATTAATCTGGAATAGACCTGGAATATGGATATTTGAAGTTAATGATTCTTGAGATTGTGGTTAGACCTGAATAAGGATAACCAATTTATTGGGGATTCTACTATCTTGAAAAACATATTAAATGAAACTTGTCCATTCAAAACTCTTGTCAATAATGGTTTAGGTGAAGTCGAGTCCTTAGCACGTTAGTCCATAAGAGTCTCCATTCCAAAGTTTGCAA
The DNA here is from genome assembly GCA_023935145.1 of Bretschneidera sinensis. Classification (NCBI taxonomy): domain Eukaryota; kingdom Viridiplantae; phylum Streptophyta; class Magnoliopsida; order Brassicales; family Akaniaceae; genus Bretschneidera; species Bretschneidera sinensis. Next base: position 139,691,478 of record CM043698.1, read on the forward strand.
ATCTTCCGTTATTTACTATTGCGTTCTGTTTTTCCCTTTAGTTAATTGTTAGTAAACTTTTCTCCTACAATTTTGCTCAAATAACAGTAAGAGTTGAGTCATAATTTCTGTAGCATTTGTTCAGTCCTCGTTGGGAACGATATTTACTCATCATTTTATTACTTGAATGATTAGTGCATTTGCTAGTGTAAATTTCATCGCATCAGAAGACATGACACATGACTGGGTCAGAGTGTCGTTGTAGCATCATAATATGGAAGACCTCTCAAGTTGACAGTTTATTTTTCTCAACTTAAGTCTTTTGGTTCAAAAGTCATAAAAATCTTCATATGGTTATAGGTTATTTAGCAGTCTATGTGCATTATGATGAAATTAATCAAATTATTAGTGTTATCAAATTATTACTGCCAAATTTCAAGCTTGGAAATGGAAGCTATGTACTTAAGGATCATAATGATATCAGTATATCAGTAATATATTCATTAACATGCCACTTGGATGGATTTCTTCCAGTCTAGGGATTACAGCAACTATGTTAAGCACTAATGCATTACATAAAGTGATGATGTCATGATAAGTTTTTCTTTGATTTTGATATATGAGGCAATCGTGGCATCCTCTATCTTACTTGGATATCTATTTAGGTCTACTTACATACAAATTGGTTGCAATTCAAGCGCTTACTTGTCATTGCTTTCACATTGGGCTATTAAGAATTTAGAACTGCCAGGGAGACAAAGGTATTATTAACAGTGACTGTTAGTCTTTTTGTGGCTATGGTTTGTGGGTATACTGGACTTGTGTGGCTGTTATACATGGAAAGACCTGTCTGGGTCCAGATACAGCTAACTATTATTTATTCTATGGCATCTAGTGTTAGAAAATAAATTACGTTGACCAAAGATGAATACAGAATTTAAAACAATTCTTCAGAATATGATCAAATTATCAACTTAAAGCTATATATAATATTTTTTTTTTAACTTGTTCATGACATATTGATCATGCAAAATGGTAGAAAATCAGAAAATCAAAACATATTTAAAGCAAACCAAGATATTTTTTTCCTAATTCATATTTCACCACAGATCTAATCTCAGATGGAGGCCACTTTTAGAACAATTGATCCACCCTTCAGTTTTGTGGGTTCCAATGAAATGTCAATAGGAGTGGCTGTATGGAAATTCCTTGGACAGCAGAGGATTCTTCCTCCCCCTGCCTTCTAGGACTTGTGTTATCACAGTTGAAGCTATATAAAAATAAAAATAAAAAATCTATGCATGGGAAGACTTCTCTGAAGTCTAATTTCTCATACTACTTTTTTCTTTTTGTTTTCTTTTCCAATTTTCAAGTGTCAACACACATAAACACCCAAAAGTCATTCTTTGCTTTTGCATCCATGCCTGCATCAATTAACTCGAGTCATTTCATTTTGTGAACTATTCATGAATGTTTAAAATTATACAATGATTTTCTATGCTTAAAGTTAGAGCCAAAATGTTTTTTTTTTTAAATGGCTGGGAAGGGGGGTTTACGATTGAAGTGTTTGATAATTATCCGCTATGAAGTACTCTGTCATGAATTGACAAAATGTTATCTTAAGTAGAAAGGAGTTTCTCAAAAACAATAGTGATGCCTTGGATGGTTTTGATTATCTATGAGTTTGCGCGTTAAATGCAACTTAAAAGTGCAATTTTGTGCGTTGTTGATTGTTCTAAATGCTTACAGTGCGATAAATTGCGGCTACAAGCTTCATAATTGTGTAACTAAGAATGTATAAATTAACATCTTATTTCGTCTAAAACCCTCGTTTGTATAGAACAAAATTAGAAATCCTAGAATCATCAAGATCAAAGCGGTAGGCATTTTAAATGATCGAATACATACCTTATGAAGAGCAAAATTGCCAAAATCCTTCCTCTCTACCAGTCCCCAGTAAAGATCTCTAAAAAAAAAACCCGCGATGAATAACAATAATAGAAGATAAATAACGAGAAGTGTTGGAAATCACCTTGACAAGATGCCCAGGTGATGATTTTCCAAACACCCAAGTCTAGAATGACTTGTAAAGATTTGGAATCGAAAACAGGAACAAAAATCAAAGAAAGAAATAAGACAAGTGATTTGTTATCGAGGTTCCGCAATAGCCTACGTCCCCATGAGTTCCTCTGAACTCTCTGCACTAAATCAATGGTTCTTTATAATCCAGCAACCCTCTTCAAGAAACCTCAAGTTCTTGAAGAAACCAAGAAGAGAAGAAAGAAGATGATAAGAACTATTATAATGCTCTCTATCTAATCTATACTCCTCTCTCTTTACAACCAGCCTAACTACAATGAGTCCCTCTTGTGTTTTGTGTCTTTGCACTCTCACACAATTATCTCTTGTATGTCTGTCACTCTTTACAATTGATCTCAAATTATGTCACAATGTTAATGAGAATAAAGCTAGGTGACCCTTTATATAGTGCACCAACTTCTTAACCAATCTTGAGTGTCATTCTCCACCCTTAGATCTTGATGACCAATCAACCATGGCCCTCCATCAATCCTAAATGATGCTGTGCGTTTTAACCTTGCTCCCACACACTTAACAAGAGGCTGAAGAAAGTGGAATATGTGTGCCTCAGTGTGCCTAGCGCCTAGGCACTGAACAGGGCATGTGATAGGAGCTTAAATATTCATATTTAAGCCCCTTAATTTACATTTGTTAAGTTCTTTATCTATATGTTTTAGTCTATTTTACTTCACTTTTGTGTTTTACACGTTTTTATAGGGTCTTGGAGAAAAAGAAGCATTTTTGGCACTTAAAGGAAGAAATCTGGAAATCCTGGACCAGCTGCTGGCTAGATTGCGATCGAGCGCACTCCTCTGTGCGATCGAGCGCAGCATTGCGATCGAGCGCACCATATATGCGATCGAGCGCACATGTACGGGCGTGAACAGTAAACTGCAGAACCCTGTTTTGGAAATAACCCTATTTTGGAAATAAAGGAGTTTTGTGTTTTAGGAAAGTTTAGGAACTCATGAGCCTCTTAGGACTTCTCATAGACCTATAAATACACTTGTAAATCACACACAAAAGGCATCACCTCTTGGGGGGATCACTTCTTAGATCCCTTCTTTTATCTTTTGCTTTAGCTTGGAGAAGGAGACCGTGGAGCAGAATTGACGACTCTTCTCTCGGGTTTCTTCTTTCCTTTTTATTTTATTATGTGTAATTAAATTCTTAGTAGGGCTTGGTTGAAGCCTTAATTATGTTTACTCAATAAATTTAGTATTGGCGCCTTGCGATATTTATGTTGTGTTGCTTAAATTTGATTAATACCTGCTTTTATTTAAATTCCTCATATGTATATGTCTGATCAATATGTGCATGTGGTATGGACTTGTTAGTTAGATCAATTTGGATGACCAAGTCCTGGGTCTAACATTAGTAACAAGAGATATCTTATCCGGATACCCGGGTTAATTAACATGGGAAACCGGGAGTAGATACCATGCCCTAGGTCTCATATGGTTGTCAATTTCCATTGTACTTATGTTTTCTTAAGGAACAACTCAAGCAGATACCATGCTGAATCCCTTAAGGAAGAAAAGAGTTAGAGTAGATACCATGCCTAACTCATTGCTTAGGGAAATCAATAGCTTAAGGAGTAGATACCATGCCCTTAGGTTGGCAACTAGTAGGTATACATGGCATGAGTAAAGCATTGGCATACTATTGTACTGTGGTAGCATAATTAGTGGTGGATATCAAGCCCTTACGCCTTTATCTTTAGTATTTTATCTTTATCAAAATCAACTCTTTTATTATTTTTATCTTTTTATTACTGCAAAACTAATTCTAAAGTTAAATTTACCAATCCCTGTGGAGATGATCTTGCATTCGCACACTATGCTACATTGTTGACCTTGTGCACTTGCAAGTAAAACGAGTACGATTATTTACCCATTTATTTAGGTATATAAACGCATAACAGCATGCTGCGGCGTTAGGCAAAACACCCTTTTCACCACTTTCTGGGCGCCACGACCTTGGTTAGGGAGAGGTGCGGCGCTACCCCTTCCTCCAGCACCTCCCTTGCTGGGCGCTGTGGCCTGGAAGGAGTAGGGCTGTAACGCACACTGATGCTGAACCCCTCACAGCTGTGCGCACTTCTTTGTCTTGCTGAATAGAGGTGTGCACACACACCCAAAGTGATGCGCACACTTATGTGCACTCCTTTAACAGCTGAAATTTATCCTTCAAACCTTGGTTTAAACCTCAACCATGTTTAAACCATGTTTAAACCTTAGACAAATATCAACAATCTTTACCTTTGTCTAAACATTTAAACCCAAACCATTGTGCAGAGAACTTCAGGATCCAAACTCATCTTGAGTCATCAATCAACCGACTCCATTCCTAAGAAGTTCAAGGCAATGATTGAACCTTCTTAGAGGTAGAACCTTGGTACCTAAATCTGTAAGACTTTCTTCCATGGCCATTTTATCCGAAGACACCACCACCTGCTCTTTTAGGACCATCCACTCGTCCAACAACTCTTTGCACCACATAGCCTCCTTTATGGCTTCCATAACCGTTATGTACTCAGCCTTGATTGTTAAGAGTGCTACCATCGACTACCACCGAGCTTTCAAATACCTCAGCAATTACTTCATCCCAAGCCAAAGCTCTTTTCCGGGACTACTCACAAAACTGCTGAGAACACCCATTGCCTGAGAAACCCTCAACTGGCTTCTCTCCTTTTCCTGGATGATTCTCATTCCAAGGATCTTTTGTGCAAGGCTAAGATCCTTCCTCTCGAACTCCTCACTGAGTTGAGATGTAAACCTTTCCATCCTCTCCCTACTGTTCCAAACCAATAGCACATCAATGACATAGATGAGGATACTCACCACTTCCTCCACCTTGTGTCTAGGTGAGAAGGTTCTTGTGAGGTCTATGCCTTCTTTTTGCGTGAACCCCTTCTCCACCACCCTAGCCTTGTCCCAAACTTCATCTCCTAGAGAGTTCCCTTATTTGTTCTTGTAAGTTCACTTACAATCCACAACTCTCTGTTTTCCCGGAATGTGCACCAATTCCCAGAAGTTGTTCTTCTTCAAAGAATCCATTTCTTCCTCGATAGCTAGCTTCCATCTTGGTGAATCTTTACATCCCATGGCATCAATGTAAGTCTCTTGTTCACTCATCTCTCCTTCTATACAAAGAGCGGCTGCATGCATAGTATCCGCAAACCCATATCTTAAAGGTGGTCCAACCAGCCTTCTTTCCCGGTTCTTATGAGTTGATAGTCCTTCTGACTTGCTGCATTATGCTCTTTCAGTTCAGCCTGTTCATGAGTGTCTTGAACTTGGCATTCATCAATGGGCTCTACCTGGTCTGAACCCTCTTGCCTTCCTTGCTCTACCTGAACTGAATCTTCCTTGATGCTATGCTCCATAACTTTTGGACTGGTTTGCTCACTAGCCCCTGCAGGGTTAGTTTTCTCCAAATAGGGAAATAAAAATTCATTAAAAATAACATCCCTATTTATTATGAGTCTCAATCCTTCTTTTTCCAAGGACCACAACCTATACCCCTTAGCCCTTTCCCCATATCCTAGAAACACACATTTTCTAGATCCTGGGCTAAGTCTATCATTCTTTTGTTGTGCATATACAGCACACCCAAAAGTCCTAAGGTTGTCCAACTTAGGGGGTTTACCACTCCACATCTCTTTGGGAGTCTTGAGCTCTAAAGCTCTAGAGGGTGATCTATTAACCAAATATGCAGCAATAGACACAGCTTCCCCCCAAAAACATTTGGGTAATCCAGATCCATTTAACATGCACCTAACCTTTTCCATAAGGGTCTTATTCATCCACTCAGCAACTCCACTTTACTGAGGGGTTTTCACAACTGTTCTATGTCTTAGAATGCCATTTAACCTACAGAATTGATCAAGTTCTTGGTTAAAAATTTCTAAGCCATTATCAGTTCTTATCACCTTAACTACTCTACCCATTTGAGTCTCCACCAGTTTTTTCCACACCACTAACTTATTCAAAGCATTTGATTTATTTCTAACCAAATAAACCCAGACCTTTCTTGAATAATCATCAATTAAAGACAGAAAGTAAATGTTACCTCCCTGTGTTGTTGTCCTTGCTGGTCCCCCAAAGGTCCGCATGAATGTAGTCAAGAATGCCCTTAGACTTGTACACTCCGGTATTGAAGCTGACCCGATGTTGCTGCCCAAGAACACAGCTCTTGCAGAAATCAAGTTTCTCTACCTTGTCACCATCAAGTAACCCATTCTTGCTAAGAACTTGTAGGCCTTCTTTGTTTATTTGTCCCAAGCAAGTGTACCAAAGGGCTGCCTTCTCCATCTTAGCCATTAAGCTTGCTGCTTGATCCTTGATGTCCGGGTCTTCGATCATCTCATAGAGACCATCCTTCATTGCTGCTTTGATCACTATCAAAGATCCCATCGCTACCTTGATCTTTTCTCCCTCTATCTTGCATGTGTATCCCATGGAATCCAGCTGCCCCAATGAGATCAAATTCCTCATCAAATCCAGGAGATACCTTATATTCTCCAGCAACCTTGTCATTCTATCAAACATCCTCACATGGATGTCTCCCGTGCCCCTCACTTGCTAAGAAATATCATTCCCCAAGAAAACCTTTTCATCATTGGTTTCCTTGAAATTCTTGAACTAACTCCGGTGAAGGCACATATGATGAGTGCACCCAGAATCTAAGATCCATTTCCCGCTGCCTTCTTGCCCCTTGCTCACACTTGAGCACACAACAAGAACATCATCATCTTGTTGTTCTTCCTTGGCAACCGAAGCCTCTCCATTCTTGGTATGGGTTCTACCCTCATCCTTCATATTCTCCTTGCAATCTTTCTTGAAGTGACCCTCATTGTGGCAGTAGTAACATCTATTCCTTCCAAATCTCAGTTTGGAATGTGCTTTCCCATGGCTCTCTCCTCTACCTATGTCCCGGTAGTAGTCATTGTTGCTATGCACTCTCCCATGGCTCTCTCCTCTACCTTTGTCCCAGTAGTAGCCATGTATGTTGTTGTGCACTCTCCCATGGCTCTCTCATCTACCTCTGTCTCGGTAGTAGCCATGTATGTTGCTGTGCACTCTCCTATGGCTCTCTTCTCTACCTTTGTCCCGGTAGTAGCCATGGTTGCTGCCTTACCGAGTTGCTAACCTTCTTTTAAAGAACGACCCTTTACCACTTGATGCACTCCTCATCTTGCAACTCTTTATTAGGATCAAATTTAAAAGTAAGGATTCATTTATGAAGATACCTCTTATTAGGAAGAGTCTTGGCAAGAAACAACTCATCTAGTTTCTTCCAAATTGCAGCTGAATCTTCTGAGTCTCCGCACTCCCTTGTAATATTATCCGACAAGTGCAAGAAGATGGTGCTGTATGCCATCTTCTTCATCTCATTCCACTGGTCCTCCGTGGTACTTGTTGGAAAAGTATCATCTTCACCAATAGCCAAGTCCACCTTCTATTGCATAAAAACAGCCTTGATCTTCCGCTTCCACAAGGAAAAATCTCTCTTTCCATCAAACTTCTCAATACCGAAATTTGAACCCATCTTGCGGAGAAGATCCATTGATTCATGCAGCACTCTTGCGGAGAAGATCCATTAATTCATGCAGCACCCATAAATGCTTTCTAACTTCTTCTAAAACCTCAAGAACACAGATCGAAGATTGATCTTAATACCATTCTTGAATCAACCTCAAGAAAACGATCAGATCTTGATCTTTACTCCGTTCTTGAATCACCCTCAAGAACACGATCAGATATTGATCTTAACTTTGTTCTTGATTCACCTCAAGAACACAATCAGATATAGATCTTAACTCTGTTCTTGAATCACTCAAGAAGTTGACCCTTGGAGTCTTACTCTGATACCTTATTTTTCTTGCTCTGATACCCAGCTGTGCAAGCTCTAATACCATGTTGCGCATTTATCTACCTAAATAAATAAGTAAATAACTGTATAGTTTTACTTGCAAGTGCACAAGGTCAATGGTAGCATAGTGTGCAAGTTCGAGATCATTTCCATAGGGATTGGTGAATTTCATTTTAGAATTAGTTTCTTAATAAAAGAAGAGCAAAACAACTATTGAATGTGAATTAATAATAATGAGACATAGGGCTTTGATATCCACCACTAGTCATACATTCACAATGAGTAATAGGTCAATGCACTAGCCTTCCTATGAATACCTAACGGTTGCCAACCTAAAGGCATGGTTTCTACTCTTTAAGCTATTGATTTCCCCAAGCACCGAGTTAGGCATGGTATCTACTCTAACTCTTTTCTTCCTTAAGGGATTCAACATGGTATCTACTTAGTTATTCCTTAAGAAAGCATAAGATTTATGGAAATCGACAACCACATGAGACCTAGGGCATAGTATCTACTCCCGGTTTCCCATGTTGATTAATCCAAGAATCTGGTGTGGATATCTTTTGTTACTATTGTTAGGCCCAGGACTCGGTCATCCAAATTGGCCTAACTAACTAATCCATACCACATGCACATATTGATCAGACATACACATATGAGTAATGTAAATAAACACAAGCATTAATCAAGTTAAGCATCATAATCAAAGCTATTGCAAAAATAATCAATGAATATATATGGGAATGCATAACTTGGGCTTCAATCGAGTCTTATAAAGAGTTAGTTACACATAAGATAAACATTATAGCATAAACTAAATATAAACTATAAAACTTGAAGAATACTGTGGAGACGGGTTGTCAATTCTCTCCAAAGCTTACAACTTTGAGCTAGGAAAAAGATAAAAGAAGTGATGTCTTTGTGTGTGTTTTACAGGTGTATTTATAGGGCTTGAATAGTCCTAGAAGACTTTGGAAACCCTAACTTTCAAAAATGCAAAACCTACTCTATTTTCAAAACTGGTTCTACTGTTTTACTATTCACACCCGTGCATGTGCACTCGATCGCATGCGTTTTGTGCTCGATCGCAAGTGCTGCACTCGATCCTTCTTGTTTGCGCACGATCACTTATGCACTCGATTGCACTCAGTAGTGAGCTCGATCGCATTTTGACCAGAAGTTGCTCTAGGATTTCCAGACTTCTTCCTTTAGGTGCCAAAAATGCTTCTTTCTCTTCATGACCCTATAAAAACATGTGAAACACAAAAACGAAGTAAAATAGACTAAATTAATATAACTAAGGACTTTACAAATGTAAATAAAGGGGCTTAAATATGAATATTTAAGCACCTATCACACCCCCAAACTTATATATTGGTAGTCCCTTAGCAATACAAAATTAAAAACTAAAATGAAAAATAACGACACACAGATAGATCCAATATTCATAGTGTCCACAAAAGTTTAGGTCTTCACACAAAACTATGATGTGCACTCATGAGCAAGCTTAACAAATATAAACATATATTTGCAATGAATAAGAGTTTTAAATGCAAATCAGTTTCATGGGGCAGTTTAAGACATCACAAGTTTGACTTTAGTGTGTGGTGAGCCAGCACATAAAAGATTAGGTTTCCAAATAATTCTAATGTGTAGTGTTTCGATGACTCAAGATTCACCAAATTTCCTATTAGAATCAACAAATATGGCATAGATTTTCTTCTTTTCTTTTATTTGTGAGATTTTTGCCAAGTTAGTTCCCTTAAGCTTTCTATTTGACTCATGTAACGAGTGTTTACCCAGTGACTCCTAAACCAGATGGTTTTAGGGCATTAGGTGTAAAGACACCCCTAAGGACTTACTAACTCGAGTAAAAAAGGCTATGAAACTAACTGGTCTCAATGCTACCAATCAGAATTTCCACCTTTTGACGTGACACTCACTGCTTACTGAGGAAAGAGGGCCAGTTACTCAGCAGAAAGTTCTTTTTAATGATCTTTTGTGAGCAAAATTTTTTCCACCTTTTGATGTGATACTCACTGCTTACTAAGGCAAGAAGGCCAGTTACTTAGTGGAAAGTTTGTTTTATGATCATTAGGAAGATTTTTCTTTTTGAGCACTAACAATCTTTTTCTATTTTCTTATGCCAAAATTTTAATCTAATAGGTCATCTGGTTCACAGTCGAGCAAAAGAAACATATAAATCAAAATTACATGTCATACCCCACACAACTATGTGCTAATGTGCTCGTGTTAGTTCAGGTCAAACTTGTGAATCCTTAAATGCCTAAAGGTAAGTGATTTATGTTCAAAACTTAATTATTGGCCTATATGTTCAAAGTTTTAAGCTCACTTATGAAGCCAAATCATACTGTTTGTTTAGATCACCCAACATTTTTGGAATATAACAAACATGTATTTATCTATAACAATAACAAAATAAAAAATAAAAATAAAAAATGGGACATAGTGTGTGTGTGAGTGTCCCCATACCCCCAAACTTAAATTGCACATTGTCTCCAATGTGTGAATAGCATGGAAGGAGCTGACCTGGGAGATGGAGAACTATATGGCTGGCATGGCTCGTAGCACGCCCCCAAACTTCAACTGGATGCACTCACTTTGTCCTTAAAAAAGAAAGACAAACAAACTTAAAATGGAAAACAAGTAATAATGAACAGCTATACAAAAGTAAAGACTAACAATAACATAAAATAAAATACTAAAAAGGATATGCTTTGGGGTGCCTCCCATGAGCGCTAAGTTTAACGTCTTCAGCCAGACAGGGTATCCTCTCACTGCTAATCGTCAAGTGGTGCAATCGAAGAGGTACCGAGTGCCGGAGGTAGGCGATCAAGAATGGCCTATAGCAACGCCTCCTGTAGTGCAAACCGTGCCTTCAAACTATCTATGCGCTAGTACATGAGTGATGTGGCTGTAGAGACCTCATCTCGGAAGGAGGACAACTCAGCGAGAAAGTGTTGGGACTCGATGGGTCCAATGTTTGGATGGTCTTCCTCTCATAATGGGCTGACTGCAGGGGTCTCTATCCTCAACCCTCTCAGTTGCAGGTGCAGGGGCTGAGAGTCCTCCAGGCATGTGCGAGAGACTATGTGTCCATTGAGTCTTCCCGAAGAAGGGATGCTCTTGCACCGGTCTGTCGCTGGCGGTCCCCTTAATCCATTTCTTCTTGAAGATGTATGAAAGTAGGAATGGGAATGGGAGCCCCCATTCATTGGCCATGGTAGTCTGACAGCTATAGATATGATCCCAAAATTTATGCAGCTGGCTCCATATAACAGCGGGAAGAGAGTACCAGTGACCTCTGTGGAAGGCATACAACGTCTGTAGAAACTAGTCTCTCCTCTATATCTTGTGCCCCAATGGACACATATTACACTGGAGGATGGTGTCCACTAGCCAAAGCTATGGAGGCAACTTGGACCTGCTCGCTGCGTTATTGTGTCTGTCAACATACTGACTAGCGCACATATCCTCAATAATCGTGGATAAGTCAAAAGAGTCTGGCTGCTCCTCGATGTTGGCGTCCTCTGAAGGGGACTCATCACAACAGTGAAGAGCAGCGGCTATGTCGGCACTAGTCACCTCAATGGATGTGCCCTAGATTGAGGAAGTTAGGACTTTCAGTCTACTGCAGTTAAAAGACAGACCCTCATAGAACTGGACCACCAACTGAGTGTAAGTAGTCGAGCAGACTGGTTTAAAAAGCCTTTTGAACCCCCGGTGTTTAAAAGCTTGGACCGCCTATTGAGTGGCATCCAATTACTTGAAGACTTCATCGATGGCGAAACTGGTCTCGAATAAAAGTTCTTTCTCCTCGATGCTTGGCTGGTATGACTGGGCACGGCTGCTCTACGTATAGGAGGTGGATGTGGTTTGCTTTGATATGTTAACCTTAGTTTATTTCAAATTTGCGATCGATCTCAAATATGTGCGCTTAATCACACACGGTCAGACCTTTCGTCGAACAGCTTGTTGGCATCAACAGTAGAAGCTATGGTGTTTGATGTTTGAATTTGTTCCTACCCTCCTGCATAACCAGAATACAGTTACTCACCCAAACAATATATTATGTATGCAATGAATTAGGAAAAAGATAAGGAAATAATGAATGTGATTGTGGGTGATTGTGTGATTTAAAAATATGTTGAGTAAGCATACTGGTAATCATGGATTGGTGGCAGAATGTGGTGGTTGATGCTCTGGACGATGTGCGTTGTGTTATGTGAGTGATGGTTGGTGGTGAGTGAGTGATTAGTGATGATTTCGTGGTGAGTGAGGGAGTGATAACGAGAGTGAGAGTGGTGTGTTGCGGATGGAATAGTGTGAGTGACAGAGAGTGTGAGTGAGTGAGTGAAAGTAGGTTGTTTTAAAGTAAGCACATGAGTCTCTGTCACGAGTGCGCTCGATCGCACTCTTGCACTTGAACACACTGAATAGTGCACTCAATCGCAAGCAGTGTGCATGGACAAAAATAAAAACTTATTACAGCTGGAATGATAAAATAAGAATAATACAACCTTACCGTGCGTTAGTGGCCTCAGTACCACTAACCTCAGTAGCGGCGCTTGAGCTACATGATTAGCAAATGTGAAATGTCTCAAGTGCTCTCTTGATACAGTGCTACTCCCATTGAAGGGGGCGCTTATAGCCCACATTAGGTGGTTTAAGTGCCCTTGACAACTGTTGCATCTCTAATCTTGGTGCCTGGTCAATAAAATAAGGAAAAGTAGTATTAGTGAGTGCAGGAGGGTCAATTTGAAGAACATACTTACTTGAAGGCTTTGGTGTGTTCTTGAGGAGGTGTATAGCTTTATTGACATCTTTAATCACATCGTCCCTCTGGTCTAATATCCAATCTGATGTCATCATGGCTGGGGATGGTCTCCAATGTAGTAGTGTTTTGATGGACCTGAGAAACTTTCTTAACAACACCTTGCATGAAGCTCACATTAGAATATTCATTATCATCATTGGTTGATTTTAATGTATTAAATATATTAGTTTTTATCTCCTCATTATTTGCTTTCATGGTGACAATGTCCCTTTTTACACTAATATTAGTGTCAGCAGTTATCATAAAGGGGCGTCCTAGGATGATGGGGAGAGGTAATGGCATAGTACATTCTTCCATATCTAATACTATAAAATCAGCAGGTATAATGAATTTACCTACTCTTACCAACACATCTTTAAGGATACCTCTCGGTTGTTTGATGCTTCTGTTAGCCAATTGCAAAGTAACGGAGGTTGGTTGAAGCTGCCCCAAACTTAGTGTCTCATATACACTGTATGGTAGCAGGTTGACACTCGCTCCTAGATACAATAGTGCATGCTCGAACAGCTGGTCACCTAGCCTGCAAGGAATAATAAAACTACCCAGATCTTTTAGTTTAGGTGGTAATTTTATTAAAAGCACAGCACTTACCTCTTCGGTTAAGGCTACCGTCTCAGGCTCCTGGAACTTCCTTTTGTTAGTGCAACAATCTTTTAGAAATTTAGCATATGCAGGAATTTGTTTAGTGGCATCTAACAATGGAATATTAATCTTTACCTTTCTCAAAGTTTCAAAAATATCAAGCAATTTATTTTCTTGCTTTGGCTTTACTAACCTTTGAGGGAAAGGTGGTGCTTTCCACTTCTCCATTTTACTTACTTTGGGTGTGGTTGCTTTGTCTAGAGATGTTTTTGCAGGTTCATTAGCTCCTATGATCTTACCATTTCTTAAAGTTGTCACAGCATTCAGTTGCTGATGTCCTCTTGGATTAAGTATAGGTTGGGTTGGAAGCTCACCTTGCTTTCTTCCACTTAGTTCCTTAGCCAGTTGCCCCATTTGAACCTCTAGTCTTTAAATGGCTTGTTCATGTTTCGCAGTGGTTTGTCTTATCTCGGTCTGAAATTGCCTTTCCTCTGTCATGAACTGTTCTTGTGAGGTTATCAACTGTTGTTGTTGAGTTGCCAATTTCCTCACAAGACTTTCGAGGTTACTTTCCTTTATTTCAAGAACTGAGTGGGCTGCTGGCTGTGAGTTTCTTTGTTGCCCTTGCTAGTTCTCATTGTTGCTCCAAGAGAAGTTTGGGTGGTTTCGCCATTCAGGGTTGTAAGTGTTGGCATATAGGTTGTTCTTCGGTGGATAGTTGTTAGGTCCCACGTAATTTGCTTATTCCGTATCTACAAGTGAATATAAGGGGAAAGTATCAGTATTATGATCGAATTGGGAATAGATCGCGCATACCTGGAGTGGTGTAGCTGGTAGGCTAGACAAGGCATTTTGAGCAGCCATGGCTTTTACCAATAAGTCTAGTTTCCTTTCCACAGCAGCTATTTGAGGAGAGGATCCTCTATTCAGATTTACCTCATACACACCCTTACCTTTGGTTACATATCTACCTCGAGAGGAGAACTGCTGAGTGTGTTCGTTGAGAGTTTCGAAGAGCTCCATCGCTTCTTGGCTACTTTTCTCCATCAACACTCCTCCATAACCTAAATCAACAATATTTTGTTAGTATTATTCAAACTTTCATAAAAAACTTGTACCAGTTCATCTTGAGGCAGGTTGTGATGTGGGCATTTGAGCAGCAGTTCGTTAAAGTATCCCCATGCTTCGAAGAAGAGGTCTCCATCCTTTTATTGGAAGGACTTGATGTCCTTCCTTATCTGTCTCATCCTTTGGGCTAGAAAAAACTTCTTTAGGAATTTGCTAGCTAACTCCTCCCAAGTGTGGATAGAAACTGCAGGCAAAGAATTGTACCACAGTTTAGCATTTACTTTTAAGGAAAAGGGGAACAGAATTAACCTTATTCCTTCTTGGTCTAGGCCTCGGATGTGCTGGAACTTGCAAAGATCGAATAACTCCCGAAGGTGCAGGTGTGGATCCTCATTAGGTGTACCCTAAAGTGAGTCAAGGCACTCAATATTTGCGGAGATATGTAATAGTTGCCTTCTGCCTCAGGGTGATAAGCGATACATGATGGCTGATCAAGGTTCCGTGGGATGAAGGACTGCTTCATTGGTATTCGTGCAGGTGGTTGCTGGTTTTCGAGTTGTTCCACTATTGGTGCTTCATTCTCAAATCCTATTCTTCGTTCTCTTCGAAGTTGTTCTTAAGCCTTTGTCGGATAGTCCGCTCAAGTTCGGGATCAAGGGGAAAGAATGTGGGATGTCGGGATCGAAGTCCGTGCATAAATCAGGTAAAACAATTTCAGTGCAGCAATTTAACTTTGCTGCTCGGGTAACTCTCTGCCCTAATTGCACTCGATCGCATAGAAGGATACGATCGATCGCAAGTATTACGGAAGGTGCGATTAGGGTTTGATGTGCTTGAAACATAAAGGTACTCAAATAGGGTTTGATGAAAATAAAAATAAAGGTGAAAAACAGGAATTAAATTTTTTTAGGAAAATTAAAGTGAAATAGAATAAGGATGATTAGACTAAACGAAAGTAATTCTAAAAGGAAATTTAGTGCAATCCCCGGCAACAGCACCAAAAACTTGTTTCGCGCTTATCTACCTAAATAAATAAGTAAATAATTGTACAGTTTTACTTGCAAGTGCACAAGGTCAATGGTAGCATAGTGTGCAAGTGTGAGATCATTTCCACAGGGATTGGTGAATTTCGTTTTAGAATCAGTTTCTTAATAAAAGAAGGGAAAAATAATTGTTGAATGTGAATTAATAATAATGAGACATAGGGCTTTGATATCCACCACTAGTCATACTTTCCAATGAGTAATAGGTCAATGCACTAGCCTTCCTATGAATACCTAATGGTTGCCAACCTAAGGGCATGATATCTACTCCTTAAGCTATTGATTTCCCTAAGCACCGAGTTAAGCATGGTATCTACTCTAACTATTTTCTTCCTTAAGGGATTCAACATGGTATCTACTGAGTTGTTCCTTAAGAAAGCATAAGATTTATGAAAATCGACAACCCCATAAGACCTAGGGCATGGTATTTACTCCTGGTTTCCCATGTTGATTAATCCAAAAATCCGGTGTGGATATCTTTTGTTACTATTGTTAAGCCCAGGACTCGGTCATCCAAATTGGTCTAACTAACTAATCCATACCACATGCACATACTGATCAGACATACACATATTAGGAATGTAAATAAACACAGGTATTAATCAAGTTGAGCATCATAATCAAGGTTATTGCAAAAATAATCAATTAATATATATATGGGAAAGCATACTAGGGCTTCAATCGAGCCCTATAAAGAGTTAGTTACACATACTGTCTAAGATAAACATTATAGCGTAAACTAAACATAAACTATAAAACTCGAAGAATATTATGGAGACAGGTTGTCAATCCTCTCTAAAGCTTACAACTTCGAGCTAGGAAAAAAGATAAAATAAGTGATGTTTTTGTGTGTGTTTTACAAGTGTATTTATAGGGCTTGAGTAGTCCTAGAAGACTCTGGAAACCCTAACTTCCAAAAACGCAAAACCTACTATATTTCCAAAACTGGTTCTGCTGTTTTACTATTCACGCCCGTACATGTGCGCTCGATCACAAGTGTTGTGCTCGATCCTTCTTGTGTGTGCACGATCGCTTATGCGCTCGATCGCATTTTGACCAAAAGTTGCTCTAGGATTTCCAGACTTCTTCCTTTAGGTGCCAAAAATGCTTCTTTTTATTCAAGACCCTATAAAAACATGTGAAACACAAAAACGAAGTAAAATAGACTAAATTAACATAACTAAGGACTTAACAAATATAAATAAGGGGGCTTAAATATGAATATTTAAGCACCTATCATACCACTGTTGTGGTATCTCCTCTAGTTCTGATACCACTGTTAGATATCACCTTGACAAGATGCCCAGGTGGTGATCTTTCAAACATCAAAGTCTAGAATGACTTGTAAAGATCTGGAATCGAAAACAGGAACAGAAATCAAAGAAAGAAAGAAGATAAACGATTTGTTATCGAGGTTCGGCAATAGCCTACGTCCCCATGAGTTCTTCTGAACTCTCTACACTAAATCAATGGTTCTTTACAATCCAGCAACCCTCTTTGAGAAACCTCAAGTTCTTGAAGAAACCAAGAAGAGAAGAATGAAGATGATAAGAACTATTATAATGCTCTCTAGCTAATCTATACTCCTCTCTCTTTACAACCAGCCTCACTACAATGAGTCCCTCTTATGTTTTGTGTCTTTGCACTCTCACACAATTCTCTCTTGTATGTCTGTCACTCTTTACAATTGATCTCAAATTATGTCACAATGTTAATGAGAATAAAGCTAGGTGACCCTTTATATAGTGCACCAACTTCTTGACCATTCTTGAGTGTCATTCTCCACCCTTAGATCTTGATAACCAATCAACCATGGCCCTCCATCAAGCCTAAGTGATGCTGTGCATTTTATCCTTGCTCCCACACACTTAACAAGAGGCTGAAGAAAGTGGAATATGTGTGCCTAGCGCCTAGGCACTGAACAGGGCATGCTGCGGTGCTAGGCAAAACACCTTTTTCACCACTTTTTGGGCGCTGCATCCTTTGTGAGGGAGAGAAGCGGTGCTGCCCCTTCCCCCAGCACCTCCCTTGCTGGGTGCTGCGGCCTAGAAGGAGCAGGGCTGCAGCGCACACTGATGCTGAACCCCTCATAGTTGTGCACACTTCTTTGTCTTGCTGAATAGAGGTGTACACACACACCCAAAGTGATGCGCACACTTGTGTGCACTCCTTTAACATGCTAAAATTTATCCTTCCAACCTTGGTTTAAACCTTAGCCATGTTTAAACCTTAGACAAATATCAACAAGAAAGAATCGAATTCTTCGTCATAAGGGTGCCTGCCCTTTTATTTAAAATTATAAATTTGATGTAAAATGATTTTGAGGTAAAATTATAAATTTTTAAATGAATTATGAAAAATATAAAAATAAAATAAAAAATTGGTGGTATAATATGTGAGAGATAAATTTTAAGAAAGTGAGAGAATGGTTTCTTTCAAAAAAATGAAAATTTTTTGATCACTTGTAAAAGAATTTATCCCAAAACTAAAGTAAGTTGTTTTGTTAAGTTTATCACCTAGTTGTTTAAAATCCTATTTCACGTTAAATTGATTTTCATAGATTTTAAATAGTAGTAAAATTCTATTTTCAATAATGTGCAAGAGTATGGGCTATGCCAATCGAAGCCTAGGCACAATTAGGGTGCTCATTCGTGATCTTTCTATTCTATCCCCAATCTCCGGACCTGAATCTATAATCAAATAAAGACCAGTGACAACGTGGTTTCTTGATCTCTAAAACCAAGTGTGACGCCTTGATGTGATTATATGCAAATGGCCTTGTGTCACTGGCACGCTTCTCGAACTTTCAAATAATCCATCAATGAGAAGTTATGTCCTGTTCGGTGTTAACCCTCAAAATGTAAAGTGGAACAAAAATGAAACGCACTTTCAAGTGTCTAACCTAGGACTCCGGCAGCTTGAGACCCGAGAAATTTGGGACCTAAACGATCCATGACTCAAGCGAGTCATGCTCAAGCAAACAGGGACCAAAGTGACCCATGAACTAAACGACTTGTGAACCGAGTAACTCGTTAATCGAGTGATTTGTGACCTGATTGACCTGTGACCCGAACAATCTATGACCCGAGCAAATGTGTCTTAAACGATTAGTGATTTGAGTTTTCTATGATCCAAACAACCTAAAACTCTAACGACTCGTGACTTGAATAACTTATATATATATATATATATATGAGTAAAAATATTTTACTAAGAAAAAAGAAACTAAAAGTTTTAATTTCTATACGGGTTGGTAGGTAGTTGAAAATAATAAAGGAATGGGTTAATAATTAACCCAATCTATTTATAACCTACCCGTACCTACCAATTTACCACCTATAGCCATATGCCAAATGAAACGAATTATTTATGCATAAACGATTCAAGACCTATCAATCACACGAATAATGAAAACAAATAGAAAGAAAATAAAAAGAGAGGATATACCCAGGTTCACCCTAGAATAAAGTTACATCTTGCAAGAAGTTTCATTATAATCAGCCTCCCGAATCTCTCGTATGTTTTTGCGCTCAGTACATACAGATCATTTATAAGTAACTTATGAAACCGTAACTAGGGTTTTCACCATGCCGTTAACCGCGTTATTCATGGGCCCAAGCCCAAACTGCAAAGCAGAAAATGCAGGCTCAAAACATGTACAGGACCTGGCAGGAGGTCTACAGTTCTGGACCCGTGAAGTATGTGCCAACTCTAACAATGCATCAAGTCTTTGACCCTCGAGCATTGCGTTCTATTTTAGGAAGATGGTTGGATTCTGAGCTAACAAGGAGCTTGGTTATGTATGGGGTAAAATTGAAACCATATTTTCTTGGGGTAACCATTCCGCATATGCCTGTACGTAACAATGTGGGCTAGTTAATGGGCTAAAACTCTGGTTACTCTTCAAGGTGCAAGGAGGCTTACTAACCCAACAACATCAATAGAAAAAGTCTTGTGTACTCAATAGATTCTTAGTCAACCATTAAATATGAGTAATTAATGTATTTGGAAAATTAGAACAGGGGTTAAAGATTGAGTATTTGTCCTTTAAACAAGTTTTGAACCTAGGATTTATCCATAATATTACATTTTAGATTAAAAATGTTTGATGACATAAATTGATAGTATAAACTAAAAATTCACAAAAAGCTAATCATCTTTATAACAATCTCCATGGTTGTCAGGAGGTCTACAATTATGGACCCGTGAAGTATGCGCCAACTCTAATAATCTCCCACTTGGTAAATACTTCACACACATGGCAACCTTCCCAAAACTCTATTTCCTCAAGCTCATCTCAGTAGTACACTACTCAAACTTCACGAAACTAACTGCCTTTGTCAAGAAATTTGCATTGTTCACTGTTTTATTGACTTTATCCAATATTATCACATTCTTGTTAATCTTTCCCCTGATGAAGTGATATTGGATATCAATGTGCTTCATTCATGAATGAAGTACTAGATTCTTTGCTTAGAAGACAACACCTTGATTGTCACATTTCATCTTTATTGTCCTTTGTTTAAACCCAAGTTGATGACATAACCTTTGAAGCCAAATTACTTCCTTTCCAACATGAGTTATCGCCATATACTCTGCTTCTGTGGATGAAAGAGTAACAACACTTTATCTCTTGGTCATCCAACTCACCACTCCACCAAACAGATTGAACACATATCTGCTTGTAGATCTCCTGCTGTTAATATCTCTTCCCCAATCGGCATCAATCGATCCTACTAAATCAAGATTCTTCTCACCTCTCATACCTCCATAACACAATGCAAACTAGAACGTGCCACGAAGATATATGAAAACTATATTGATTGTAGTCCAATGCTCTTTCCCAGGATTAGACATATATCTGCTCAATACTCCCACTGCTTGGGCAATATCTAGTCTCGTACACACCATGGCGTACATTAAACTTCCAACTCCACTAATATACGGTATGTGCACCATCTCTTCAGCTTATTCCTTTGTCTTCGGACACAGCTCCACAGATAACTTGGTTCCTAAAGGCGTAGGAGTCCCTATCGGCTTGCTGTCAGCCATGTTAAATTTCTTTAACACTTCTTCAATATACTTCTTCTAACTTAGACACAATTTTCACTTTTCATGATCCCTCTCCATCTGCATGCCCAAGATAAAGTTTGTTGGCCCTATGTATTTCATGTTAAACTTCCATGCCAACAATGCCTTCACAGTACTAATCATCTTCCTGTTATTTTCAATCAACAGCATATCATCAATGTACAAGGTTAAAAAGACAAAATCAGCCCTTAACCTTCTCACATAGATGCAGTGATTAGCATAGCTGCGAGTGAACCCAATCTGAATGGAATATGTGTCAAACTTTTGGTACCATATCCGTGGTGACTGCTTTAGTCCGTACAATGACTTTTTCAATTTACAAACCAGCTCTTCGTTGCCTTTGTTCACAAATCCTTTCGGTTGTTTCATGTAAATTTCCTTATCCAAGTCCTCATGAAGGAAAATTGTCTTCACATCTAGTTGCTTGACCTCTAGATCATAAGCAGTTGTCACTGTAATACCCGTATTCGTAAAGGAAAAGTAAATAAGTAATTTAATAAATATGATATGGAATTTAAAATAATATATATGCGAAAAAGTTAATTTTAAAAAAATTATTTAAAAAAAAATGGATGCGTGGTGGTGTAAAGAAAAAGAAAAAAAATTATGTCTAGCAAAGCAAAATAAGAAGAAGCAAAGAAAAAAAAAAAGGGGTGGGATGCAACACCTAGAAGTCCAGTTGTTGCATGAGACACATGAAAATGGACATTAATTGTTCATTTAGAAACTTTGAGACACTGAGCACCATTTTTATAAACGGTTCGACGGTTGAAAAGTTAAATAAATATTTTATGGATTTGTTTTATTAGTTTTATCGAACCCTGATTGGTTTTCTTCCTTCTACAATTCAAACTACACTATTTCTTAAAACACTTAGGGACCGAAAGAAAGATTGAAAGAGTAAAATTTTGAAGGGGTTTGCCGGAGAATTTTATAAAGAGTCACGGGAAGCTTTAAGAAAAACATAAGGTAATAATGGTTGACCAGGGATTAGAATAATGTGAGAGTGAAAAGGCTTCCAGATACTGTCTAGTACTCCGTTATTTATATTAGCACATATATTCATAATTACAATAATACTCTTCCTCAACACTTCCCCTCAAGTTAGGTCATAGATTTTATTTTCATCAAACTTGTTATATATAGGTCTAATCCATGGACCATCCAACGGTATAGTAATCAAATATGCTAATTGATCTACTAACTTCAAATGTCTTGTATCGATGGAATTTTGTAAAAGTTTTTCTCAAACAACATGACTATTAACTTCAATATGCTTAATCCCTTCATGAAATATCGGATTATTTGCAATACAAATGGCTTCTTGATTGGCGCACACTAAGTTCATTGGACATGCCTACTTAAACCCAAGTTTTGCTAATAATTGTCAGCTAAACTAATTCACAGGTAGTGTGTGTCATCGCTTTTTATTCATACTCGACACTCGATCTAGCGACTGTGTTTATTTCTTACACTTCAATGACACTAGTTTACCCCCAACAAACACATAATATCTAGTAGTGGACTAGGGGTACTCTTAAGATATCTTAATACGAATAATCACATCCCAATAACAAGTCCACGTGGCATCTAAAAACTGACTAACCTCACTAAACTGCCAAACTATGCTCTAGGGGATTGTTTAAAGGCATATAGAGACTTGTTCAATCAATATACTAACCCAAATTCCCCCTAGCAACAAACCTGCAAGGTTTCTCCATGTAAGCCTCCTCTTAAAGACCATGTAGCAAAAAAAGAGAAAGAACAACCTTTTTTTACACTTATTGTAGTGAGTCAATTGAGTCAAGAACCAGGTCGAATCTAAGGGAACAACATTGGGATGAACAAATGGGTTTGCACTGTAACAAGTTTATGTTAAGGGTGACATCAAAAGAGACCAGATGGTGTTTGCGACTAGGAAGCTTGTGGAAAGTGGCAAAGGTTGTCGAAGAAAAGGGGTTGTGTTGGAAATGAAACAAATGATGCTGGAGGGGAAGAGGATTTGGTTTGAAAAAGAAAGAATGAAATTGTGCCCGGAACGTAACCAGACCGCATTGAAAAAAGGGTTGGCTTCTTGTAACTTAGGGTTTTTGTGAGTACATAAGAGGAAGAAGAAGAAAATAGATTCAAATTTTTGTTTTGTTTTATATTATTTTTGGGTTTATTCAGATCTTAAGGAACATGTTTTGATACCATCTTAACTTGGAAGTAGAATAATGTAAGTGAAGTGGCTACCAATATGATATATATATTAACACATATATGCCTAAACTCTAAAATGCTAAACCGAAAACCTAAAATGGAAGGAACCAAATCATGCTTGAAAAGTAACCAGATCGCGCCAGGGAAGAGACCAAATAGCACTGAAAAAAAAGGTTGGTTTTTTGTAGTTTAGGGTTTCTATGGTTATGGCAGATGAAGAAGAAAAGGGTGCATTTCATTTTTTTATTTATTTATTCTTTTAGAGTTTATTCAGGATCCCAAGGAACATGTTCTCATACCATGTTAACTTGGGATTAGAATAATGTGAGACTGAATAGGCTTCCAGATACTGTTTGGTCCTCTGATATTTATAGTAATGCATATATGCATAATGAAAATAATACCTTTAACCCTTAACAATTTTCTATCCCAAACATATTAACATTGTTTCAAAAATTCCACTGGCTTGGAGACTCTATAAAGAGGGCAGGCCCATAGATTCGATCGATGAACATTTAAAGGACTCCTGCATTATCTCAGAAGTTTTATGTTCAATCCATGTGGGTTTATTATGTGTTCAGAAATGTCCAGAAGACTGGTCGAGTATGGCAACTGTGGTGTTGATGTCGACCAGTGAAGTCGCACTACCTGAGCCTAAAATGCTTGGTTTTTACGTTGAAAGGAATTTTCCTGAAACGGATTCTTCATCAAGCAAGATTGAATCATGTTCAGCCAACAATATGTCTATTACATTGTTAACTGCTCGATAGATGATGCTTTAGTTCCTTAAATATGAAAATTGTTATATTTATCCATTTTTATGATGATCCATCCTTTTATCTTAGATGAAAGGAAAATTCTTTTATATAATTTTAAAAAAACTAAAATATATAGTAGAATAATTTATTTGCTTCTGCTCTCTAAGGAATTCAAAATGTGTATATGCTAAGTGGAATTTGGATGTTAAAATGTAGCATATAGAAACTCTAAGGTATATGTAGATGGTTGCCTAGGACATTGAGCCATTCATATATGTTGAAGGAATCATCATTGAGAAAGGTATCTTCTAAGTTCTAATATAATACAAAACTATGATTTACATAGAATACATAATTTGAATGAAAAAATAATAAATAATATTAGTTTAAACACTACTCTAAATAAATCGTCATTGAGAAAGGTATCTATTCATACGTCTCTACTATATACTCATTTTAGACACATCGAAAACTTGAGTGATAGTTACCCTTCAAGTTTACAAACAATTACAATTGAGTTTTTCAAATGTCAAATTGACTGTTAAGAAATGGTGTTCAACATCTTTATTCAAAATAATATTTTTAGGACTTGTTCATCACATGTTCAAGTAGCATATCTTACATTATTCTCAACAAGCAATTAATGAAAAAGGAAAACATAGAACTTGATGACATAGGTCAATATATCAACAATTGTATTTTGTTTGAAAAAAATGGGTCTAAGTTTAAGACTGGATAATCATTATATAATTTTAATTTTTAGTAAACAAAGTGAAATGACTCAGTCAATTATGTCATCGCAATATTAAAAAAGATAAATAAGAGAAAACATTAATAAATATTTATAGCTCTTTTTTAATAATTTGATCACATTCCTAAGAATATTTTAAATCCTGTATTCATCTTTGGTTACCTCTAGAAGAAAAATTAGAACAAATATAAAATTGTAATACTAGAAGCCATAAAATAAATACTAGTCTAAGAAGAATGTTGTTGGACATAACCATATGAAATTTTGATGACTCTGAACCAAAAGACCAAGGTGATAAAATAAACTCAATACCTTGGAGGCCTACAATTTTATATTTATTCTAAGGTTGGTTCTTATTAAGGGGAAGAAAGATTAACATAGCATATATAGTCTCTGAAATCTAAGAAATATAGTTTTTGGAGAGGTTTGAAACATTTAATGAGAGGCTTTACCATACTTCTATTTTGCTTATCTTTATATTATTTAGTCTTATGCAAATGAATCAATCAGAGACAACGAGACTATAGTTTCAGCTGAGAGCTTTGAACTGAGATTGTTTAGCTTTGGTAGCTTGAAGTCCGTACTTAGGAATATGGTACAAGAAGATAACAAGTTACCAATTGAGATCTACTGCTCAACAATTCATCAAGAGTTCTACAAGTTACCCACCAGGGAATTATAGTCCTTCTCAATGTTACAAACAACAAATTATGATCCTTAGATTTATTAGGACTTGTGCAAAATCTAATCCCGCATAGCTTTTGGACTCTGGAAATCTTTGGTGCTAAGAGAGTGAGCTTGGTTGATCGAAACTATAGGGCTACGAGAGCTAGTTTAGTTCAATTAACTTATTGATTTGATTAATGAACTATAGGGCTAAGAGAGCAAGTTTAGTTCATTTTACTGTTAGAAAAATTTCAGCGACAAATAGAAAAAAATTAAATTAAAATTTGTTTTAATAAATTTATAAAATAAATTACTAAGGGTGAGGAATTTGGTTCAATCATTGAATTTTTTTTTTAAAAAAATAAAATTTATTTTAATAAAAATTTATAAAAAAACAACTACAACAGAATTTAAACCTATCTGCGATGGAGCATCCGTAACAGATAGAGTTAATCCCTAAAACTCGTACCCAAGTCCCCTTTCTCTTTTCTTCTTCCTGTTCCACCATTTCTCTCTCTCTCTCTCTCTCTCTCTCTCTCTCTCTCACTCTCTTAATTGCTGCTATTCCTCTCTTTTCTTCCTCTTCTTCCCCTCTCCATTCATTTTCTTCATTCTTTGTTGGTATTTGTCTAAGGTTTAAACATGGTTCAAACATAGTTAAGGTTTGAACAGGTCCAAGCATGGTTCAAAGATGGTTAAAGTCTAAACCAAAGTTGGAGAATCAAAGTTCAGCAAGTTAGAAGGCTGCACACATGTGTGTGCTTCATTTTAGAGCAAGGGAAGGCCATGCGCACTAGTGTGCACACTTCTGCACACAAGCAGAAGGGTGTTGTGTGAAGGGGCCGGAACTTGGCAGGAATAGCACAAGGGACAGAAACTCAAAGCTACAACGCTGGGAAGTTGATGCTGCAACACTGGCCGGCACACATGGACAGCATGCTTTAGCCTTCTCTTAGGTGCGTGAATGCAAGGTTAAAATGCATAGCACCACTTAGGATTGATGGAGGGCCATGGTTAAGTGGTCATCAAGATCTAAGGGTGGAGAATGACACACAAGATTAGACAAGAAGTTGATGCACTATATAAAGGGTCAACTAGGTTCAATCTCAAAAAAGAAGGCACAAGAATGTGATGATATAACTTGTGAGACATGTGTGTGAATGAGAGAATTGTGTGAGAGTGCAAAGACACATACATACAAGAGGGACTCATTGTAGAGAGGCTAGTTATAAAGAAGAGAGGGTAGTATAGAATTGATAGAAAGCTTTGTAATAGGTCTATCACTTTCTAGTTCTCTTCTTGGTTTCTTCAAGAACTTGAGGTTTCTTGAAGAGGGTTGCTGAACTTCTAAGAACCATTTGATTTAGTGCAGAGAGTTCG
Source organism: Bretschneidera sinensis (assembly GCA_023935145.1). Lineage (NCBI taxonomy): Eukaryota > Viridiplantae > Streptophyta > Magnoliopsida > Brassicales > Akaniaceae > Bretschneidera > Bretschneidera sinensis. Next base: position 139,717,812 of record CM043698.1, read on the forward strand.
GAGGAACTCACGGGGACGTAGGCACATTGCCAAACCTCGATAACAAATTGCTTGTCTTCTTTCATTCTTTGATTTTCTGTTCTTGTGCTCGATTGCTGTATTTCTTTCTACAAGTCATTCTAGACTTGGGTGTTTGGAAGATCACCACTTGGGCATCTTGTCAAGGTGATTTCAAACAGTGGTATCAGAACTTTGGACAGTGGTATCAGAGCTGCACAGCTGGGTATCAGAGCAAGAAGTAGAAGGTGACGGAGCCAAGACTCCAAGAATCAAAAATCAACTTCGTGGGTGATTCAAGAACGGTGTAAAGATCAAGATCTGATCATGTTCTTGAAGGTTGATTTAAGAATAGTGTTGAGATCAATCTTTGATCTGTGTTATTGAGGTTGAAGAAAGCATTTGTGGGTAGTGCATAAATCAGGGATCTTGTCCGAAAAGATGGCTTCAAATTTTGGTATTAAGAAGTTTGATGGAAAGGGAGATTTTTCCCTGTGGAAGCGGAAGATCAAGGAGGTTCTAGTGCAACAGAAAGTGGACTTGGCTCTTAGAGAAGATGATTTTTCCCGGTATTGAGAAGTTTGATGGAAAGGGAGATGAAGAAGATGGCTTACAGTACCATTTTCTTGCACATGTCGGATAATGTCATAAGGGAGTGCGGAGACTTGGAAGATCCAGCTGCAATATGGAAGAAACTAGATGAGTTGTTTCTTGTCAAAACTCTCCCGGATAAGAAGTATCTTTGTAAATGAATCTTTGCTTTTAAATTTGATCCTAATAAAAAGTTGCAAGATAATATTGATGCCAAGATAAGGAGTGTATCAAGTGGTAAAGAGTTGTTCTTTAAAAGAAGGCCAGTAACTCGGTATGGTAGTAACCATGGCTACTACTAGGATAGAGGTAGAGGAGAGAGCTATGGGAGAGTGCACAGCAGCATGCATAGCTACTATCGGGACAGAGGTAGAGGAGAGAGCCATGGGAGAGTGCACAACAGCATGTATAGCTACTACCGAGACAGAGGTAGAGGAGAGAGCCATGGGAGAGTGCACAGCAGCATGCATGGCTACTACCGGGACAGAGATAGAGGAGAGAGCCATGGGAGAGTGCACAACAGCATGCATGGCTACTACTGGGACAGAGGTAGAGGAGAAGCCATGGGAGATTGAATTCCAAACTGAGATTTGGAGGGAAGAGTTGCTACTACTTCCATAAGGAGGGTCATGTCAAGAAAGATTACAAGAAGATGACAAGGGATAGAGGAGGAAGCCATACCAAGAATGGAAAGGCTTCAGTTGCCAAAACAAAACAACAAGATGATGATGTTCTTGTTGTGTGCTCGGGTGTGAGCAAGGGGCAAGAAGGCAGCAGAAAATGGATCTTGGATTCCGGGTGCACTCATCACATGTGCCCTCACTGGAGTTGGTTCGAGAATTTCAAGGAAATCAATGATGAAAGAGTTTTCTTGGGGAATGATATTTCTTACCAAGTGAGAGGTATAGGAGACATCCAGGTGAGGATACTTGATGGAATGATAAGGCTGCTAGAAAATGTGAGGTATCTCCCAGATTTGAGGAGGAATTTGATCTCATTGGGGCAGCTGGATTCCATGGGGTACAAATGCAAAGTAGAAGGTGAAAAGATCAAGGTGGCCAAGGGATCTTTGGTAGTGATCAAGGCAGCAAGAAACGATGGACTCTATGAGATGATCAGAGAGACAAAAATCAATGATCAAGCAACAAGCTTGATGGCTGAGAGGGATAGGGCAGCCCTTTGGAACACTCACTTAGGACATATGAGCAAAGAGGGCCTGCAAGTTCTCAGCAAGGATGGCCTACTTGGCGGAGACAAAGTAGAGGAACTTGATTTCTGCAAGTGTTGTGTTCTTGAGGAGCAACATCGGGTCAGCTTCAACACCAAAGTGCACAAGTCTAATAGCATTCTTGACTATATTCATGCGGACCTTTGGGGACCAGCAAGGACACCAACACAGGGAGATAACATTTACTTTCTGTCTTTAACTGATGATTATATGGGTTTATTTGGTTAAGAATAAATCAGATACCTTGAATAAGTTAGTGGTGTGGAAAGGGCTGGTAGAGACTCAAATGAAAATAGTAGTTAAGGGGATAAGAACTGATAATGGCTTAGACATTTTTAACTAAGAACTTCATCAATTCTGTAGGTTAAATGGCATTCTAAGACATAGGATGGTTGTGAAAACCCCTCAGCAAAGTAGAGTTACTGAGTGGATGAATAAGACCCTTATGGAAAAGGTTAGGTGTATGTTAAATGGATCCGGATTACTCAAATGTTTTTGGGTGGAAGCTGTGTCTACTGCTGCATACTTAGTGAATAGATCACCCTCTAGGATTGTGTATCAAAAGACTCCCAAAGAGATGTGGAGTGGAAAACCCCCTGAGTTGGACAACCTTAGGACTTTTGGGTATGCTGTGTATGCACAACAAAAGGATGATAGACTTAGCCTAGGATCTAGAAAGTGTGTGTTTCTAGGATATGGGGAAGGGGCTAAGGGGTATAGGTTATGGTCCTTAGAGAAAGAAGGATTGAAACTCAAAATAAGTAGGGACGTTAATTCTAATGAATTGTTATTTCCCTACTTGGAGAAAACTAACCCTACAGGGGCTAGTGAGCAAACCAGTTTGGATCTTGTTGAGCATAGTATCAAAGAAGATTCAGTTCAGGTAAAGTAAGGAAGGCAAGAGGGTTCGGACCAGGTAGAGCCCTTTGATGAAGGCCATGCTCAGAGCACTCAAGAGGAGTGATGAGAGTCATAAAATGCATCTTAACAGTACTTAATTGTTAGCATTTTAGGGTTGATCTAGGTTTTAATTGCACTTTTATACGTTAACAACTCTAAAGTATCATTCTTGGATCATTGATCTACTTCGGTGCATTTTCAGGTACTTTAAGCTCAAAAGAGGAGGAAAAGTTATCATTGCTTGAAGCACAAAGACTCGAGGCATACTGAAGTGAAGAAATACTTCCGGAAGGACAACATGGAGGGCTTAAAAGAGTAACAACTGCTGCCCACATTGGAAAGGAGTTTCACTAAATTACGAGAATTGCCCGTAAAGATCAATCATCTTTGAAAATTAAACTGTATTGATACAAGAAGAACCAGGAGATGAGCCATATATGCTTAGAAAGATTCGAAAGTCTATTTTCGGAGAATTTTACGATTCGTCAAAAGGATTTTTCTAGAGAAAGTTATGGCAGTTTTAGTAGACAAAGGTCAGGCTGTGCGGGCTGTGCAGGATTTCAGTGTGATTTTGGGCTTAAATCCCACATCCCACATCGGTTGGAAAACATATTTCTATATCTCACATCCCACATCAGATGGAAAACACATTGCACTCTTGGTATTTGCCTATATAAGACCCACTCCACTTTAGCTTTGGAAATTAATCGGAGCTCATCTGAAATCATCAGAGAGTGACTCTAGAGGGCCTTCAGGAGCAATCCAGAGGCCTTTAGGAGGAATCCAAAAGTATAAATTTGGTGGCAAGCTGAGGATGATCGTTGAGAGGCCGGACGCAACTCAAGGAAGCATGAGCTCTATGGCTGGCTAGTCTCCAAGCAAGGCGAAGGGATGAATCCCTAGGTGTAGTTATTCTTATTTTTCTTTATTTGATTCGGTTGTAGTTGGATATTGTTTTTGTTAAACATTGTTATGTTTTATTCTTAATTTAATTAGTAGATTTATTATTACTCCGATGATTGCATGCTTCTTTTCCATATAAGTTCAGTCATGCTTTTCTTATGTGTACCTGTTTGGGTGTGATTGAGTCCGGTAGATCTATTTTATAGATTTTTCCATTGCTGCGGTATTGTCGTTTAGATATATCGTCGTCTCTTGATAATTTATAAGTTAGGTCATGCGTGCTAGAAAGTAAAGAAGATTTCATAACAATTACATTAGGTTTTATAAATGCACTTTAATTGAATATTTGCCAATTGCCTGTTTGGGATGTGAAACTTGCAATCGAGATAAAAACAACTGAATCAAGTTAGGATTAGAGCAACGAACCTAGGGAGGATTTTTGAAACCTTGTCATTTCTTCATTTTATTATTCAATCATTCACACAATTTTCATAAACTAAACAATTCAGATTCTTTCAATCAATCTTTTATCGTTTGTGTTCAAGCTTATACATTCTTTTGTAATTAACTTGTTTCCCTGTGGAATCGACACCCCAAAGCTGTACTACAAATAACCGCATTATACTTTGGGTGTAATCAAATTTTGGCGCCGTTTCCGGGGAAACACGCTTAAGTACAAGGAAGCTTGTTAACTTTGAGTGTGACGGTAGAAGAATTGTAAATATTTTTCTTTTCAGCAGTTTGTAAATACGGTAATATTGTTCTTTTACCTTAGTTTTAATTTTCCGATTATTTATTTATTTATTATTTTGTTTTATTTATTTCCCCTCTGATTCATTTGGTGTATGCTTAGACCGAGAGATTTGCGAGGTAGATTCATTAGAGGACTCGAACTAGAATTACCCTCTCCTTCCGAGTCTGATAGTGAAACCTCGCCTAAATCAACCAATAGTGGAAACCCAAGTGAGAATTTAGAGGATTCTGTTAACATGGCCGATAACCATAATGAGAATGTTGCTAAGACACTTCAGGATTACCTCCACCCTACACGCACAGCCACACCATCATGCATCATGTTTCTAGCCAATACTCGCCAATTAGATCTTAAACCAGGGATGATTCAATTACTCCCTACATTTCATGGCTTGGATAATGAAAACCCATATGTGCACATTAGAGAGTTTGAGGAAGTAGTCGCGACTTTTCATAGTCAAGATGAAACCGATGACATTGTGAGGCTTAAGTTCTTTCCTTTCACTTTGAAGGATAAAGCTAAGAGTTGGCTATACTCACTAAGACCACGATCTATTGGGTCGTGGACTGAGATAACTCGGGCTTTCTTTAACAAATACTTTCCCTAACATAAGTCCAATGCTTTGAAAAGGCAAATCTCCACTTTTGCACAAAAGGATAGTGAGACCTTATATCAGTCTTGGGAAAGATTTAAAGAATTATTGAGTACGTGCCCTCACCATGGGTATGAGAGTTGGCGCTTGGTGAGCTATTTTTATGAGGGACTTACATATAGAGAGCACCAATTCGTAGAGATGATGTGTAATGGTGGGTTCTTGGAGAAAGATCCTGATAAGGCCATAGAGTACCTCAATAAGCTTGCTGAAAAAGCTCACACTTGGACTGGACCTAGTGCTACTGAAAGCACAAATAGGTCACGACCTATAGGGAACCCAAATGGTGGTGGAATTTACCATCTTAGAGAAGAGGATAACCTTAAGGCCAAGGTCGAGATGCTCACTAGGGAACTAGAGGCATTAAAGACTAAAAGCTCAAAGCCAACACACGTGGTCAATCATGCAAAATCTTTTGAACCATGTTTTGTGTGTGGCAGGGTAGACCATCTCGCCCAAGAGTGTCCCACATTTGCTAATATGAGAGGGATGTATGAGGAACAATGTAATGCCTTAGCCATGTACACGAAGCCTTTTACACCATTCTCTAATACCTATAATTCGGGATGGCGCGATAACCCCACCATCAGCTGGAAATCTGAAAATAAGCAGTTTGCACAACCCCCTAGCTCATATTCTGCACCATATCATGCACTTGTGTCTTCTAGGAGTTCTTTAGAAGACATTTTACATGCTTTTATTGAGGCACAGGGTAAGACTAATAAAAGACTTGAATCGTTAATTGTGCAGGTTGTTGAAGAACATAAGGAGATAAAGAGCCAAATGTCCAAGTTGATGAGCTACTTGAGTGTGACTGAGCGAGATAAGTTCCCTGCTCAAGCTCAGTCCACATCCCATGGTCAGCACTTAGCACAACAGAATTTGAAAGAGGTGAATGCCATTAAGACAGTAAGTGGTAAGTCCTTACACATCCCAAAAACGAAGAGATCAGAGGATGTGGACGAAAGCCACCAAGCATACACGATGGACTCATTCATGGAAAAGGTCCAGCATCTTAATCCATTTGAGTCTACCCTCATCCATGGCTTCACCAAAGCATACATCGAGCCAGAATTTACGGATGTTATCGATGACATCCTTGAGGCCCCCTAAAAGCATAGAAGCACCAAATTTGGCAATGAAGCAGTGGCAGATGCATTCAACCTATGTTTTTCAATGAGGGAATAAGAGTGTCTGGCTGAAGACGTAAAACTTAGCGCTTATGGGAGGCAACCTATAATGTATCCTTTTATTTTTATTGTTTTTTTATATTTCCTTTTTTTTATTGTTTATTATTATTACCTTGTTGTTTTCTAGTTTTACTTTCGTATTTCTTTTTCAGGGACAAAAATACGAAGCAGTTCAAATGGTGGAGCACAATTTTCAGCTTCTGTGCACCTTTGGCTACAAGGGGAGTTTCCTTTACTCTTTCTTTTACATTGAGGTCAATGCAATTTTTAAGTTGGGGGTGGAGGAAACGCATCTCTTTGTTTCCATATTCTTTATTTCCATACATTTTTTTTCTTTTTCCATTGAACTGCTTGGTGTAATTTTCCCTCTCTTTTTGTTTTAAGCATGCTTTGTGGTTGCCTTGGAGTTAATTCACATGTCAATGATATAAACTTAATTGAGATAGCAGATAGTATTTAGAAGGAGTTAAATCTTGCTTCGGTTTGAAATTAATTTAAGTATCAATCTTCATTTGGTTTGAGACTCTAGCTTGTGGTAAGATTGTATGATTAGTCTTAAACATTTAGAAAAGTTTTATGTGTGATTTTTTTGTGAATACTTTTGCAGTCTTGAAAAGCTCTAGAACTTACTTGATAATCACTTGAGGCGAATTCCTAGAATGCACATTACTTAGGATATGATATAGGCCATTTTTGGACCGTTTGAGCCTTTCAAACCTACCATTGCTATATTTATCACTAGTCACCTATTTGAGCATTTTTCTTGAAAAGAAAAATTGAGCCTTGTTTCTTTCAATAAACCATTTACTCACCTTTATGAGCCTAAAACTATTTTATCCTTACCTTTCTTTTAAAAGAACTTAGTTATACACATGTTGTGAGAAGCACTTAAAAGGAGTAAGGGTGGAAATATGAAAAAAAAAATATATTACTACCATAACCCAGGTACATTAAAAAAGATAAGTTGGGGGTTGTGAAAAAAAAAATAAAAAAAACGAAAAAGGAGGTGAATGGTCTTATGCCAAAATACAAAAGAAAAGAAAAAAAAAAGAGAATTGAATTATGGCAAAGAAAGAAGAAAAGAAAAGAAAATTGGTGATTTATTGAGGGATATGCTCTTATAAAAAAATGTTGAAAGAGTTGGGTGTTGAAGTAAGGTTATCTAGTGCTTAAAGAATTGTGTTCAAAACTAAGAGATTAAGTTCTTCTACTTGTTGAATCCTTCCCATTCTTTCTTAACCTTTACCTTAGCCTAATGTTACAAGCTTATTAAAGATCTTTTGATCCAATATAGTGTGATTTTTCTACAATTGTGGAGAGTGATTTGAAAAGTGAGCCTATGGAGCTTGTTTTTGTGATTGATGTCACGCAATTTATTATGTTTTTAGAGGCCAAGACTTGTATTCATGAATCTTATGCATAAAATCATCTGGGTGTTTGGATTAATGGTTTGTGGTAAGATGGATGTGAAGAGTCAATAACGATTTTAAGATTGATGTTTGGATTACTTTTGGACTTAGGTGAAATTTAATGATTCTATGTGCCGTATGTTATGTGCAATTTTTGAGACAAAAAGTGAATTACTCTTGGTTCAACGCTAGCATTGCTTTACTTTGTTTTTCACTCCTACCATAGAATTCATCTCTTATTTTCGCTTCAATTGCTAGGGACTAGCAATAAGCTAGTTGGGGGTTGTGATGAGAGTCGTAAAATGCATCTTAACAGTACTTAATTGTTAGCATTTTAGGGTTGATCTAGGTTTTAATTGCACTTTTATATGTTAACAACTCTAAAGTATCATTCTTGGATCATTGATCTACTTCGGTGCATTTTCAGGTACCTTAAGCTCAAAAGAGGAGGAAAAGTTATCATTTCTTGAAGCACAAAGACTCGAGGCATACTGGAGTGAAGGAATACTTCCGGAAGGACAAGATGGAGGGCTTAAAAGAGCAATAGCTGCTGCCCGCATTGGAAAGGAGTTTCACTAAATTGCGAGAATTGCCCGTACAGATCAATCATCTTTGAAAATTAAACTGTATTGATACAAGAAGAACCAGGAGATGATCCATATATTCTTAGAAAGATCCGGAAGTCTATTTTCTGGAGAATTTTACGGTTCGTCAAAAGGATTTTTCTACAGAAAGTTATGGCAGTTTTAGTAGACAAAGGTCAGGCTGTGTGGGCTGTGCGGGATTTCAGCGTGATTTTGGGCTTAAATCCCACATCGCACATCGGTTGGAAAACATATTTCTATATCTCACATCCCACATCGGATGGAAAACACATTGCACTCTTGATATTTGCCTATATAAGACCCACTCCACTTTAGCTTTGGAAATAAATCGGAGCTCATCTGAAATCATCAGAGAGTGACTCCAGAGGGCCTTTAGGAGGAATCCGAAAGTATAAATTTGGAGGCAAGCTAAGGATGATCGTTGAGAGGCCGGAGGCAACTCAAGGAAGCATGAGCTCCATGGCCGGCTAGTCTCCAAGCAAGTCGAAGGGATGAATTCCTAGGTGTAGTTGTTCTTATTTTTCTTTATTTGATTCGGTTGTAGTTGGATATTATTTTTGTTAAACATTGTTATGTTTTATTCTTAATTTAATTAGTAGATTTATTATTACTCCGGTGATTGCATGCTTCTTTTCCATATAAGTTCAGTCATGCTTTTCTTATGTGTACCTGTTTGGGTGTGATTGAGTCCGGTAGATCTATTTTATAGATTTTTCCATTGCTGAGGTATTTTGGTTTAAATATATCGTCATCTCTTGATAATTTATAAGTTAGGTCATGTGTGCTAGAAAGTAAAGAAGATTTCATAACAATTACATTAGGTTATAAATGCGCTTTAATTGAATATTTACCGATTGCCTGTTTGGGATATGAAACTTGCAATCGAGATAAAAACAACTGAATCAAGTTAGGATTAGAGCAACGAACCTAGGGAGGATTTCTGAAACCTTGTCATTTCTTTATTTTATTATTCAATCATTCACACAATTTTCATAAACTAAACAATTCAGATCCTTTCAATCAACTTTTTATCGTTTGTGTTCAAGTTTACACATTCTTTTGTAATTAACTTGTTTCCCTGTGAAATCGACACCCCAAAGCTGTACTACAAATAACCGCATTATACTTTGTGCATAATCAAGGAGGCTGAACTAGAAGAGGTTGATGCAGCAAGTCGGAAGGACTATCAGCTCACAAGAGACCGAGAAGGAAGGCTGGTCAGACCACCTTCAAGATATGGGTTTGCGGATGCTGTGGATGCAGCAGCTCCTTGGATAGAAGGAGAGATGAGTGAACAAGAAACTTACATGGATGCCATTGAGTGTAAGGATTCGCCAAGGTGGAAGCTAGCTATGGAGGAAGAAATGGACTCTTTGAGGAAGAACAACTTTTGGGAATCGGTGAAAATTCCAGGAAAGTAGAAAGTTTTGGAATGTAAGTGCACTTACAAGATCAAAGAAGGGTATCCTTCAAGAGATGAAGTCCAGAACAAGGCTAGGCTGATGGTGAATGGGTTCACAAGAAGAGAAGACATAGGTTTCACAGAAACTTTCTCACCTTGACACAAGGTGGAGAAGATGGTGAGTATCCTCACTTTTGTCATTGATGGGCTGTTGGTTTGGAATAGCAGGAAGATGATGAAAAGGTTTACGTCTCAACTCAGTGAAGAGTTCTAGAGGAAGGATCTCAGCCTTACACAAAAGATCCTTGGGATGTGTATAATCCAAGAAAAGGAGAGACACCGGTTGAGAGTTTCTTAGGCAATGAGTGTTCTTAGCATATTTGTGAGTAGTCCTGAAAAGAAGCATTGGCTTGGGATGAAGTGGTTGCTGAGGTATTTGAAGGCTCAGTGGCAGCCGGTGGTAGCACTCATAACAACCAAGGCAGAATATATAGCTGCTATGGAAGCCATAAAGGAGGTTATGGGGTGCAAAGGGTTTTTGGATGAGTGGGAGGTCCTAAAAGAGCAGGTTGTGGTGTCTTCGGATAGCCAAAGTGCGGGGCACTTATGGAGGAATCCAGTGTTCCATGAGGGGACGAAGCATATGGATGTTCGGTATCATTTCATTCCAGAAAATGGTACGAAAGGATGCATTCATGTTGACAAGAAGACCACGGATGAAAGTCTTGCAGATTTAAGCACCAAGGTTCTACCTCTAAGAAGGTCCAATCATTGCCTTGGACTTCTTAGGATTGGAGTCGGTGGATGGATGACTCAAGATGAGTTTGGATCCCGAAGCTCTCTACACAATGGTTCGGGTTTAAACACTTAGACAAAGGTAGAGATTGTTGGTATTTGTCTTAGGTTTAAACATGGTTAAGGTTTGAATAGGTCCAAGCATGGTTCCAATATGGTTAAAGTCTAAACCAAAGTTGGAGGATCAAAGTTCAGCAAGTTAGAAGGCTGCACACATATGTGTGCTTCATTTTGGAGCAAGGGAATGCCATACACACTAGTATGCGCACTTCTGCACACAAGCAGAAGGGTGTTGTGTGAAGGGGACAGCAACTCAAAGCTGCAGCGCAACGTTGGAACCTGGCAGGAATAGCACAAGGGACAGAAACTCAAAGCTGCAGTGCTGGGAAGTCGACGCTGCAGCACTGGCCGGCACACATGGACAGCATGCTTTAGCCTTCTCTTAGGTGCGTGAATGCAAGGTTAAAATGCACAGCACCACTTAGAATTGATGGAGGGCCATGGTTAAGTGGTCATTAAGATCTAAGGGTGGAGAATGACACACAAGATTGGACAAGAAGAGTGCACTATAAAAAGAGTCACCTAGGTTCAATCTCAAAAAAGAAGACACAAGAATGTAATGATGTAACTTGTGAGATATGTGTGTGAATGAGAGAATTGTGTGAGAGTGCAAAGACACATACATACAAGAGGGACTCATTGTAGAGAGGCTGGTTATAAAGAAGAGAGGGTAGTATAGAATTGATAGAAAGCTTTGTAATAGGTCTATCACTTTCTAGTTCTCTTCTTGGTTTCTTCAAGAACTTGAGGTTTCTTGAAGGGGGTTGCTAAACTTGTAAGAACCATTTGATTTAGTGCAGAGAGTTTGGAGGAACTCACGGGGATGTAGGCACATTGCCGAACCTCGATAACAAATTATTTGTCTTCTTTCATTCTTTGATTTTCTATTCTTGTGTTCGATTGCTGTATTTCTTTCTAAAAGTCATTCTAGACTTGGGTGTTTGGAAGATCACCACCTGGGTATCTTGTCAAGGTGATTTCCAACATTCTTCTTATTTAATATATATATATATATATATATATTATTAATTCAGTATTATGTTAAGTGAGTGGTTGAGTTGGTCTCCATCGGTTATACATTTCAAATAAAATATGTTAGTGGAATTTTTCAGGGTTGTTTATCAAAACGAATAAGAGAGGATGGGAGTTATGGCTTTAAGACAGGACCATGTCACTTTCCGATGAATTTTCTCTAAGATACAATGAAGATCTGTTGTTGTTTTATACTTTGCACTAGTTAGAACAAACCACAAGAGCTTCTATAAGTTTTATGGTTTAAGAGTACTTGTCTTTGAAAAATTCTGCAAAATTTTCAATCACAAGAAGATCTATAGTTTTTGGGAGAAAATAGAAGAAGAAGAAGAAGATGAAAGAATCCTCAATAAAATCTAATGGACTTTGTAAAAAACGATTGTTATACACTATGTAAAAAATGACAGTTATACACTCTATGTATAGAGTTACTAAGTGTCTCTTTACAATAGACATTATGGTTCAGTCCTCAACTAACATAATTGAGTGTCTCTTCCCAAGAGACACGTTGGTTCAACATCCAACTATCATTTAATGTTTTAAAGAATTCAAATTTTTATTATGATAGTCGATTGTGTCATCGAGACAGTCAACTATGCCTCAAAAACCACTTTTCAACAATCAAGTATCAGGCTGATAAGACTGTTCAATTTTATAGTCGACTATCTAAACTTTTTGTCCAATCTTACAATCAACTATCTTCTGAACAAAACTTAATTCTTCTTTCTTTCTTTTTTTCTTTTGATTTTTCAAATCATCCGAAGTAGAAAACCATATTTTAATTTCAAAAATCACTAACAACCCTCACCATTTTCAAAATATTTTTTACTCTATAAAAATTTGAAAATTGGATCTTTCATAGTCCATTGAAGTTCATGCTTAAATGAAGATGCCTTTGGGACTTGAATCTTCACTTGGTGAAAACACATCAAAGTTAAATAGAATGTGTGGTACTATGATACTTTGAAGCACAAATCTTATTTGTTTAATTGGACATGTCTCACATATGAAATTTCTCCTCATAGAAATTTTCAGAAAAATTACTGACACTTTGCATGCCTTGTGCCATATATCTTGTGTCATTAGTGCTCTAGAGTTAAGCCTTTGAACTCAACAGAAACAGCCACACTGCACACCCACTAAGTAAGCTTATTAAGTAAGTTTCGTAGCTTAACATTCCAAAGAAAACTTTTATAAGCCTTATTAATAACTCAAAGTTCACCCGAAACTTTGTCACAACGGTTTTCAAACACATTTCTCTTGAGATGGAATATTTACTATAGGTGTTTGCAATTACAACTGGTGATATACTTTGTCTCATTGAACTCAAGACTTATGGTTAGTAAGCGTTGAGTCGAGGTTCTACCATAGGTGATTAATCGTATAGGCTTGATCCCTATCCTTATATAATATTTTAATGATAAATCAAAGTTCACCCGAAACTTTGTCAGAACGGTTTTCATACACATTTCTCTTGAGATGGAATATTTACTATAGGTGTTTCCAATCACAACTGGTGATATACTTTGTCTCATTGAACTCAAGACTTATGGTTAGTAAGTGTTGAGTCGAGGTTCTATCATAGGTGATTAATCGTATGGGCTTGATCCCTATCCTTATATAATATTTTAATGATAATCTAGCTAGAAACTTGGTTAATGTCTAAAATTTATACTTGGTTAAATGCCCAAGATAATTTATTGTACTGTATTGCATACATAATACCAATCCTAATTACACTAAAAAGCACCCTATCACAAGCGATATTTTCCATCGTTTTTAACTACTTGACTTTTCTCACTTATATTTCATTAACATGCTCAGTATTTACTCGACACTTATACTATTGTACACTAACCATTATAGTGTACACTAGTCTCACTGGCCGAAGTGATGATATTATCATCCAAATAGGATTTTATCACAAGTACCCTTTTAAGATTTATATTCTTGTAAATTTCCATCAAAAGAATATTTCCGATTCTAAGTCAAGTACTAGTCAAAATACACTAGAGGTCTTCTCAAAACTTATTTGAAAAATCACAAGAGATATTCCAACACAAAAATTCTATTATTTCTATCCCAAAATTTCTTAAACCTTCAGTGAAATTAGTAACTATTTTATTAAGAAATTGGAAATTAAATCTTGTGATTGATCTTATAAGCAATATTTCAATGTACATGTTTAACTCTTACATATATAACACCTCTAGAAAATATATCTTATGCAATAAAATGAAGATAACAGTTAACAAGACATAAATTTCACAAGCCATTATAAACTGAATTAATTAAACATGAATTTCATTGAAATTTTGAAATCTTTCCTTGTGATTTTAGTAAGCATACAAATTCTATAATTTTTATACTTATATAGATTTCGGAAAATAACTTTAACTTAACCATAACATGATCTTCAACAAATATATCAAAGTAAATTGAATAATCAATAATATAAATGTATATACTAATATGGAAGTAATAACAAGGCTAGAACTGTTATTTCCCAGAAAGGAAAGTGGTGGGTTCCATGGAAACTTTTGATTTAGTATGTAATTGATGAGGGGTATAATTGTCAATTCTATGGAAGAAAAATAGTGGAAATTTGTGAGGGGACTTCAATTGGAAGTTTGATTCAATTGAAGGTGCAAAAGGTTCCACGAGGGACTCTGATGTAAGATTGGGTCAATTTTTGGATTCTTTTTCTCTTCTTTGAAGTTTTTGGATCCTTTTTCCCATCTTATGTATCTATCTATATTATTAATCAGAAATTTTATTTGGTGCTCACCCTTCAAAATATCTAAACTTCAATGAAGGTTTTACTTTATTTACAACAAATAATTTTACATTTTTTTTTCTTTAGTATCCGATTAGCTTATGATTTTATAAATATCGAGTAAGATGTAGGAAATCCAAAGAGAGTAAGTGTGGTTATGCAAGAAACTAAAAACATTATTTGAGTTTGAGAGAGAAAGAATCATGCAATAAGAGAAATAAGATCTGTTAAGTTTTCACAGAGAGATTGATCTAACCACTAAACTGGTTTTAGAGAGAGAGAGTGAGTTTTAGTCTTGCCTTGTGTTCGTTTGTCAATAAAAAAAAGATGAAACTAGAGAAAATTGTTGAATTTGTAGAATTATGAGAGGAATACAGTTGAAGTAATTAGAGATTGAGCATTTTTTTTTTTTGGTGATAAAGAGATCTTTTATCATAATCAGTTAAGATTTACTGCATCTATGGTCCAAAAGAAAATTTGATCACAATGATTTAACAAAAGCTTGGTACGTTTCATTCGGCTAAATGTGTATTTAGAAAATTGAAAAATTAACTGTGAATGAATTACTATCAGCCATCATCAATTATAATCAAATCTTTAAAGCTATATATATGAATAAATTAATCAAAGATTTTATTCAATTTATAATTACAAACAAATCTGATTCCCTACAATATCAATTACAAAAAGTTTAAAGAAAAAAAAGTGTTAAAAATCTGATCAGTAAGTATTACATCGAAGAAAAGAACAATATTTCTCCGTGTCATTTTTCTCTTAAGATAATTGAATTAAAGGGTGTTTATCCAGGATTTTTATTAATATTTTTCTTATATGAATTTTCTACTAAAATTGATAAATTTTGACTTGATGTTTTGATTAACTTTTTTCTTATGATAATTGAATTACAGGTGTTTATTTCGATATTTTGGTGTGAATATTTAGTTTATGCTACCAATTTGTGTCATCAAATATTTTTAATCTACAACTTGTTTGAAGAGGTATTACTCAATCATCAAAAAGAATAGACTTTAGAGAAGTCTTCCCATGCATAGATTATTATTATTATTATTATTATAGTTTCAATTATGATCACAAGTCTTAGAAGGCAGGGGAAGAAGAATCCTCCGCTGTCCAAGAAGGCAGGGGAATTTCCATACAACCACCCCCATTGACATTTTATTGGAACCCACAAACTAAAGGGTTGATCACTTGTTCTAAAAGTGGGCTCCATCTGAGATTAGTCTATGTGCACATTCATATTTGAAAGTTCTCCAGCTTTTTGGAAAAATTTTCAAAAAAAAGTTTTGCAAATGGAAATTTTCCATTTAACATTAAATGGACAATTCAAGTGGTTGCTTCGTGTACTGATCATACCAAACAAAGTAACTAAAAGATAAAAATAAAAAATAGAAATCATTATGTTTTTTTTTTTCCTTTTTGGGTATGTATAAACTTATATACAAGGTTTATATAACTTTATGCTTTTCTAAACTGTTTCAGTTTTTAATTGTCAAAATAGCTTTATGCTTTTCTAAACAACCATGGTCTTGATTATAATCACCAATCAGCATTAGGCTTGCCAATGAGTGGGACAGAATGTGGGAGGCTGGATTGAATTTGCCTTGCTGGAAAAAGGAGTTGGCTCTCTTTTAGAACTCATAATTGAATCAACATACATTGAATTGCTGGATTCTGGTTGCCTTGCGCTCACTGTATGCAGCAACAGATCCCTACAGAGAGTGAGAAATTACACAAAAATTTTGGTTATTATAGGAACTTTAGCTTAAAATCTAAATTACAAACACCTTCGCAAGATCATTAGCGGTTGCAACTCTCATAGGAGTAATGTCTCGCTTTCGATCTAAATTGTCATAGCTTCAACCAAAAGAAAAAAAAAATCTAGTTATGTATTTGTAGTCTCGATTGGTTGAAGTCTTTTGCGGATTTGTAGCAAATTCACAATAACACGCTATAGAGTACAAATAGAGAAATAATGTAAATCACAACAAAGAATTACGTTGTTAAACTCTTATAATGCGTGATCCACATATGTTAATGAGAAAATTATATTAATTGTTTACTAATTACTAGTTGTGAATATAAGAGCTTGAGTAAAGAGAGAATAATATGAAACCCAAGAGTGGAGAAATAATATATATTTTTCATATCTACAACATATAAGTAGGAGGATAGAATGTTTCATCTTATGTTCAAAACACAATGATTTTATTAACGCTGATCTCCCCCATCTTGTGCACAAATCACATTTATATGGTAAAAATCATCTTATCCTCTCTTCATCTTATTCACCAAATACACCTATAGGGTTTATTCCTCCGATTACGTATAGGTAGGTGGGATATAGTAGGCTACGGTAACGAAAGTCGTAAAAAAAAGCATAATTATATGGAGAAAAAAAACATAATTAACCCATTAACTTAATGGTTACCTCCAAAATTCTCCGTATTAAGAGATATGGATCCCATCTATCTCTTCATTGATAAAAAAAAAAAAATTAATAAGAAGATAATTTCTTAATTAGAGCTATTCAACACATATAAGGAGGACCATACTTAGTTGAAAACTAAGTATGTGCTTAAAGCCTTAAACTGCTATTTTTTCAATAAAATTCTTATTTAGTTTTCTAATCCTCATTAAATGACAGGTTAGTTAATTAAGTGATACGTGAGTATCTCGATTAACTTAATAGAAAATTGAAGACTAAAATTGACACTGGAGCAAAGTAGAACTGTGACCAGCAAATTATAAATCTGTCAAAGGCTCAGACTCTCACTCTCAGGTAATAATGAATCCAATAAGTCTTTAAAAATGACAAATAAATGACTTATATCTGCCATTTTTAAAGAATTTTATGGTAGACTGATCATTAATGTAATCATGCATCAACTTTAAATATGTCCTTATCCACTATCTACTTCACTTTATTACATACAGAAATTTTATGCAAGTTGCACTTGTTAATGATCTGTATGGTATGTATACATATACAGTATTTATTTATTTAATTATGCAAGTTGCATTTTGTATTTACAAGGCTTCATAACATGATAGCAGTAATAATTTGATTAATTTCATCAGAATGCACAGACTACTAAATAACCTGACAAATTATTCATACTCAATTCAATTGTCATAGTATTCTACACCCTTTGTGATGCAGGACAGGTAGACAGAGTAGAACAGATGGCCCTGGACTACCTAGAATGGTTGGATCACTCCAAATCTAAGAGTGTGGTTTACATCGTTCTGTGTGCCACGGGCTCGGATCGGGCCCCGAAGACCATAGTCTGATTGGAAATAGATCCCCGATCAAAACTCATGTTTTACTGAGCATCGCTGTTTTTTTTACCAAAAAACGACGTTTAGGCCTTCAATTTTGCAGTTTTCAATTTTAGGAAACTTTCCATTTGCAATTTCCTTTTGTAATCAAGTCAGAATTGACTACCGTTAATTCAATCTTAATATTTTAGTACTTTCCATTTTAGTATTTTCCATAGTTTTCCCCAAATTTATGCTTTCGGGGATTTTTTCCTTTTTTGTTCTGACCTTATAAATAAGGAGGCCACATACGGAAAAAAAGGGAGATTATTGTTATTGAATAAAATTAAGGTTTCTTTTCTCTTCATGAGAGTTTATCGTATTGAGGATTGAAGACACAGTTTTTTTTCCTAGTTCTTTCTTCAGTGTGCGTTTTACGTCAGTTGGTATCAGAGCCTTGTTCTACCCTGGTTCGATGGCAGGTGATGGAAACGAAAGCAACCACCTTGACAACGTTGATTGTGGGGTGCAGGTCCTATGGGCAGCCATAGATAATCACAATCAGTAGTTTGATGATGACAATCAGCGGTTTGATTGTATCGAATGCATGTTGCAGAAGATACGACAAACCATGGCTGGTCTGAGAATCAATGGCAACAGGGATGAAGAACGCAATCCGGAGCGTGTCCGAGGCCTTGCTCGTGGCCAACCGGTTGCTAGACGTGTTCCTGCTTAGCAGCGTAGGCCCCAAGCCTATGCCACTTTATCCAGCGATGATGAGTTTGATGTGCTCAATGCCGAGAACGATGATGATGGCGGGCGTGGTCGTAATCAGAATCGTTTTGTTCAGAACCGTTTCAACCAGAACCGATACGAATAGAACAATCATAATTTTCGGGTCAAGGTGGATCTGCCGTGTTTCAATGGCCACCTCCTTATGGAAAATTTCATTGATTGGCTTTTCGAAGTGGAAGCTTTCTTTGAATATATGCAAATCCCAGGAGATAGGCAGGTGAAGCTTGTAGCCTATAAACTGAAGGGTAGAGCCTCTGCGTGGTGGGAGCAGACGCAGAATAGCCGCAGGCGACAGGGTAAACAGCCTGTTCGTTCATGGTCCAAGATGAAACAACTGATATGGGCGAGGTTCCTTTCTCTTGACTACGAACAAATGTTGTACCAGCAATATCAAAATTACAGACAGGGGGTACGCACCATCAGCGATTATACAGAGGAGTTTTATAGGTTGAACTCGCGCAATGACCTGCAGGAAACAGAGGGACAACAAGTGGCTAGGTATATCGGAGGGTTGCGATTGACTATTCAAGAGCAGGTATCCTTCCATACTATGTGGTCCCTGTCCAAGGTGGTCAACCTAGCCATTAAAGTGGAGTCACAACAATCCAGGCCCCTATCACGTCCCCAACCATATCGATCGTCGCTATCATAGGTTTCAGTGCCGCAGACTTCACCACAACCTTCAACTAGCAAACTCGCAGGTGCGGGCACTACCAACCCCGCCAAGCCAGCAGCCCCCCCAACCAGTGCCCCAACACAAAATAAAGGAGTGCCCAACAATCCCTATGCTCGTCCCATTCCAGGAAATTGTTATTGATGCAGTCAGCCTGGACATCGTTCCAACGAATGTCCCAACCGTCGACAGGTTAACATGGTTAAAACAGTAAAGGAGGAGGAGGATCCTTTTAGTGTAGATGGAGGTTATTCTGGGGAGGTCGATGATTATACTAATGGTGAAGTAGCAGATGCAGATGAAGGTGTATATGTTAACTGTGTGGTTCAGCACCTGTTACTTACGCCAAGACAGCAGGATGGCAGCCAACGACACTGTATTTTCAGGACGTGGTGCACTATCAACCAGAGAGTGTGCAAGGTGATTATTGACAGTGGCAGTAGTGAGAATATCATATCGAAGGCTCTTGTCACAGCATTAAACCTGAAAACAAAAAAAACATCCCTCTCCATACAAGATTGGCTGGATAGGTAACTGATATCTATCATGTCCCCTTTTCCATTGGCAAATATTATAAGGATGAGATTGTGTGTGATGTTGTTGATATGGATGCGTGTCATATGTTATTGGGGAGGCCATGGCAGTTTGATGTAGATGCTATGCATAAGGGTCGGGATAATACTTATGTTTTCTGATGGTTTGACAAGAAAATTGAGCTAGTTCCTGCAAGTGGGCATGAGCCAACTGTCGAAACCTCTAAGGTAGAGGGAAAGACCTTTCTTACAGTCTCTGAAAAGGAGTTTATTGAGGATGTGAAAGCAGCAGGGGAGTTCTTCATGTTGGTAGTAAAAAGGGAACCACCGTCCGAGTATCAACAGATTCCCGAGGAGTTAAAACCATTGATGGCTGAATTTTAAGATGTCATACCGGTGGAATTGTCTGAGGGTTTGCCTCTTATGAGGGATATTCAACACCATATCGACTTGGTTCCTGGGGCTAGCTTGCCGAATCTGCCACACTACCGGACGAGTCCTCAAGAACACGAAATTCTACAAAATCAGGTTGAGGAGTTGATTAAAAAAGGACTGATCAGAGAGAGTCTGAGTCCCTGTGCCGTACCTGCTCTATTGACACCGAAGAAGGATGGAAGCTAGCGCATGTGCGTTGACAGCTGCGCCATAAACAAGATAACAGTCAAGTACCACTTTCCCATTCCATGACTGAGTGATATGCTGGACATGTTAGAGGGTGCCAAGATCTTCTGAAAGCTAGATTTACGTAGTGGCTACCGTCAGATTCGGGTCCGACCAGGGGATGAATGGAAAACAGCTTTTAAGACCAAATAAGGGCTTTATGAGTGGATGGTGATGCCATTCAGTTTATCAAATGCTCCCAGTACCTTTATGCGTGTAATAAACCGGGTTTTAAAACCCTTCATTGGTAAATTTGTGGTTGTTTATTTTGATGATATCTTGATCTATAGCCAGGATGAGGTGGACCACTTGAGGGAAGTGTTGTTGGTTTTACGCACGAATAAACTCTATGTGAACCTAAAGAAGTGCAATTTCCTCACTGCCAAACTACTGTTTTTGGGATTTATCGTGGGTACAGATGGTATTCAGGTTGATGAAGAGAAGGTACGCGCAATTCGGGAGTGGCCAACCCCAACAACAGTGCACCATGTTCGCAGTTTTCATGGACTGGCCACTTTCTACTGCAGGTTTATTCGGAACTTCAGCAATATAGTAGCACCAGTCACAGAGTGCATGAAAAAAGGCTGATTCTAGTGGGGGAACGCACAAGATACAACCTTTGCAGTGATTAAAGAGAAGCTTTCTACAGCCCCGGTACTTACCCTGCCAAGCTTTGACAAGTTGTTTAAAGTTGAATGTGATGCCTCGGGCGTGGGTATTGGTGCTGTTTTGTCGCAGGAGGGACAACCAGTAGAGTTTTTCAGCGATAAGCTCAACAATGCTCACCAAAAGTGGACAACATATGAGCTGAAATTTTATGCAGTCATTCGAGCTTTGAGTCATTGGGAGCATTACCTGATCCAGTGTGAGTTTGTCCTCTACAGTGATCACCAAGCTCTGAAATTTATCAATACGCAAACCACCCTGAACATAATGCATTCTCGGTGGACTATCTTCCTCCAGAAGTTCACTTTTGTGCTTAAACACAAGTATGGGCAGTTGAATAAGGTGGCAGATGCGTTAAGCCGATGCGCGTCCCAACTCTTGACTCTCCGATCAGAAGTCATGGGGTTTGACTGTTTGAAGGAGTTGTATGAGGAAGATGCTAATTTTCGAGAAATTTGGGAGAAGTGTCAACGAAAAGAGGCAATCCCGGATTTTCATGTCCAAGATGGGTTTCTGTTTCGCGGTAATCAATTGTGTATCCCTCGTACGTCTTTGCACGAGCAGATTCTCCGTGATATACACAGCAGCGGCTTAAGGGGTCATGCGGGGCGTGACAAAACAATCGCCCAGGTAGTTGAACGTTATTACTGGCCACAACTGAAACGTGGTGTGGGCAAATTCGTACAGAGGTGCCCCGTCTGTCAAACTGAAAAGGGTCAAGCACAGAATATCGGGTTGTACACCTCTCTGCCCATGCCGAAAAACATTTGGAAGGATCTGACAATGGACTTTATTTTGAGTCTCCCGCGGACTCAGCATAGGGTGGATTCTATTTTTGTGGTTGTCGATCGGTTCTTCAAGATGGCACACTTTATTCCGTGCCGTAAAACTTTAGACATGTCTCATGTAGCCAGCCTTTTTTTTCACTAGATTATTTGTCTTCATAGGAGTCCCAAGTCCATCACCTCCGATCGTGATATCAAGTTTCTTAGCTACTTCTGGAAATCACTTTGGGGTAGGTTTGACACATACCTCAAATACAGTAGCACTTGTCATCCGCTGACGGACAGTCAAACAGAGGAAGTCAACCGGACCCTTGGTAACCTGATACATTGCGTGACTGGTTCTCGGCCTAAGCAGTGGGACGTAGCCCTTCCACAAGCTGAATTTGCTTTCAACAGCATGTACAACCGTTCTACTTGGAAGACGCCATTCGAGATTGTCTATACCAAAGCACCTCAGCATGCTTTGGACCTAGTTCCTTTGCCCAAGCCTTCTATCCATAATCAGGCTGCTAAGAACATGACTGAGCAAGTGCAGCGCATCCATGCAGAGGTTCGCCAGAGTCTAGAGTTAGCCAACAGCAAGTACAAAGCTGTCGCCGATAAGCATCGGCGTGAATGTGTATTTCAGGAAGGTGACCTGGTGATGGCCCATCTGTGCAAGAACCGTTTCCCCACGGGAACTTACAACAAGTTGAAAAACAGGAAGTTTGGCCCTTTCCAGGTGCTGAAGTGCATTGATGATAATGCTTATGTGATTGAACTTCTGGGTGACATGGCCATTTCCAACACCTTCAATGTGGCAGATTTGTTTGAGTACCACCCGCTGGACGAACCACTTTATCCTGACAGTAACTTGGGGTCGAGTTCTTTTGAAGTGTGGGGGGATGATGCAGGACAGGTAAATAGAGCAGAACAGATGGCCTTAGACTACCTAGACGGTTGGATCGCTCCAAATCCAAGAGTGTGGTTTACATCGTTTTGCATGCCACGGGCTTGGATCGAGCCCCGGAGACCCTAGTCTGATTGGAAATGGGCCCCCGATCAAAACTCAAAACTTTGAGTGTCGTTGTTTTTTTCGCCAAAAAATGACATTTAGGCCTTCAATTTTGCAGTTTTTAGTTTTAGGAAACTTTCTATTTGCAATTTTCTTTTGTAATTAAGTCAGAATTGACTATCGTTAATTCTGCCTTAATATTTTAGTACTTTCCATTTTAGTATTTTCCATAGTTTTCCCCAAATTTATGCTTTCAGGGATATTTTACATTTTTTATTTTGACCTTATAAATAAAGAGGCCATATACGGAAAAAAAAAAGGGAGATTATTGTTATTGAATAAAATTAAGGTTTATTTTCTCTTCATGAGAGTTTATCGTATTGAGGGTTGAAGACATAGTTCTTCTTTCTAGTTCTTTCTTCCACTTGCATTTTATGTCACTTTGGCCCACCACCCACTATGATCTATAAACATATGAAGATTTTTATGACTTTTGAACCAAAAGACTAAGTTGAAAAAAAAAAATAAACTGTCTTCAATATTTGTTCTATTTTTCTTCTTATTCAAGGAAGATTAAACATGTATTCTCTTTTAAACTAAAGAAATATTGTTTTTAGAGAGGCATGAATCATCAATATGAGAGTCTTAACCATACTTTTTCTCTGCTATTCTTTGTGATATTTATTTGTATTCTCTACAGCAGTAGACACCACAGCTGCAAATGAAACAATCAGAGATGGCGAGACTATAATTTCAGCTGATGAGAGCTTTGAACTGGGATTTTTCCGTCCTGGTGGCTCGAATAATCAGTACTTAGGAATATGGTACAAGAAGATTGCAACCGGGACTGTAGTATGGGTTGCCAACAGAGATTTACCGCTCAACGATTCATCAGGAGTTCTACAAGTTACCAATCAGGGAATTCTAGTTCTTCTCAATGGAACAAACAGCAAAATTTGGTCCTCAGATTTATCAGAGGCCGTGCAGAATCCAATGGCACAGCTTTTGGACACAGGAAATCTTGTTGTTAGAGATGGAGATAATAAGAACCCGGAAATTTTTTGGTGGCAGAGTTTTGACCACCTAGGTGATACACTATTAGCAGGCGCGAAGTTTGGTAAGAACTTGGTTTACCGGGCATGATGATTACCTCACATCAAGCAAGAGTGCTGATGACCCTTCATCAGGTGATTATACATCTCGGCTCGATCCTGGTGGATATCCACAATTCTTTCTAAGAAAAGGTTCGGATATAGTGTTTCTGGTCAGGACCATGGAATGGCCTTCATTTCAGTGGGCAGACCATTTTGAAGGAAAACACGCTTTTCTCATACGAATTTGTTTACAATGAGAAGGAGATTTTCTATAGGTATGAACTTAAAAATAGTTCGATTGTTACAAGAAAGGTGTTGAAACCCAACGGTGTTGTGCAGCGTTCGGCTTGGAATGATAGCGTTCAAACTTGGAATCTCTACTTATCACTTCAGATAGATGACTGTGACAGGTATGCATGGTGTGGTGCATATGGTAGTTGTAATCTTAACAACAACCCGTCTTGTGGGTGCTTGGAAGGATTTGTGCCTAAAGTTTTAAAAGATTGGGAAGGAAGTGATTGGTCAAGTGGATGCGTTCGAAGAACTGAATTTGGATGTGGTAAAGGGGAGGGATTTCGAAAGATACTAAGCATAAAGGTGCCGGACACACGAAACTCCTGGTTTAGCAGAACAATGAACCTTAAGGAATGTGAGGAGGAGTGCTTGAAGAACTGCTCTTGTACAGCTTATGCAAATTTGGATATCAGAGATGGAGGAAGTGGGTGTTTGCTTTGGTTTGATGAGCTGATTGATGTTAAAGAACACACAGTAAATGGTCAAGATATTTACTTTAGGCTGGCTGCTTCAGAATTAGGTATGCGTTTACCTATTTACATCTTAATTACTACATGTACATGTTAGATAGAGACTGCATAGAAAATATTGTTTCCTATTTCCTTTATGTTTATTATTTTTTGGTTTATGTATCCACTAATTGTTAATTATTCTTCAATCATTAGTATTTTATCAAAGAAAGGATATGCTTATCTTGAACCATCAAATTACCTGTGCAAATGTTTCCCAGGTCAAAATGCCAGCGGAAACTATAAATAAGTGTCTTCTGGCTGAAGATTCTAATAAATTTGCTTTCAGTATACTATATTTAGTCCTCAAGGAGGATCCTAAGTTAACAAAAAGTGCCACATGCCTAGAGTGTTTTACATATAATATGATTTGAGGAATCAGTTGATTCACGAATTCTTATAATTTATTCATTCAGTTTTCAGTTGCTGCAGGTTCTCTCCAAGTGAGTTCCTTGTTATTGCTAAATTCACCTTTAAGCAAAGTAACTGGTTTCATTTTACCTGCTAAATTCAACCATGAGCAGTAGAAATTCCTGCTTTTCTTGTAATAGTAATCACTAGTTTTACTGTGTATAAACTGCCTAATACTCTGTGTCGAATTGGTTATGCAGAGACTAGCAGCACAAAAATGAAAAAACTAGTGAGCTTCATAGTCATCCCTGTTCTGGCTTTGGGTTTGGTTTTCCTATTCTTATATTATGTGAATAGGAGGAAGCTTAAAAGAAAAGGTAAGCAGTAATATTCTGAATGTGAAGAATCTCTATGAAACAAAAACAAAATTTATTTCTTCAATATGCACGATGTTTGATGCCTTGCAGGGAGAATGGTAGTGGCTGGTGAAAGCAGGGAGAAAGATTTAGAGCTGCCATTATTTGATCTGGCTACTATAACTGATTCAACCAATAACTTTTCAGATCTCAATAAAATTGGAGAAGGAGGCTATGGTCCTGTGTACAAGGTACTGCTGCGTCTTGATTAATAGCTACTGAAACTGCTACTTACTTCATGTGTACACAATAGCAAATGTTTGTATCTACAGTTTGTTATTATTGATCTGCTGAACCCAAAGATTAATATTATTCACATTACTCATCATCAAATATTTAGAAATGATATATCAAAATGTATGCATTCAGAAAGAAGATTATAATTTCTGAATTTTTTTTTTCAGCCAAATGAATGCTAAAGAATGGCTTAATAAATTTTGTTTTCACGGTACATTGAGCAACGGAGAAGAAATAGCGGTGAAGAGGCTTTCAAAATATTCAACACAAGAACTCAATGAATTCAAAAACGAAGTCTTATGTATTGCAAAACTGCAACATCGAAACCTTGTAAAGCTTCTAGGATGCTGCATTCAAGTAGAAGAAAAAATATTGATCTGCGAATACATGCCCAATTAGAGCTTGGACGCCTTTATTTTTTGTATGGTTCCCTCAGAATCAATGTATCCTTTAAATTTTCATATCACAACCATTATGGACTAACTTGGATGAGAATATTTGCAGCTCAAAATCAAAGTAGATTACTTGATTGGCCTAAACGCACCCACATTATTAAAGGACTTGCGCGAGGGCTTCTTTATCTTCATCAAGATTCTAGACTTAGAGTCATCCACAGAGACCTAAAAGCTGCCAATATTTTACTGGACAATGAGATGAATCCAAAAATCTCAGATTTTGGCGTGGCCAGAACTTTTGGAGGGCTCGAAACTGAAGCAAACATGAAAAGAGTAGCTGGAACATAGTAATTGTTCTTCTCTTCTTTTCAGGTTCAATATAATTAATTAATTATAATTAATTTCAAATTTGTTACAATTTCTTCGATGATTTCTTGTAGTGGCTACATGTCTCCGAAGTATGCAATCGACGGTGTCTTCTCAATAAAATCGGATTTGTTTAGCTTTGGTGTATTGGTGCTAGAGATAGTGAGTGGAAGAAGAAACAAAGGATTTCACCATCCAGACTATGAGCACAACCTCCTTGGGCATGCGAAGTCAAATACTAACATTTTTTCTCAAAACATTTTTGTTAATTGGGGATTAGAATAATTCTCTGTTATTTATAATAGCACATATATTATTAATTACAATATTACCCTTCCTCAGCACTTCCCCTCAAGTTAGGGCATAGATTTCATATTCATCAAACTTGTTACATATAAGTCTAATCCGTGGACCATCCAACGGTTTAGTAATCAAATATGCTAACTAATCTTCTAACTACAAATGTCTTGTATCCATGGCATTTTGTAAAAGTTTTTCTCAAACAACATGACTATTAACTTCAATATGCTTAATCCCTTCATGAAATATCGGATTATTTGCAATACAAATGGCTTCTTGATTGGCACACACTAAGTTCATTAGACGTGCCTGCTTAAACCCAAGTTCTACTAATAATTGTCAGGCAAACTAATTCATAGTTAGTGTGTGTCATTGCCTTGTATTCATACACGACACTCGATCTAGCGACACTGTTTGTTTCTTACACTTCCATGACACTAGTTTACCCCCAACAAACACATAATATCTAGTAGTGGACTAGGGGTACTCTTAAGATATCTTAATACGCATAACCGTATCCCAATAACAAGTCCACGTGGCATCTAAAAACTGACTAACCTCACTAAACTGCCAAACCATGCTCTTGGGGACTATTTAAAGGCATATAGAGACTTGTTCAATCAATGTACTAACCCAAATTCCCCCTAGAAACAAACCTACGAGGTTTCTCTATGTAAACCTCATCTTGAAGACCATGTAGAAAAAAAAGAAAGAACAACAACCTTTTTTACTCTTATTGTAGCGAGTCAATTGAGTCAAGAACCGGGTCGAATCCAAGGGAACAACACTGGGATGAACAAACGGGTCTGCACGGTAACAAGTTTATGTTAAGTGTTGGAAAATCACCTCAAGAAGCCCAGGTTGTGATATTTCCAAACACCCAAATCCATAATGATTTGTACTGAACAAGAATCAAACCATAGCAGAGAAAACATAAGCAACTGTTATCAAGGTTCGACAAATTGCCTACTTCCCCGTGAGCTCCTCCGAGCTCTTTGCACTAAATCAATGGAGTTCTTACAATTATAGCAACACCCCTTTAAGAACCATGTGTTCTTGAAGAATGAGAGAAGAGAAAAGAAAGAAATAAGAACTAAATGTTTCCCTGAAATTTTCCTCAAGAAAATTCCAATTAGAAAGCCCTTGAACCCCTAATCTTGAATGCTATCTTTCACTAGAAACACCTCTGAAAATTTGAGAGCCTATCTCTCTAAACACCAACCACTCTTGGAATGAGATTTTTTTTTTGTGTTTTATGTGTTTTTCATGTGCTATTGTTATTGCTTCTTGATAACCCTTTATATAGAGCAATAACTACCTTAACCAATCTTGAAGCCAATCTCAACCCTTAGATCTCAAGAACCAAAGACTCATAGCTCTCTAAGAGTCTAAGTGAACTTGTGCATTTTAATAAAGTCCTACGCACCAGCTGAAGAGTGTTGAATAACATGTACCAGGTGTGCCTTACGCCGCAGCTTAGAATAGGGCAAGCTGCAGCGCACAACAGGTGAAAACACCTCCACCTGCTGGAGACCGCGATGCGCACCTAGAGGAGGACTTCCTCCTTGCCGGTGGCCGCGGTGCACCAAGCCTATGCCGCGGCGCACACCATGCTGCTGAAGCTTCATTTTAATTCTTAGACAAATTCCAACAAACTCTACCTTTGTCTAAGCAATTAAACCCGAACTAATTATGCAGAGAACTCAGGATCCAAACTCAACATGAGTCACCATCTCATCCGACTCCAATTCTAAGAAGTTCAAGGCAATGATTGAACTTGCTTATAAGTAGAACTTTAGTGCCTAAATCTGCAGGATTTTCTTCCGTCGCCACTTTGTCCACATGAATGCTTCATTCCATAACATTTTCCCGAATGAAATGATACCGCACATCCATATGCTTTGTCCTCTCATGGAACACCAGATTCTTACACAAATACAACACACTTTGACTATCAAAATACACCACCACCTGCTCTTTTAGGACCTTCAACTCTTCCAACAACTCTTTACACCACATAGCCTCCTTAATCGCTTCCGTTGCTGCTATATACTATGCTTCGGTTGTTGAGAGTGCTACCACCAGCTGCAACTGAGCCTTCCAACTTATACAACATCCGTTTAAGTTGAAAAAGTATGAGGTAATCAATCTTCTCTTATCCCGGTCTGCTCCATAGTCTGAATCAGCATAACTTTCTAACCAGATGGACTTACCCCTCTTATCGTAAACAAGCCCCACATTTGAGCTTCCCTTCAAATACCTAAGCAACCACTTCATCCCAAGCCAATGCTCCTTTCCATGATTACTCATAAACCTGCTGAGAACACTAATGGTATGAGAAATGTCGGGTCTAGTGCTTACCATCATGAACATGACGGATTCAACCGCACTAGAGTAAAGGACCTTTTCTATTTCCTTTTTCTCTTTATCCGTTCTAGGACATTGATCACTGGAGAACTTGAAATGACCAGCAAAGGGAATATTTACTGGTTTACTATCTTCCATAGAGAATTTGGATATCATCTTTTCTATGTAAAAAGTCTGAGAAATCTTCAACTTGTTTCTCTCCCTTTCCCGGATTATACTCATCCCAAGGATCTTTTGTGTATGACCAAGATCCTTCATCTCAAACTTCGAACTGAGTTGAGACTTCAACCTTTCTATCATCTCCTTGCTGTTACCAACCAACAGCATATCATCAACATAGATGAGGATAATAATCATTTCCTCCACCTTGTGACTTTTGTAGTGCAAGCACGAATCATAGTAGCTCCTCATAAAACCCAAGCTAGTTACAAAGGAATCAAACCTCTTATTCCATTGTCAAGGTGATTGCTTCAGGCTATAGAGAGATTTCTTCAATTTGCACACTAAATCTCCCTGCCATCCTTCTTCATAGCCTTCGGGTTGCCTCATGTAGATGGTCTCATCAAGCTCTTGTTGGAGCAATTATCTACTTAAATAATTAGGCAAATAACCATTCTAGTTTTACTTGCAAGTGCACAAGGTCTATGGTATCATAGTGTGCAAGTGCGAGATCATTTCCACAGGGATTGGTGAATTTCTATTTAGAATTAGTTTCTTTATGTTAAAAAGAGAAATAGTAGTTTGATTGTAAGTGAATAACAATAATGAGAACATAGGGCTACGATATCCACCACTAATTATACTTTCCCGCTAACTAAGGTTTCAATGCTCTAGCTTTATCATGAATATCTAATGGTTACCAACCTAAGGGCTTGGTCCACACCTTAGGCTATTTATCTCCCTATGCAACGAGTTAGGCATGGTGTATACTCTAACTCTTTTCTCTCTTAAGGGATTCAGCATGGGTGTATACTGACTTGTTCTTTAAGAGAGCATAAGGGCTGTGGAAATCGGCAACCACATGGGACCTAGGGCTTGGTCCGTTCCCAGTTTCCAATGTTGATTAACCCGGGAATCCGGTGTGGATATCCCTTGTTACTAATGTCGAACCCAGGACTCGATCATCCAAATTGATTCGACTAACCTATCCATACCACATACATACGTTGATCAGACACATCCATATGAGGAATGTAAATATAAACAGGTATTAATCAAGTTAAATACTCTAACAAGGCTATAGCAAAGATAATCAATGAATAAATATGTGGTAAAACATAACTAGGGCTTTAATCGAGCCCTATAGTTGTTTAGTTACACATACTAAGTAAAAGAAACATGCTAAACATAATTAACTAAAAATAGGAAACTAAAACTGAAGAAGACTCGGGAGACGAGTCGTCAATTCCTCTCCTAAGCTTTTTACTTCGAGTCTAGAACAAAAGGTGTGTGTTATGTGTTTTATAGAACTATTTATAGGGTTTTCATGGTGTCCCGAAACCTAATTTCTTTTTGGAGTCAGAAGACTTCTTTCCAATTCTGGCTTTGCCGCCTCTAGAGTAACTGTGCTCGAGCGTATGCGGGATGTGCTCGATCGCATGTGTGCGCTCGAGCCTTCTTCAAGTGCGCTCGTGTGCTTGTGCGCTCAATCTCAAGGGAGGTGCACTCGAGCGCACTTTGCTGGAGGGCAAAACTTGACTTTTGCTTCTAAAAGCTCCATTTTGTTATCTTTTTGTCCAAAACCTGTGAAAAACACATAAAACACAAAAAGTAAAGTATAGTCTACTAAAATAGATAAGTAAAGAGTCTAACAAGTGTAAATTAAGGGGCTTAAATATGACTATTTAAGCACTTATCACACCCTCAAAATTACATATTGCTAGTCCCTTAGCAATACAAAACCAAAGACTATGTTGAAACAAAATTTTAAAGATAAATTCATTTTCATGATACTAAAAAATTTAGGTTGTGCATAAAACCATGATAACCGTTCATGAGTAAGCTTATAATAAAAACACATTTGATTTGCAGGAGGACTTTCAAAAGTTTAATGTTGCTCACCTAAGGTTGGCTTAAGGCATCGCAAGTTTGATTTGTGTGTGATGAATTAGCACATATAAGATGGGCCTTTCACATAATTTTAGTGTATAGTGTTTCGGTGCCCAAACTTTTATCGAATTTCTTATCAAAGAGAACAAAATGGCATAATACTTGCTTCTTTTTCTTTTTCTTTTATCATGCGATCTTTGCCATGTTAAGTTCCATCGAGCTTTCTATTTGACCCTTGTAACGAGTGTTTGGCCAATGACTCCCAAACCATATGGTTTTAGGGCATTAGGTGTAAAGACACCCCTAAGAACTTATTTAGTTCGAGTAAAAAATACTACGGAACTAACAGGTTTTTTATGCTTCTTAATGAAACTTTCACCTTTTGACGTGAACACTCAATGCTTACTGAGGCAAGAGGCCCAGTTACTGAGTGGAAAGTTGATTATTGGAAGCTTTTTTGATTTTTCTTTTTGCATGACGAACATTTTTCTTTCTTTTTCTTATGCCAAAGGGTTGTTTCCAACAAGTTATCCGATTGCAGTTTAGGTTATAGAAAACATATACAAAAGAATTATATGTCATACCCCACACAAATGCGTGCTAAATGTGCTCGTGCAAATTTGGATCAAACTCTTGAATTCTTAGGTGCTTTGAGGTAGGTAACTAAACTTTGTAAAATTCCTACTATAAGACTATGTGTTCTAGCTTTTAAGCTTACTAATGAAGTGTTATCAAATTTTTAATTCAACCAAAGTCTTCTTCCAAAAAAAACTGGGACTTAGTGTGTGCATGTGTTTTAAGTGCGTGTGTGATAGTATCTAGCATCTCCCACTACCCCCAAACTTAAAATTCACATTGTCCTCAATGTGTGTGGCATGAAAAGATCTGACCTGAGAGATGGAGAACTAGGTTGCTTGCTTGCTTGCTTGTACACGCCCCCAAACTTGAACTGGATGCACACACTAAGTAACTGACAAAGGAAAACAAATTTTGTTTCGAAAAACAAAATATAAATAATAGATATATAAATATAACTAAAAGAAAAATACTAAAAAAATAAAAAAAAAGATATGTTTAGGGTGCCTCCCATGAGCGCTAAGTTTAATGTCTTCAGCCAGACGGGGTATCTTCTCACGGCTGATCATTTGTAGGTGCAGTCGAGGAGGTACTGGGTGCAGGAAGTAAATGGGAAAGGATGGCCTGTAACATCGCCTCTTGTAGTGTGAACTATGCCTCTAACCTATCAATCCACTGATGGATCAGACGGGCTGCCTCACGATCCTCTCGGTGAATATCGGACAGCTCACAGCGGATGGAAGACAACTCATCTAGGAGATGCTGATACTCCATGGAGCCCATGTTTGTCTGATCCTCCTCCCATGAAGAGCTCACCGGTGGATGCACAGCCTCCATCGAGTCATCTGCAATGGGCTCGACGGCTGGCATCTGTGCCCGAGCTCTTCGGGGCATATGCGACTAGCTGAGGCTCCACTGTGCTCTCCCAAAGAATGGATGGTCACTAATCGGGCCATCTATAGAAGAACCTCTAACCTTCTTCTTCTTGAAGACATGACTAAGCAAGAAGGGGAAAGGAAGGCCCTAGGCATCAGCTATGGTCGTTTACTGGTTATGTACTTCATCCCAAAAATTATGAATTTGACTCCATATGACTGCTGGGATGGAGTACCAGTGACCTTGGTGAAAAGTGTAGAGAGCTTGTAAAAACTGATATCGCCTCTGTGCCTTGTGCCCCAATGGACACACGTTACGCTGCAGGACTGAATCAACAAACCATAGATGGGAAGGTAACCTCAATCGACTCCCCGCATTGTTGTGGCGGTCAGCATACTACCTCGCACATATGTCCTCAATGATGTGTGGGAGAGGGAATGAGTCAGGCTGCTCCTCTATGTGGTTGTCCTCTAGTGGGGACTCATTGCAACAGTGTAGAGAGCTAGCTATGTCAGTGGTGGTCAACTCTATGAACCTGCCTTGGACCGAGGAGGATAAAATCTCTGGCCTAGTGCAGTCGTAAGTCAGGTTCTCATAAAAATTGACCATAAATCGTGTGTATGCCGTCAAGCAGACCAGCTTGAATAGCTGCTTGAGACCCTGGTGCTTGAATTCTTGGACCACCCATCTTGTGGCGTCCAAAGTCTTGAAGTCCTCTTCTACGTTAAATGTTGTTTCGAACAGTATTTCACGCTGTTCGAAACTGGGCCGGGATGAATGATGGTGACTGCTAGAGGCACGAGAAGTAGAGGCCATGTTTCAGAATCTGGATCTGTGTTGTTGTCAAAATTGCGCTTGATCGTAGATACTGTGTGCTCGATTGCACGAGGGGTAGTGCGCTCGATCGTTGGTGTCTACCACTCGATCGCACTTGGTCAGACACTTTATCGAACACCTTGTGTGCACCAAAAACCAGAAGCTGCAGAATTTGTATACCCGTGATTCGCACCTCCTGCAATTGTAAATTTACCCAATCAACATACAAGAATAATATATATGAATGTGTAAACTTAATGATTTAAGAACTGTGTGTGATGGTGTGCATTTAAATGGACAAAAATCGGTTTGGCATACCCCGTTGGATTTGGGAATTATCTGGGGAATGTGTTCTTGTGGATGGGTGATGCACGGCAGCAGGGTGGTGAGTGTGATGGAGGAGTAGTGAGCATTGTGGTGGTCGGAGTGGTGTTTTGGTGGTTAGTTAGTTTGGAGGATGAGTTTTTAGGGCAAATGGCGGTGTGGGTGCGAGAGAGCGTAGCTTTGAGTGCGTTTGAGCTCAAGAATGAAGAAATGGGCTTCTGAGCTAAGTGGGATTAAAAATCATCACGTGCTTTCTGCCCCAAGTGCACTCGAGTGTATAGAGAAGTGCACTCGATAGTACTGATGCTCAGGTGCGTATGGTAATGCACTCGTTCGCAATACAGAGCGAGGTGGCGCTCGAGCGCATATGGTGTGCGCTCGATCGAAAAGCAAGAATTTTCTAATAGTAACCAGAGTTTATTATAAAGAAACGAATTAAAGTAACAGTAGAAATGATACAGTCGTACCAGTGTGTAGTGGCCTCAGTACCACTAACCTCGATAGAAGCACCTGAGCCCTTTCTTATGCAAGTGAAATTTTCTCAAGTGCTTTCTATGGTAGCTTTTAAGGCTACGTCCTTTGAAGGAGGCACTCAGGGCCTCCATCCGATGGTTCTAATTCCATTGATAACTTCTCTATCTCCCATTTTGGTACCTGGACAATGAAAGGAGGAGACATAGTATTAGTAAGTGCATGTTTTTTATATTGAAGAGTATAGTTACTTGAACGCTTGGATGTGTTCTTAATGGTGTGCACAGCTCCATGAGTATCCTTAATGACGTTATCTTCTTCTGGCCTTCTGTCCATTCTTGTGTCAGCTTGGTTAGGAATGGTCTCCAATGGAACTGTGTACTGGGCCTTAGCAATTTTCTAATCAATACCTTGTATGAAGCTTACATAATGACGCTCATCATTAGTGTTTGTGGAGTCCAATGTATTAAAGATTTTAAATTCTATCTTTTCATCATTTATTCTCATTGTGACAATGCCTTTTTTTACATTAATGTTTGTGTCAGCAGTGATCATAAATGGTCTACCTAAAATCAGCTGGTAAAACAAATTTACCTACTCTTACCAAAACATCCTCGAGGATACCTCTTGGCTGTTTGATGCTTTTGTCAGCCAATTGTAATGTAATGGAGGTTGGTTGGAGCTCCCCCAAACCTAGTGTCTTGAATACACTGTAAGGTAGCAAATTGACACTTGCTCCTAGATCCAATAGTGCATGCTCAAAAAGCTGGTCACCTAGCCTGCAAGGAATAGTGAAGCTACTAGGATCTTTTAGTTTAGGTGGTAACTTTCTCAATAATACAGCACTCACCTCTTCGGTTAAGGCTACCGTCTAATGCTCCTGAAACTTCCGTTTGTTAGTGCAACAATCTTTTAAAAACTTAGCATAAGTAGGTAGTTGTTTTATTGCCTTTAATAAAGGAATATTTATTTCTACCTTTTTCAAGGTTTCAAATATGTCAATAATTTTAGTTTCCTTTTTAGGCTTCACCAATCTTTGAGGAAAAGGTGGAGGTGTATTTATCTTTTCTATCTCCTTTACCTTTGATGCAGAGGTTTGGTCTGGAGACGCTTGTGTAGGCTCGTTGGTACCGATGACCTTTCCACTTCTTAAGGTAGTTATGGCATTCAGTTGCTGGTGTCCTCTTGGATTAGGTAATGGCTGGGTCGGGAGCTTGCCTTGTTTTCTGGTACTCAATTCTTTGGCCAACTATCTCATTTGTACCTCTAGTCCTTGAATGGCTTGATTGTGCTTGGCAGTGATTTACCTCATTTCAGTCCGAAATTGCCTTGACTCTTCTATGAGTTGTTCATGTTTATTCAGGATTTATTGTTCCTAAGTCGCTAATTGCCTCACAAGACTTTCAAGGTCATTCTTCTTGGGTTCAGGAGCAGATTGGGCTGCTGGTTGGAAATTTCTTTGCTGCCCTTGACTATTTTGGTTGTTGCTCCATGAGAAGTTCATGTGATTCTGCCATCCAGGGTTGTATGTGTTGGCATAGAGATTGTTCTTTGGCGGATAAGTGTTCAGTCCCATAAAGTTGGCTTGCTCATGATCTTCAGAATATAAAGGACATGTATCAGTATCATGATCAAATTGTGAGCAAATGGCACATACCTGTAGTGGTGTAGTTGACGGGTTAGTTGAGGTGTTCTGAGCGGCTATAGCTTTCACTAATAGGTCAAGTTTTCTTTCTACAGCAGCCATATGAGGAGATGATCCTCTGTTTAAGCTTACCTCATACATACATTTATTTTTGGTTATGTGTCTACCTCGAGAGGAGAACTGCTGTATGTGCTCGCTCAGTGTTTCGAAAAGTTTCATTGCCTCTTCGCTGCTCTTTTCCATCAGCACTCCTCCACAACCTGAATCAACAATATTTTTGTTTGAATCACTCAAACCTTCATAAAAGGCTTGTACCAATTCGTCTTGGGGTAGGTTGTGGTGTGGGCACTTGAGTAGTAGCTCATTGAAGTGTCCCTATGCCTCGAAGAACAGATCTCTATCCTTCTGTTGGAAGGATTGTATTTATTTCCTCATTTGCCTTGTCTTCTGGGCTGGGAAGAACTTCTTTAGGAACTTGCTTGCCAACTCCTCCCAAGTGTGGATAGACACTGCAGGCAAAGAATTATACTATAATTTAGCATTATCTTTCAAGGGAAAAGGGAAGAGAATTAACATTATTCCTACTTGGTCTAAGCCTCAGATGTGCTGGAATTTGAAGAGGTTGAAGAACTCTCGAAGGTGCAGATGTCGATCCTCACTAGGTGTACCCCTAAAATGAGTCAGTGCACTGAGTATCTACAGGGATATGTAATAATTTCCTTCCACCTCAGGCTGATACCCAATGCACGAAGGTTGTTTGAGGTTCTGTGGGATGAAGGATTGCTTCATCGGCCTCCACTCAGGTGGTTGCTGTTCAGCTATTTGTTCTGCCATTGGTGGTGTCTCTTCCTCACTTCCTTCTCCTACCACTTCCGGGTTTTCCCTATACCTTTATCGGATAGACCTCTCAAGCTTGGGATCAAAGGGAAGGAATGCTGGATTCTTGGACCGACGTCCGTGAATGAATCAGTGGCAGTGATGTGAGTGCAGCAGTTTAAACACTGCTGCTCGGATTACTCTCTGCCTCAATTGCGC
This sequence comes from Bretschneidera sinensis, assembly GCA_023935145.1. Classification (NCBI taxonomy): domain Eukaryota; kingdom Viridiplantae; phylum Streptophyta; class Magnoliopsida; order Brassicales; family Akaniaceae; genus Bretschneidera; species Bretschneidera sinensis. Next base: position 139,754,612 of record CM043698.1, read on the forward strand.
TCGATCGCACAAGAGAGTGCGCTCGATCGCAAGTGGCACAGAAAGCTTCCTGGAGCACCTGAAACAGAAAAAGAATTTGATTAGGGTTTTTAATGAAATAAGATAAAAATAGGATAAGAAATAATGGTAACTAAATGAGAAATTAATTCTAAAAGAAATTTGAGCGCAATCCCCGGCAACGGCGCCAAAAACTTGTTGGAGCGATTATCTACTTAAATAATTAGGCAAATAACCGTTCTAGTTTTACTTGCAAGTGCACAAGGTCTGTGGTAACATAGTGTGCAAGTGCGAGATCATTTCCACAGGGATTGGTGAATTTCTATTTAGAATTAGTTTCTTTAAGTTAAAAAGAGAAATAGTAGGTTGATTGTAAGTGAATAACAATAATTAGAACATAGGGCTATGATATCCACTACTAATTATACTTTCCCACTAACTAAGGTTTCAATGCTTTAGCCTTATCATGAATATCTAATAGTTGCCAACCTAAGGGCCTGGTCCACACCTTAGGCTATTGATCTCTTTATGCAACGAGTTAGGCATGGTGTATACTCACTCTTTTCTCTCTTAAGGGATTCAGCATGAGTGTATACTGAGTTATTCCTTAAGAGAGCATAAGGGCTATGGAGATCAGTAACCACACGGGACTTAGGGCTTGGTCCGCTCCCGGTTTTCCATGTTGATTAACCCGAGAATCCGGTGTGGAGATCCATTGTTACTAATGTCGAACCCAGGACTCAGTCATTCAAATTGATTCGACTAACCTATCCATACCAAATGCATACGTTGATCAGACACATACATATGAGGAATGTAAATATAAACAGGTATTAATCAAGTTAAATACTCTAACAAGGCTATAGCAAAGATAATAAATGAATAAATATATGGTAAAGCATAACTAGAGCTTTAATCGAGCCCTATAGTTGTTTAGTTACACATACTAAGTAAAATAAACATGCTAAACATAATTAACTAAAAACAGGAAACTAAAACCGAAGAAGACTCGGGAGACGAGTCGTCAATTCCTCTCCTAAGCTTTCTACTTCGAGTCTAGAACAAAAGGTGTGTGTTATGTGTTTTACAGTACTATTTATAGGGTCTTCATGGTGTCCCAAAACGCTAATTCCTTTTTGGAGTCGGAAGACTTCTTTCTAATTTTGGCTCTGCCACCTTTGGAGTAACTGCACTCAAGCGTGTACGGGATGCCCTTAATCGCATGTGTACGCTTGAGCCTTCTTCAAGTGCGCTCGTGTGCTTGTATGCTCGATCTCGAGCGCACCTTGCTGGAGGGCAGAACTTGACTTTTGCTTCTAAAAGGTCCATTTTGTTATCTTTTTGTCCAAGACATGTGAAAAACACATAAAACACAAAAGTGAAGTATAATCTACTAAAATAGATAAGTAAAGAGTCTAACAAGTGTAAATTAAGGGGCTTAAATATGACTATTTAAGTACTTATTAGCTCTCCATGTAAGAACCCTGTCTTCACATCCATTTGCTAGATCTCCCAATTAAATTGGACCACCATAGCTAACCTTATCCTTATCGTCTTGTATTTCACAACCGGTGAGAAAATTTCTGTGAATTCTATGCCTTCTCTTTGTGTGAACCCCTTCGCCACAAGCCTAGCCTTATACCAGAATTTATCCCCTGGAGTGTTTCCTTCTTTGATATTGTAAATCCACTTACAATCCACAACTCTCTGTTTTTCTGGTTTGGGCACCAATTCCCAAGAGTTGTTCTTCCTCAAAGAATGCATTTCCTTCTCTATAGCTAGCTTCCATCTTAATGAATCCTTACATCCCATGGCATCCGTGTAAGTTTCTGGTTCATAGTTGATTATCCCTCTTTCTGAATATGGAGCTGCTACATTAACATCCACAAAACCATATCTCAAAGGTGGTCTGATCTGCCTCCTTTCCCGGTCTCTTGTGAGCTGATAATCATTCTGATTTGCTGCATCATCCCCTTCAAGTTCAGCCTTCTCTTAAGTGTCTTAAGCTTGGCCTTCATCAATGGGCTCTACCTGATTCGAACCCTCTTGTCTTCCTTGCTCTACATGAACTAAATTTTTTTTGATGCTATGCTCCACATAAACCGGACTGGTTTGCTCACTATCCTTTCAGGGTTAGTTTTCTCCAAATAGGGAAATAATAGCTCATTAAAAATGACATCCCTACTTATTATGAGTATAGATCCTTTTGGCTCTAAAGACCACAACCTATACTCCTTAACCCTTTCACCATATCCTAGAAACACACATTTTCTAGATCTTAGGCTAAGTTTATTATCCTTTTGATGTGCATACGCAGCACATCCAAAAGTCCTAAGGTTGCTTAACTCAGGGGTTTTTCCACTCCACATCTCCTCGGGAGTCTTAAGGTCCACTGCCCTAGAAGGTGATCTATTAACCAGATACGCAGCAGTAGACACAGCTTCCCCCCAAAAAAATTTGGGTAACCCAGAGCCTATAATCATGCACCTAACCTTATCCAAAAAGGGTCTTATTCATCCTCTCAGCAACTCCATTTTGCTGAGGGATTTTTATAACCGTTCTATGTCTTAGAATCCCATTTAACCCACAAAATTTGTCAAATTTCTTATTAAAAAATTCTAAGCTATTATCGGTTCTTAAAACCTTAACTACCTTGCCCGTTTGAGTTTCTTCCAACTTTTTCCACACCACAAATTTACTCAAAGCATTTGATTTATTTTTAAGCAAATAAATGTGGTGCATTTATCTACCTAAATTAATAAGCAAATAATCGAACTTGTTTTACTTGCAAGTGCACAAGGTCAACAGTAGTATAGTGTGCAAATGCGAGATCATCTCCATAGAGATTGGTGAATTTCGTTTTAGAATCAGTTTCACAATATAAAAATGATAGAGATAAATATTGAGTCTAAAGTGATAATGATAAAGGCGTAGGGACTTGATATCCACCACTAATCATGCTACCCCAACAAAACAATATGCCAATGCTCTACTCATGCTATGAATACCTAATGTTTGTCATTCTAAGGGGATCAAGGTGTATACTCTAAATCTTTTCTCTCTTAAGGGATTCAACATGGTGTATACTGAGTTGTTCCTTGAGAGAGCATAGGATTTATGGAAATCGACAACCACACGAGACCTAGGGCTTGGTCTGCTCCCGGTTTCCCATGTTGATTAACCTAAGAATTGATAGACGCTTAAATATACATATTTAAGCCCCCTTATTTACACTTGTTAGGTCCTTTATTACTTTAATTTGGTCTCTTTTACTCCATTTGTGTGTTTTACATGTTTTTATAGGGTCTTGGAGAAAAAGAAGCAGTTTCAGCACTTTAAAGAAGAAATCTAGAAGACTTGGAGCACTCTCTGGACAAAGTGCGATCGAGCGCACTATGCACTACGATCAAGCGCACATGTGATCGTGCGTACACTTGAAGGATCGAGCGCACACTGCGATCGAGCGCAAGGACACATGCGATCGAGCGCACATGTACGGGCGTGAACAATAAACTGCAGAACCCTATTTTGGAAAGTATAGGATTTTTGTTTTAGGAAGGTTTAGGACTCATGGGTCTCTTAGGACTTCTCAAAGACCTATAAATACACTTGTAACTCACACACAAAAACACACCTGAGATAGAAAACACTTTTCTCTTTTCTTTTACTTGGAGTGGAGAGCTTGGGAGAGAATTGACGCCTCTTCTCTCGGGTTTATTCTTCTCCCTTATGTTTTGTTTAATTATGTTTACTTCAGTTAGTATATGTAACTAACTCTCTTATAGGGCTCGATTGAAGCCCTAGTTATGCATTCCCATATTTTTATTCATTGATATAATCTTTGCCAATAGCTTATTATGTTACTTTACTTGATTAACACCTGTGCTTATTTAAATTCCTCATATGTATGTGTAAGGCCAACATATGCATGTGGTATGGATGTGTTAGTTAGATCAATTTGGATGACCGAGTCCTGGGTCTAACATTAGTAACAAGGGACCATCTTATCTGGATACCCGAGTCAATCAACATGGGAAACCGAGAGTAGATACCATGCCCTAGGTCTCATGTGGTTGTCGACTTCCACAGTACCTATGTTTTGTTAAGGAACAACTCAAGCAGATACCATGCTGAATCCCTTAAGGAAGAAAAGAGTTAGAGTAGATACCATGCCTAACTCGTTGCTTAGGGAAATCAATAGCTTAAGGAGTAGATACCATGCCCTTAGGTTGGCAACCAGTAGGTATACATAATAAAGCTAGCGCAATGATACCTTATACAAAATCGAGAATGTATGACTAGTGGTGGATATCAAAGCCCTATGTCTTTATTATTATCAAATCACCCTTCAGTGTTATTTACATCTTTTTACTTTAGAGAAATTAATTCTAAATACAACTTTACCAATCCCTGTGGAGATGACCTTGCTTTCGCACACTAGACTACACTGATGACCTTGTGCACTTGCAAGTATAACTAGTCCGATTATTTACTTCTTTATTTAGGTAGATAAACGTACAACAAGTTTTTGGCGCCGTTGCCGGGGATTGCGCTAAAAGTTCCTTTTAGGATTAATTTCTTTTTATCATTATTATTATTTTATATTTTTTACCATCTTTTATCAAAACTTAATAAAAGTTGTTTTCTCTTTCAGGCACTTCAAAAAAAAAAAAAAAAAACCCTACTTGCACTTTCTGTGGTATTTGCGATCGATCGCAAGCTCCTGTGCGATCGAGCGCATTTAGGGCAGAGAGCACCCAAGCAGCAGAGTTGCACTGCTGCACTGAAACTAGTTGTTCTGCTTTATGCACGGACTTCGATCCCAACATCCAGAATTCTTTTCCCTCGATCCTGAGCTTGAACGGACCATCCAACAAAGGCTTAGGGACAACTTCGAGGAGAACGAAGAAGAAGTCAAGAACGAAACACAAATGGCGGAACAGCTCGAAAACCAGCAACCATCTGCATGAGTTCCGAAGAAGCAATCCTTCATCCCTCGGAACATAGATCAACCATCATGCATCGCATATCAATCTGAGGCGACGGGAAATTATTACATATCTCCGCAAATCTTGAATGCCTTGACGCATTTTAGGGGAACTCCTAATGAAGATCCATACTTACACCTCCGAGAATTTTTCGATCTTTGCAAGTTCTAGCACATACAAGGCCTAGATCAAGAAGGAATAAGGTTAATTCTATTCCCTTTTTCCTTGAAAGATAATGCTAAACTTTGGTATAATTCTTTGCCTGCAGTTTCCATCCACACTTGGGAGGAGTTGGCAAGCAAGTTCTTGAGAAAGTTCTTCCTAGCCCGAAAGACAAGACAAATGAGAAAGGAGATCCAGTCCTTCCAACAAAAGGATGGGGACCTCTTCTTCGAAGCATGGGGACACTTCAATGAATTGCTACTCAAATGCCCACATCACAACCTACCTCAAGATGAACTGGTACAAGCATTCTATGAAGGTTTAAATGATACTAATAAATGTATTATTGATTCAGGTTGTGGAGGAGTCCTTATGAAGAAAAGCAGCGAAGAGGCAATGGAACTGTTTGAAACCCTCAGCGAGTACACCCAGCAATTCTCCTCTCGAGGTAGGCATGTAACCAAAGGTAAAGGATTGTATGAGGTAAATATGAATGGAGGATCTTCCCCTCAAATGACAGCAATGGAAAGAAAACTAGATTTATTGGTAAAAGCCATGGCTGCTCAGACTACCTCAGCTACACCACTACAGGTATGTGCAATATGCTCTTAATATGATCACAATACTAATGCTTGTCCTTTATCTGCAGATCCGGAGCAAGTGAATTATGTGGGACCCAACAACTATCCGCCAAAGAATAACCCATATGCAAACACCTACAACCCTGGATGGCGGAATCACCCGAATTTCTCATGGAGAAACAATCAAAACAACCAAGGACAACAACGAAATCAGCAGCCCACTGCTCATGCTAATTCCGAACCAAAGAAGAACGACCTCGAAAGTCTAGTAAGACAATTGGTGTCATCACAAGAATAGTTCATGACTCAGCAAAAACAAACCAATGCAGCACGTGAGCAAGCAATTCAAAGACTAGAGGTACAAGTGGGACAATTAGCTAAAGAGCTCAGTAGCAGAAAGCAAGGAGAGCTCCCAGCTCAAACACTACGTAACCCTAGGGGGCATCAACAATTAAATGTTGTGATATCCCTGAAAAATAGCAAGGTGATAGGGTCCGATGAGCTTACAGCACCGTCCAAAGAGACAGCATCAGCATCAAAGGTAAGTGAGACGGAGAAGGTGAATGCTCCACCCTTCCCGCAAAGGTTAGTAAAACAGAAGAAAGTCAATAAACTAATTGATATTTTTGAAACCTTGCGGAAAGTAGAGATTAATATTCCTTTGTTAGATGCCATTAAACAAATCCCTGCATATTCTAAATTTTTAAAAGAATATTGCACTAACAAAAGGAAGTTCCAGAAGCATGAGATGGTAGCCTTAACTGAAGAGGTAAGTGCTGTGCTTTTAAGAAAATTACCACCTAAACTAAAAGATCCGGGTAGTTTTACTATTCCTTACAGGCTAGGTGACCAACTGTTCGAACATGCACTATTAGATCTAGGAGCGAGTGTCAACCTGCTACCATACAGTGTATACGAAACACTAGGTTTGGGGGAGCTTTAACCAACCTCCGTCACTTTGCAACTAGCTGACCGAAGCATCAAATGACCAAGAGGTATCCTTGAGGACGTGTTGGTAAGAGTAGGAAAATTCATTATACCTACTGATTTTATAGTATTAGATATGGAAGAATGTACTTTGCCATTACCTCTCCCCATCATCCTAGGACGCCCCTTTATGATAACTGCTGATACTAATATTAGTGTAAAATGGGGCATTATCACAATGAGAGTAAATGATGAGGAAATACAATTTCAAATGTTTAATACATTAAAATCGACCAGTAATGATGATAAAAATTCTAATATGAATTTCATGCAAAGTGTTGTTGAGAAAGCTTCTCAAGTCCATCGCACCACTACATTGGAGACTCTCCCCTACCATGAAAACACTAGAGTAGAAATTAGGCCGGAGGAGGATAGTGTGATTAAAGACGTGCACCTTTTCAAGGACACACCAAAACCTTTAAGTAAGTGTGCTCTACAAATTAAACCTCCTGCACTTACTCATACTACTTTTCCTTATTATGTTGACCAGATGTCAAGATGGGAGATGAAGACACTATCAACAGCACTTGAATCAGTACAGTATACAGCTGAAACACAAGCACTAGAGCTCTAAGAAGTGGACTCTAGGTGCCTCCCTCCAAACAACTAGCACGGTAGCAAGAGAGTGCTTGAGCAAAGTAAAAATTTGATCACCTATTAAGCTCAAGCACCTCTGGTAAGGTTAGTGGTACTGAGGCCACTAATAATTGGTAAGGTTGTATTGTTTCAATAAATCATTTTCTTTCAGCTAAGGTAAGCTTCTTTTTACTTGTGCTTATATGCCATACTTACGATCGATCGCACCCTCCAGTAAGATCGAGCGCAAGTATGCGATCGAGCGTGTCCTTAAAGCATGATTGAGCGCGCAAGTGCGATCGAGCGCACCCCGCGTGCGATCGAGCGCACTCGAGGCAGAGACATTTATAAGTTTGAAAACAATCACTTACGCACACACCTCTCCAACTCTCTGCACACGTATTCACTCGCCCCTGCACATTCCCTCTCGCTCTCGCTCGCACACAAACCTACCCACATCTCCCGACCTCGCACCCAGCCACCATAACACCTTACCACCACTTTCCCCTCACCACCATACTCCGCCATCACCACCGTCTACCCCCTCCTTGTTCACATTCCATCAAACATTGCACAAGGTACTTTACACACACACACGAATTTTAAATAGAAACTGTGAAATTCATTTTACATACATGTTATTTTGTGTTTGATTGTGTGGTTATTTGGTTGTAGGGGGGTTAGGAACAGGTTCTACATTGGAAAACCATAGCTTGTCTGTTTGGTGCACATAAGTTGTTCGACGTAAATCCTGACCGGGTGTGATCGAGCGCACAATACTTGCGATCGAGCACATAGCTAGTGTGCGATCAAGCACACCTCAGTGAGATCGATCGCAAATCAGGCAGAAACCAAGAACCAACATGTCTAGGCCATCTGTCTCCACATCTGGCCCATCCAGCAGTCGTGCCTCCTCATCCTGGCCCAGCATCGAGCAACGAGAGTTGTTGTTCGAAACCGCTTTCGCCATCGACGACATATTCCAGCACATGGACGCCACGCAATGGGCCATCCAAGCATTCCAACTCCGAGGGTTGAAGAGGTTGTTTAAGCCGGTGTGCTCCACTACCTACTCCCAGCTCGTACTCTAGTTTTATGAGCATCTCTCTTTTGACTGCAGCAGACCGGGAGTCCTCACCTCTTCAGTTAGGGGCACGCCCATCGAGGTGACTAGTGTTGATATTGTCGCTGCTCTTCATTGCACCGATAAGTCCCCTCCTGAGGGCACTGATATCAAGGAGCAGTCGGAGTCTTTTGCCCTAGCTGAGATCATCACGGACATGTGTGCTGGCCAGTATGCTGACAGGCATAACAATGCGGCCAGCCGGTCCAAGCTACCTCCCTGCCTATGGCTCATCGATACAATCCTTCATCGTAATGTGTGTCTATTGGGGCACAAGACACAGCAGCGAGACCAGTTTCTCCAGACTTTACATGCCTTTCATAGAGGCCACTGGTACTCCATCCCATCTGTCATTTGGAGCCAGCTACACAAGTTCTGGGATCACGTTTATGGCCATCAGACTACCACGGCCAATGCTTGGGGCTTCCCTTTCCCGTTCTTACTCACCTCCATCCTCAAGAAGAAGGGGATTAAGAGGACCCACAGTGACGGGCCAGTACGAGAGTATCCTGTCTTTGGGAAGGCTCAGTGGACACAGAGCATATCACACATGCCACGAGGCCCCCCAGTTCCTGCTCCAACAGCTGAGCGAGTAGAGGAGGATCACATGGAGACCGAGGCCCTGATCATGAGCCTGGTACGGGAGGAGGACCATTCGGATATGGGACCCACCGAGTCCCAACACTTTTTAGCTAAGCTATCCTCTTTCCAAGGTGAGGTCGCTGCCGCCACTATATTTGTACATCAGCGCATCAACAGTTTGGAGGCATGATTTACATGCCAAGAGGCCATGCTGCAGGCCATACTTGATCGCCTACCTCCAGCACCCGGTATCTCTCCGACTGCACCACCTGATGATCAACAGTGAGAGAGTACCACGTCTGGCTGAAGACGTAAAACTTAGCGCTCATGGGAGGCACCCCACTAAATATCCTTTTTATAGTTATTAGTATTTTATAGTTTACTTTTCTATTACTTTTTATTACTTGTTTTCCATTTTATAGTTGTTTTTTCTTTCTTGTGTCAGTGCATCCGGTTGAAGTTTGGGGGCGTGCTACAAACCATGCCAGCCATATAGCTCTCCATCTCCCAGGTCAGATCTTTCCATGCTATTTATACATTAGGGACAATGTGCATTTAAAGTTTGGGGGTATGGGGACACATTCACACACTACACTATGTCCTACATTTTTATTTTTGTTGCTATTTTCATAGATAAATGCATGTTCATTCTGTCCAAAAAACTTTTTTTTTGTGATTTAAACAAAACGTTATGATTCGACTTCATCAGTGAGCTTAACACTTTGAACATATAGGTCAATAAACAAGTTTTGAACCTAGATCACTGCCCTTTTGGCATTTAAGAATTCACAAGTTTAACTTGAACTATCACGAGCATATTAGCACATAGCTGTGTGGGGTATGACATGTTATTTGGATTGGTATGTTTCTTTTGCTTAACTGTGAACTAGATGACCTATTAGATTGACATTTTGGCATATAAAAATAGGAAAAGATGAATTAAGTGTTCAAAAAAGAAAAATGCTCCCAATGATTAATAAAAAAAATCTTCCGCTGAGTAACTGGCCCTCTTGCCTCAGTAAGCATTGAGTGTCACGTCAAAAGGTGGAAAATCTTAAGTGATCATTAAAAAAGGAATTTTTCGCTGAGTAACTAGCCCTCTTGCCTCAGTAAGCTTTGAGTGTCACGTCAAAAGGTGGAAAATTCTAAATAGTAGCATAAAAACCAGTTAGTTTCGTAGCCTTGTTGACTCGAGCTAGTAAGTCCTTAGGGGTGTCTCTACACCTAATGCCCTAAAACTATATGGTTTGGGAGTCATTGGCTAAACACTCGTTACATGAGTCATCAAGAACGCTTAAGGGAACTAACTTGGCAAAAATCTCGCAAATAAAAGTCTATGCCATATGTGTTGACTCTAATAGGAAGTTTGGTGAATCTTGAGTCATCGAAACACTACACGTTTGAATTTCTTGGAAACCCGATCTTCTATGTGCTAGTCACCACACACCAAAGTCAAACTTGAGATATCTTAAAATACCTCGTGAATATTATTTACGTTCAAAACTCTTATTCATTGCAGATATATGTTTACACTTGTTAAGCTTGCTCATGAATGCGCATCATAGTTTTGTGTTAAATCTAGATTTTTGATTGACATTATGAGCATTGGATTTATCTATGTTTTCGTTTTAGTTTTTAAATTCCGTACTGCTAAGGGACTAGCAATATGTAAATTTGGGGGTGTGACAGACGCTTAAATATACATATTTAAGCCCCCTTATTTACACTTGTTAGGTCCTTTATTACGTTAATTTGGTCTCGTTTACTCCATTTGTGTGTTTTACATGTTTTTATAGGGTCTTGGAGAAAAAGAAGCAATTTCGGCACTTTAAAGAAGAAATCTAGAAGCCCTAGAGCACTCTCTGGACAAAGTGCGATCGAGTGCACTATGCACTGCGATCGAGCGCACACTTGAAGGATCGAGCGCACACTGTGATCGAGCGCAAGGACACATGCGATCGAGCGCACATGTATGGGCATGAACACTAAACTGCAGAACCCTATTTTGGAAAGTATAGGATTTTTGTTTTAGGAAGGTTTAAGATTCATGGGTCTCTTAGGACTTCTCAAAGACCTAAAAATACACTTGTAACTCACACACAAAAACATACCTGAGATAGAAAACACTTTTCTCTTTTCTTTTACTTGGAGTGGAGAGCTTGGGAGAGAATTGACGCCTTTTCTCTCGGGTTTATTCTTCTCCCTTATGTTTTGTTTAATTATGTTTACTTTAGTTAGTATGTGTAACTAACTCTCTTATAGGGCTCGATTGAAGCCCTAGTTATGCATTCCCATATTTTTATTCATTGATATAATCTTTGCCAATAGCTTATTATGTTACTTTACTTGATTAACACCTGTGCTTATTTAAATTCCTCATTTATATGTGTAAGGCCAACATATGCATGTGGTATGGATGTGTTAGTTAGATCAATTTGGATGACTGAGTCCTGGGTCTAACATTAGTAACAAGGGACCATCTTATCCGGATACCCGGGTTAATCAACATGGGAAACCGAGAGTAGATACCATGCCCTAGGTCTCATGTGGTTGTCGATTTCCACAATACCTATGTTTTCTTAAGGAACAACTCAAGCAGATACCATGCTGAATCCCTTAAGGAAGAAAAGAGTTAGAGTAGATACCATGCCTAACTCGTTGCTTAGGGAAATCAATAGCTTAAGGAGTATATACCATGCCTTTAGGTTGGCAACTAGTAGGTATACATAATAAAGCTAGCGCAATGATACCTTATACAAAATCGGGAATGTATGACTAGTGGATATCAAAGCCCTATGTCTTTATTATTATCAAATCACCCTTCAGTGTTATTTACATCTTTTTACTTTAGAGAAATTAATTCTAAAAGCAACTTTACCAATCCTTGTGGAGATGACCTTGCTTTCGCACACTAGACTACACTGATGACCTTATGCACTTGCAAGTATAACTAGTCTGATTATTTACCTATTTATTTAGGTAGATAAACGCACAACAAGAATCTAGTATGGATTTCATTTATTACTATTGCTGAACCCAGGACTCGGTCATCCAAATTGATTCAGCTAACTAATCCATACCACATGCATATGTTGATCAAACACACATATATGGGGAATTTAAATAAAAACAGGCATTAATCAAATCAAGAATCATAGCATAAATATTGCAAAAGTGCCAATACTGAATTATTGGTTAAACATAATTAGGGCTTCAACCGAGCGCTTACTAGGGTTTAGTTACACATGGTTGTCATGCTAAACATATTCATAAAGTACAAATAAAGGGGAAAGAATAAACCCGAGAGAAGAGTTGTCAATTCTCCTCCAAAGCTTATGACTCAAAAGCCAAATCAAAAGTATGTTTTTTGTATTTTACAAGCCTATATAAAAGGTTCTAAGGGTACCTCGAAACCCTAATTTCCAAAATAAGTCCAGAAAAAATCTTTCCAAAACTAGCTCTGTCGCTTCTCTGTGCGTGTGCGCTCTATCGCGCTCTTTTGCAGTCGAGTGCAGGGTTGCGCTCGAGCCTTCTAGGTGTGCGCACGAGTGCTTGTGCACTCGATCACGGCAATGTTGTGCTCAATTACACTAGCTGGTTCTAGATCTTTAGTTTTCTTCCTTTAAAGCTTCAAAATGCTTTCTTTTCTTCACAAGCCTATAAAAAAAATAGAGAACAAAAATTAAGTTGAATATACTAAAACATATAAACAAAGAGCCTAACAACTGTAAATTAAGGGGCTTAAATATGAATATTTAAGCACTTATCAAACCCCTAAACTTACATATTACTAGTCCCTTAGCAATACAAAACGAAAACTGATTGAAAAGCAAAATCAAAGATAAATTCATCATTCATGATTTTTGAAATTTTGGGGTTGCACATAAAACTATGATGTTCGTTCATGAGTAGGCTTAAAATATAAACACATCTTTGCAATGAATAAGGGTTTAGAATTCTAATTACTTACACAAGGCTGGTTTAAGGCATCATAAGTTCGTCTTAGTGTGTGGTGAATTAGCACATAAAAGATGAAGCTTCCAAATAACTCCAATGTATAGTGTTTCAATGTCTTAACATTCATCGAATTTCCTATCAAAATGAACTATAATGGCATAGTTTTATTTCTTTTCTTTTCTTTTATTATGAGATTTTTGCCATGTTGAGTTCCATTAAGCTTTCTAATTTACCCATGTAGCGAGTGTTTAGCCAATGACTCCCAAACCAGGTGGTTTTAGGGCATTAGGTGTAAAGACACCCCTAAGGACTTACTAAATCGAGTCAAAAAGGCTACGAAACTAACTGGTCTTAAAGCTTCCAAGCAAAATCCCCACCTTTTGACGTGAACACTCATTGCTTACCGAGGCAAGATGTCCAGTTACTCAATGGAAACTTTATTTAATGATCATTATATGCATCATTCCCACCTTTTAACGTGAACACTCACTGCTTACTGAGGCAAAAGGTCTAGTTACTCGATGGAAAGTTTATTTAATGATCATTAGGAGCATTTTATTTTCTATTTTTGCATGATAAGCATTTTTCTTTATTTTTCTATGCCAAAGTGTTCTTCTAACAAGTTATCCAATTACTGTTAGGTCATGGAAAGATATACATAAAAATTATATCTCATACCCCACACAATTGTGTGCTAATGTACTTGTGTCAGATGTTAGATCAAACTTGTGAATTCTTAAGTGCCTTGAGGTAGGTAATTAAACTTTCAAAACTCTTATTACTAGACTATGTGTTATAGATTTTAAGCTTACTGATGAAGCTTTATCATAATATTTATTTTAAATCAACCAAAATTTCAAAACAAAATGAACATACATTTATCTTTTCCAAAAATAAAAAAACAAACTGGGACATAGTGTGTGAATGTGTCTCCCCCTACCCCCAAACTTGATATGCACATTGTCCCCAATGTGTGAGTGACATGGAAAGATCTGATCTGAGAGATGGAGAACTAAATGGCTGGTATGGCGCGTGGCACGCCTCCAAACTTGAACTTGATGCACGCACTATGTTCCTAAAAAAAACGATGTGCCAGAAAATAAGAAATATTAATGATAAACAGTTAAATAAAAATAAATACTAATGATAAATAAAAGAAAATACTATAACGAAAGGATATGCTGTGGGGTGTCTTCCATGAGTGCTAAGTTTTATGTCTTCAGCCAGACGGGGTATCCTCTCACTGTTGATCGCCAGGTAGTGCAGTAGAAGAGGTACCGAGTGTGGGAGGTAAGCGATCGAGGATGGCCTAGAGAATTACTTCCTGTCATGCAAACTATGCCTCCAAACCATTTATCCGCTGATGGATCAATAGGGTCACCTCCCTGTCCTCCCAACGGATGTCGGAGAGCTCACAGTAGAAGGAGGACAACTCCTCTAGAAAGTGCTGGTACTCTATGAACCCATGTCTGGCTGGTCCTCCTCCTAAGTAGGACTCTCTCGGGGCATATGGGACTGGCTCAAGCTCCACTGGCTCCTCCCAAAGAAAGGGTGGTCGCTCACTGGTCCATTGAGAGAGGAGCCCTTAATTCCCTTCTTCTTGAAGATGTGGCTGAGTATGAAGGGGAAGCGGAGCCCCCATGCATTAGCCGTGGTGGTCTACTGACCATACACTTAGTCCCAAAATTTGTGTTTCTGGCTCTATATGACTGATGGAATAGAGTACTAGTGTCCCCATGAAATGCATATAGGGCCTGTATGAACTGGTCCCTCCTCTGAGTCTTGTGCCCCAAGGAGCACGCATTGTGCTGGAGGATGGAGTCTACTAGCCATAGTCGGGGAGGCAACTTCGACCGGCTCCCCGCATTGTTGTGCTGGTAAGCGTACTGGCCTGCACACATATCCTCGATAATGTGGGGCACGAGAAATGGGTCTGGCTGCTCCTCTATATAGGTATCCTTCGGAGGGGACTCATTGCAGTAGTGGAGGGTAGTGGGGATGTCAACGGTGGTCAGCTTGATGAACTTTCCCTGGACTGAGGAAGATATGATCTCTGGTCTGGTGCAGTCATAGGACAGGTTCTCATAAAAGCTAACTGCAAATCGAGTGTAGGCCGTCGAGTAAATAGGTTTGAACAGCCGCTTGGGTCCCCTGGACTTGAATTCTTAGACCATCTATTAAGTAGCGTCCAAGCTCTTGAAGTCCGCATCGATATTGAATGTGGTCTCGAACAAGATTTCTTGTTGTTCGAAACTAGGCTGAGAGGATTGGGAATGGTTATTGGAGGCTCGGGGACTGGAAGCAACTTGTTTCGGCATTGTGGTGTAGTTGCTGTCAAATTTGCACTCGATCACAGTGGAGGTGCACTCGATCGCACTGAGTGATGTACGTTCAATCATAGGGGAGGTGCGATCGAGTGCAGTGGTTCAAGCAATAGGTCGAACAAGTTGGAGGTGATAGGAGCTAAAAGCTGTGGGAAACGTACAAACGCGATCTTCAACCCCCTGTAAACACAAAAGGACAACCACAACATATGGTAAATACATAATAGGAGTAAATTTTAAATCAAAAAGCCATGTGTGATGGTGTGCAACTAATCAGAAAAAAAAATGGGTATGGACATACCATGTGTACGTGTGAAAGTGAGAGGGGAAGGAGGGGTAAACATAATAGGAGTAAACATATACATAATGGGTCAAGTGCTCTCTATAGTAGATTCAGTGCTACTCTCTTTGAAAGGGGCACTTGAAGTCCACTACATGTGGCTTAAGTGCTCTTGACAACTGCTTTATCTCAAATTTTGGTGCATGGGCAATAGAAGAGAGAAGAGTAGTATTAGTAGGCTCAGGAGGTTCAATTGGAGGAATACACTTACTTGGATGCTGTGATGCGGCCTTAAGGGGGTGCATAGCTTTATTGATGTCCTTAGTAACATCGTCATATTCTGGCTTGATCTCTAATCTTGTGACACTATGGGGGGTGGTCTCCAATGGATCAATGTGATGGACCTGAAAAACTTTCTCAACAACATCTTGCATCAAGCATACATTAGAACATTCTTTATCATCTTTGGTTGATTTTAATGTATCAAATATTTTTAATTCTATTTCCTCATCTTTTACCTTCATAATGACAATGCCCTTTTTTACACATATATTTGTATCAGCAGTTATCATAAAGGGTCTTCCTAAGATGACAGGTAGAGGTAATGACATAGGAAATTCTTCCATATATAATACAATAAAATCAGCAGGTAAAATAAATTTACCTACTTTTACCAAAACATCCTTAAGAATATCTCTTGGTCGTTTGATGCTTCTGTCAGCCAGTTGCAAGGTGATAGAGGTTGGTTGAAGCTCCCCTAAACCTAGTGTCTCGAATACAGTGTATGGTAGCAAATTGACACTCGCCCCTAGATTCAGGAATGCTTGCTCAAATAGCTGATCACCTATCCTGTAGGGAATAGCAACCCGGATCTTTTAACTTTGGGGGTAATTTTCTTAATAGTACAACTCTTACTCTTCAGTCAAGGCTACTATCTCATGCTCTTGAAACTTCCTTTTATTAGTGCAACAATCTTTCAAAAATTTAGCATACGCAGGAATTTGTTTAATTGCGCTAATAAAGGAATGTTTATTTCTACTTTTCTCAAAGTTTCAAAAATGTCAATCAATTTTATCTCTTTCTTTGGCTTTATTAACCTTTGAGGGAAAGGTGGTGCATTCATTTTCACCATCTCGCTTACCTTAGATGTGGATGCTTTGTCTGGAGATGCTTGTACTGGCTTATCAATGCCTATGATCTTACCACTTCTTAGAGTTGTCACAACATTCAGTTGCTGATGTCCTCTTGGATTAGGTAGTGATTAGGCTGGAAGCTCACCTTGCTTTCTGCTACTCAGTTCCTTGGTCAATTGCCCGATTTGTACCTCTAGGCCTTGAATGGCTTGTTCATGTTTTATAGTGGTTTGTCTTACCTCAGTCCAAAATTATCTTGTTTCTGCCATGAACTGTTCTTGTGAATTCATTAGCTGTTGGTGTTGGGATATCAATTGTTGTTGCTAAGTTGCTAGCTGCCTCACAAGACTCTCTAGGTCATTTTTCTTTGTTTCAAGAACTGAGTGGGCTGCTGGTTGAGAGTTCCTTTGTTGTCCTTGACCAAGAGAAATTGGGGTGATTTCGCCATCTAGGGTCGTAAGTGTTTGCATACGGGTTATTCTTTGGCGGATAGTTGTTTGGTCCCACATAATTTGCTTGCTTAGGGTCTTCAGATGAATACAAGGGACATGTCTCAGTATTATGATCAAATTGAGAACACATAGCACATACCTGGAGTGGTAATTACGCTTAAACTAATAGGCAGTTATTGTGTATAGTTGAGGTGTCGATCCCACGAGGAAAAGCGAACTACAAGGGAAGGTGTAAACCTTAACACGAACGATAAAGATTAAGTGAGAGAATCTGAGTTTTGATAATAGAGTAATATGAGAAAATTGTGTAAATATAATTGATGAGTGCTAAATATTACATGTTTTAGCCCCTTAGTTTATATTTATTGAGTTCTTAATTATGTTATTTCGTGCTATTTTATCTATTTTCTTTGTTTTCTGTGTTTTTATAGGTTTTGGAATAAAATGAAGCAATGTGGAAACTATAGGGCTTAAAGAGTAAAAACTAAGGATGCCTAGTGCGATCAAGCGCATAAGACATGAGATTGATCGCACCTGCGATCATGCGCACAAGGCATGAGATCAATCGTACCTACACTCGAGCGCACCAGACTTGCGATCGATCGCAAGTGACTCGCACATCCCACATTGAAGAGGAAACAACAGCAGTATCATATATATTGCAGCGTATTGTGATGCACTCGAGTGCAACAGACTTGCGATCGATTGCAAGTGATTCGCACATCCCACATCGAATAGGAAGCACTTACACCGCGCCAGACACATTGCATCGCACCATACTGTGATCGATCGCAAAGGACCAGTATCCCACATCGAATTTACAGCTCATTGTACTCCGGGAATTTCCTTATATAAACACTACCTCACTTCATTATTCAGTGTGCAGTCTGGTGGATTTCTACTAGCATTATAGTATATCTCCTAAGGGCTTTTGCCACCACCGGGGGAAGTGCTGCCCAACAGCATGTGGAATTTCTCCCAATGTACAGTCAGTTTTAATTCTTTTCAAGTTTTTAATGCTTAGCACTTTTTATTGTGAAATTTAGTTTAATGATTATGAGTGGCTAAAATCTTCAGCTGAGATTGAAGATGAAGCCTCGCTATTGTTTAGCAATATATTTTCAGATATGTTCATACAATTCTGATATATTTAGTTTAAATGTTCTATTTCAATTGTTTGAGTAAATTCTTACGATTGATCATTTTTAATTATTCTGTTGGATATTCTGTGTGTTTCATTCGATGGATACATCGAATCCTTTTCGATTAAATTGGATTTCCTTTGTGATTTGTTAAAAGTGGATACATTGGATGCTTTTGGTTTAATTGGGATATTCATTGTTTTTTGTTTATGTTGGATTCATGGAATGTTTTGATAGATTATTTTTATATAGAATATAAAGATATATGCTTTACTTTGGTTGGGTGGATTCTGAAACCTTAGTTTTTTCATCATTAGTTATTAAATCAATTTAGTTTAGTTTATATTTGTTCTGCAAAATATAATTAACAATTCGGAACTAGGTTAAAATAAGGTTAGTTTAGATAAAAAGCTATTTTCACAATGCAATTCCCTGTGGATTCGACCTCGCACTTGCACAACACTATATTGCAAACGGCTCGTGCGTTTGCGAGTAATTTAAAACTCACAACAAGTTTTTTAGCACCGTTGCCGGGGAATTGTTTTTGTTTGTGAAATTTTTGTCTAAATTGATTTTATTTTTCTACTAGTTTAGTTAGCATTTTTGTTTTATTTTATTTTGCTGCTTCTACCAGTTAGTTTGCTTTACTATTTTTTGTTTGGTGTATGCTTGGTCAGAGATCCCTGAATTTAGAATTGACACCTTTAGATCCCAATTTAGAAAGAACTTTTAGGAGACAGAAGAAGTCACTTGCTGAACAAGAGACAATTGAGATAGGAGAAAACTTGAGGAACCAAGAGCAACCTGGAGCGTGGAACGTGGACTCCACCACGTCCCTGAGAGATTTATTCACACCAGTTGTGACTAACTCATCTTCCTGCATCGTGTTGCCACCCACCAATGCTACCTATTTTGATTTAAAGCCACATGTCATCCAACTCCTACACTCATTTCATGGCTTAGATCTTGAAAATCCTTACAGCCAGTAAAGAAATTCAAAGATATTTGTGCCACATTCAAGTTCCAGAACTTCTCGGAAGAGTCAGTCCATCTTAGACTTTTTCCTTTTTCTTTTCATGATAGAGCTAGGGCATGGTTGGATTCCAACACGTCCGGGTCTATTACATCTTGGGAAAATCTACTGAGTAAATTCTATAATAAATTTTTCCCAATGTCTAGAGTGAATGAGTACCGAAAGGAGATTAGTTCTTTCACTCAGGAGGAGGATGAGAAGTTTTCTGAGAGTTAGGAGCGCTTTAAAGAGTTACTGATTAGATGCCCTCCACATAGATATGAGAAGTGGAGACTTGTTCAGTTCTTCTACCAAGGGTTGACTCAACCCTACTGTAGCATGATCGAGTCTATGAATGGTGGGGCATTCTTAAGTCTGACAGGGGATGAAGCATACAAGACATTGGACAAACTGTCTGACAACTCGCAGCAGTGGGATTTTTCAAGCTATCGGGATAAGTCCATTCGTGCTCCTAGGAAATGAGGCATCTATGAGATTAAGGAGGAGATTGACTTGAAGATAAAGATAGATGCTCTCACCAAGAAAATTGACGCTCTCACTATGGGCAAGTCCATCAATGCTGCCAATACAATTAATGACGATTGTTGTTCCATCTGTGCTAGTCCTATGCATTTAGCATAGAATTTTCCATCTATGCCGGCTTTTGCCGAGTGTCCCACGGAACATGTAAACGCTTTCAATGACTATCGGAGGCAATCAAGTGGATCATACTCTGAGACTTACAATCCAGGGTGATGGAACCACCCTAATTTTTCATGGAAGCAGAACCAATCGCTGAATCAGGGAGGAGCCCCTCATCATGCTCACAATCAATACCCTCCTGGATTGCCTCCACCAATTCCAAGTCATGGTCGCTCAATCCATCCAGCACCAGCATCTGCTTGCCATACTCCCACTCAAGCACCAATGTCGGTTTCACAATCATTGGAGGACACCTTCAAGGAGTTCATGAAGATGACCAGCCAATCCATCAGTGAAGTGAGGAGTGCGACAATAGTAAACTCCTAAGCGATTGCCAATCTAGAAAGTTAAATGGGGCAAATTGCAAGTCACTTGGGTGAAAGAGAAAAGGGAAAGTTCCCCAGTCAGCTCATGCCCAACCTGAAGAAACAATTTATGGTTAGAAATTCATCAACTTCTACGCACGGGGAGGAACAAGTGCAATCGATTGTCACATTGAGGTCTAGGAGACAAGTGGACAATCGAGTGGAAGAGAGCCCTGCTATGCAGCAAGGGCAAGAAAGTGGCAACAAGGAGAAGAGAGATGCTGAGCCATCTAAAGCCACTCCTACTGTGAATGACCCTCCTAGGTCGTTTGTACCTAAAGCACCTTACCCTGAGAGATTACAAGCGCCCAAGAAAGGAGGGAAGTTTGAAGAAATTCTGGAGGAGTTCAAGCGAGTCCAAATCAATATTCCACTTTTGGACGCCATTGAGCAAGTGCCATCATATGCCAAGTTCTTAAAGGACTTGATCACTATCAAGAGGAGGACGAATGTCCCGACGAAGGCATTTTTGACCGAGCAAGTTAGCTCAATCCTTCAGTGCAAGCTACCGATCAAGTATAAGGACCCAGGGTGTCCTACCATCTCTTGCATGATAGGAGTCAGCCAGATTGAGAGGGATCTATTGGATTTAGGAGCCAGTGTGAATCTTCTACCCTATTCAGTCTATTTGCAGTTGCGGTTAGGAGAATTGAAGCCCACATCTACAACACTTCAATTGGCTAACAGGTCAGTGAAAATACCACGGGGAGTAGTTGAGGACGTTTTGATAAAGGTAGATTAGTTTTATTTCCCCGAGGATTTCATTGTGCTAGATACAGAGCCGGTCCAGAATATAGTAATTCAGATATCGATGATTCTAGGGCGACCATTCTTAGCCACGGCTAACGCCCTAATCAATTGTAGGACAGGGGTGATGAAGATTTCCTTCAGAAATATGACAGTGGAGTTGAATTTTTTTGATATCACTAAGCAACCACTGGAATTTGCTGAAGTGAGAAATATATGCTTAATAGAGGAGACTATTGAAGAGATGGTGGATGAATCAAGTATGGAGGACCCCCTGGAGGCGTACTTTGCTCAGTTTGGAGAGGATCTGGATTTGGATAAGTTACTTGAGTAACAAATGCCATTTTAGAGTCTACTCCTATGGAGAGTAGTGAGAAGGAATAGAATGAAGAACTTGAGCCTCCTAAGAAGGAACTTAAACCTTTACCGGACAATCTTCAGTATAAGTTTCTAGGTTCAGCAGAGTCTTTGCCTGTGATTATAGCTTCAGATTTGGTTGAGGCTAAAGAGGAGAAATTATTAGATGTTTTGAGAGAGCACAAGGAAGCTATAGGCTGGACTATTGAGGATATCAGAGGAATCAGCCCCTCGTTAGTAATGCACAAGATACATTTGGAGGAGAATGCCAAGCCATCGAGGGAGCCACAAAGAAGGCTCAACCCAGCTATGCAAGAGGTTGTGAGGGCAGAAGTAATTAAGCAGTTAGATGCAGGGATCATTTATCCTATCTCTGATAGCAAGTGGGTGAGCCCGATTCATGCCGTGCCCAAGCGAGCTGGATTAACAGTAGTGAAGAATAAGGACGACGAGTTGGTGCCAACTCGTGTTCAGTCAGGGTGGAGAGTGTGTATAGACTACCGTAAACTGAACGCTGTGACAAGAAAGGATCATTTTCCACTCCCATTTATTGATCAGATGGTGGGGCATTTGGCTAGGCATGAGTATTATTGTTTTTTGGATGGTTATTCTGGATATGACCAGGTCCCCGTGGACCCCGAAGATCAGGAGAAGACAACATTTACCTGTTCTTTTAGGATACTCGCCTACCGTTGCATGCCCTTTGGGTTATGCAATGCACCTGCTACTTTTCAGCGGTGCATGGTCAGCATATTCTTTGACATGGTGGAGCGTTCATTAGAGATTTTCATGGATGACTTCACCGTCTTTGGTTCATCCTTTGAGGAGTGTCTGCACCATCTCACTTTAGTTTTAGTGCGGTGCAAGGAGAAAAACCTGGTGCTTAATTGGGAGAAGTGTCATTTTATGGTTAAGTAAGGTATTGTACTGGGGCACATCATATCCCATCGGGGGATTGAGGTCGACAAAGCGAAGGTGGACCTGATTTCCAACCTTGCACCCCTACGTACAGTGAAGAAGGTTCGTTCTTTTCTGGGTCATGCAGGATTCTACAGGCGATTTATCCAGAATTTCAGCAAGATTGCCCGGCCCTTGTGCAAGTTATTAATGAAGGATGCCCCATTTATATTTGATGAAGATTGTAAGAAAGCATTTGGGGATCTGAAGAAGATTCTGACGTCCACACCCATTATTCAGCCACCCAACTGGGGTGTGCCTTTTGAAATTATGTGTGACGCATCAGACTATGCTGTTGGAGTTGTTTTGGGGCAGTGTGTTGATAAACTTCCCTATGTTATCTATTATGCAAGTCAAACTCTAAATGACACACAAGTCAATTACTCTACCACTGAGAAAGAGTTGCTAGCAGTCGTTTTTGCATTAGACAAGTTCAGATCCTACTTGTTAGGATCTAAAGTCATTATCTACTCGGACCATGCAGCATTGAAGTATCTTATCTCTAAAAAAGATGCTAAATCTTGTCTTATCCGATGGATCTTGCTACTTCAAGAGTTCGACATAGAGATTCGAGATAAGAAAGGTTTTGAAAATGTGGTGGTGGACCATTTGTCTAGATTGATTGTGGATTTTATTAAGGTTGCCACTCCTATTTCTGAGACCTTTCCTGATGAGCAATTGATGCACATTGCTCATAATCCCGCGCCATGGTTTGTTGATATAGTGAACTATCTTGCGACTGGTCAAATGCCTTTACATTGGGGGTGACAAGATAAATCAAAGTTTTTGGCCATAGTAAAACATTTTTTCTGGGACGATCCTTACCTGTTCAAGTATTGTCCCTACCAGATCATCAGAAGGTGTATTCCTGAGCATTACCAATCTAATATCATCACCTTCTGTCATGATCATGTTTGTGGAGGCCATTTCAGTGCTAAAAAGACCGCTACGAAGATTTTACAGTGCGGATTCTATTGGCCTACCATGTTCCGAGACTCTCACACTTACTGTGTATCTTGTGAGTGTTGCCAAAAGCTAGGGAGTATTTCTAGGAGGAATATGATGCCCCTCAACCCCATTCTGATTGTTGAGATTTTTGACATATGGGGCATTGATTTTATGGGACCTTTCCCAAACTCCTTTGGCTATCTGTACATTCTAGTTGCTGTGGACTATCTGTCCATATGGGTGGAAGCAGTTGCATGCAAGACCAATGACCATAGAGTTGTGGTCCAGTTTTTGAAGAACGATATCTTTGCTCGTTTTGGTACGCCTCGAGCAATTATAAGTGATGGAGGTAAGCACTTTTGCAATAAGATTTTTGAGCAGTTGATGAAGAAGTATTTCATCACACACAAAGTTGCCACCCCGTATCACCCACAAACGAGTGGACAAGTGGAAATTTCCAATCGCGAGATTAAGTGCATTTTGGAGAAAACTGTGAACCCTAATAGAAAGGACTGGTCTCTGCGATTGACTGATGCATTGTGGGCATATCGAACAACATTCAAGACACCGATTAGCACGTCTCCATATCGTATTGTGTACGGAAAAGCCTATCACTTTCCAGTCAAATTAGAGCATAGAGCCTATTGGGCTATCAAACAACTAAACTTTAATCTTTTAAAGGCTGGCTCCTAAAGAAAGCTCCAACTCAATGAATTAGAGGAGCTGCGAAATGATGCATATGAGTGTGCACGGTCATACAAAGCACAAATGAAGAAGACTCATAACCAAAACATTTTGAGACGAGCTTTTGAGCTAGGTCAAAAAATTCTTCTTTACAACTCACGCCTGCATATTTTCCAAGGCAAGCTCAAGTCTTGATGGACCGGTCCCTTTATTATTCGGTCAGTTTTTCCTCATGGGGCCATCGAGATTGAGGATCCAAAGAATGGTAGCACTTTCAAGGTAAATGGACAGAGGCTAAAACCATTCTTGGAGTTGAGGAGTCTGGACATTAAGACAATATTGTTGACGGATCCTATTTGCTCTGATTGAGGGTCATCTACTAAGGAGAGTCTAGCTGAAGACTTTAAACTTAGCACTCATGGGAGGCACCCCACAGCTTATCCTTTTTGTTTGTTTATTATTTTACATATTTATGATTAATGTTTGTTTCCAGTATTTTTTGTTTTCCAGTCTTTATTTTTCAGGGACAATGCGTACTTCAGATCAAGTTTAGGGGTATGCTATGAGCCATACCAGTCCAGATAGTTCTCCATATCCCAGGTCAACTCTTTCCATATTATTCACACATTGAGGTCAATGTGTAATTTAAGTTTGGGGGTATGGGAGACACATTACACACACTTTGTCCTAATTTGTTGTTGTTAATGCATGCTCATGTTATTTTGAAATTTTGGTTGATCTAAACAATTTTTGTGATGTGATTCATTGGTGAGCTTAAATTTTGGAACACATGATCTGTTGATAAAGTTTTAAAATTTAGTTATTTACTTGAGGCATTTGAGAATTCACATGTTTGATATATAATCTAACACGAGCACATTAGTACGCATTATGTGAGGTATGACATGTGATTTTAATGTGTACATTTTTGTCTTAACTGAAACTGGATGACTTGTTGGATTAACACTTTGGCATATATAAAAAAATGAAAATGATGATCATAAATAAACTTTCCACTGAGTAACTTGACCTCTTTCCTCAGTAAGCAGTGAGTGTTCACGTCAAAAGGTTGGAATTTTGTTTAATAGTATTAAGGCCAGTTTAATTTCGTAGCCTTTTTGACTCAAATTAGTAAGTCCTAAGGGGTGTCTGTACACCTAATGCCTTAAAACCATCTGGTTTGGGAGTCATTGACTCAACACTCGCTACATGGGTTAATTAGAAAGCTTAAGGAAACTAAACATAGCAGAGCCTTACAAAAAAAAAGAGAAAATAAAAACTATGCCATTTTCGTTCATTCTGATGGGAAATGCGGTGAATCTTGAGACATAGAGACCTTACACATTGGACTCATTCGGAAGCTTCCTTTTTATTTGCTAATTCACTTTACACTGAGTCAGACTTATGATGCATTAACCCGCCTTTTGTAAATAATTAGATTTTAACATTTCTATTCATTGCGAAGATGGGTTTATCTTTTTAAGCTTGCTCATGAATCATTATCATGGTGCTGTGTGCTCCTAAAATCTTTGGATACCATGAGTTATGAACTTATCTTTATATTCTTTGTTTTTCATTTAGTTTTTAGTTTCGTATTGCTATGGGACTAGCAATATGTAAGTTTGGGGGTATTTGATGAGTGCTAAATATTACATGTTTTAGACCATTAGTTTACATTTGTTGAGTTCTTAATTATGTTATTTCATGCTATTTTATCTATTTTCTGTGTTTTCTGTGTTTTTATAGGTTTTGGAATAAAATGAAGCAATGTGGAAACTACAGGGCTTAAAGAGCAAAAGCTAAGGATGCCTAGTGCGATCGAGCGCACAGGAAATGTAATCGATCGCACCTGCGATCATGCGCACAAGGCATGAGATCAATCGCACCTACGCTCGAGTGCACCAGACTTGCGATCGATCGCAAGTGACTCGCACATCCCACATTGGAGAGGAAACAACAATAGTATCATATATATTGCAGCGTATTGTGATGCACTTGAGTGCAACAGACTTGCGATCGATCGCAAGTGACTCGCACATCCCACATCAGATAGGAAGCACTTACAACGCGCCAGACACATTGCATCGCACCATGCTGCGATCGATCGCACCAGACTTGCAATCGATCGCAAAGGACCAGTATCCCACATCGAATTTACAGCTCATTGAACTCTAGGAATTCCCTTATATAAACACTACCTCACTTCATTATTCAGTGTGCAGTCTGGTGGATTTCTACTAGCATTCTAGTAGATCTCCTAAGGGCTTTTGCCATCACTGGGGGAAGTGCTACCCAACAGTGTGTGGAATTTCTCCCAATGTACAGTTAGTTTTAATTCTTTTCAAGTTTTTAATGCTTAGAACTTTTTATTGTGAAATTTAGTTTCATGATCATGAGTGGCTAAAATCTTCAACTGAGGTTGAAGATGAAGCCTCGCTATTGTTTAGCATTATATTTTCATTATGTTCATACAATTATGATATGTTTAGTTTAAATGTTATATTTCAATTGTTTGAGTAAATTCTTACGATTGATGGTTTTTAATTGTTCTGTTGGATATTCTGTGTGTTTCATTCGATGGATACATCGAATCCTTTTCAATTAAATTGGATTTCCTTTGTGATTTGTTAAAAGCGGATACATTTGATGCTTTTGGTTTAATTGGGATATTTGTTGTTTTTTGTTTATGTTGGATTCATGGAATGTTTTGATAGATTATTTTTATATAGAACATAAAGATATATGCTTTACTTTGGTTGGGTGGATTCTGAAACCTTAGTGTTTTCATCATTAGTTATGAAATCAATTTAGTTTGGTTTATATTTGTTTTGCAAAATATAATTAACAATTCGGAACTAGGTTAAAATAAGGTTAGTTTAGATAAAAAGCTATTTTTACAACGCAATTCCTTGTGGATTCGACCTCGTAATTGCACAACACTATATTGCAAACGACTCGTGCGCTTGCGAGTAATTTAAAACTCACAACAAGTTTTTGGTGCCGTTGCCGGGGAATTGTTTTTGTTTGTGAAATTTTTGTCTAAACTGATTTTATTTTTCTACTACTTTAGTTAGTATTTTTGTTTTATTTTTCTTTTTGTTTTATATTATTTTGCTGCTTCTGCTAGTTAGTTTGTTTTAATGTTTTCTGTTTGGTGTATGCTTGGTCGGAGATTCCTAAATTTAGAATTGACACCTTTAGATCCCAATTTAGAAAGAACTCTTAGGAGACAGAAGAAGTCACTTGCTGGACAAGAGACAATTGAGATGGGAGAAAACTTGAGGAACCAAGAGCAACCTGGAGCGTGGAATGTGGACTCCACCACGTCCCTGAGAGATTTGTTCGCACCAGTTGTGACTAACTCATCTTCCTGCATCGTGTTGCCACCCACCAATGCTACCCATTTTGATTTAAAGCCACATGTCATCCAACTCCTACCCTTATTTCATGGCTTAGATCTTGAAAATTCTTATAGCCATGTAAAGAAGTTCAAAGATATTTGTGCCACATTCAAGTTCCAAAACTTCTCCGAGAAGTCAGTCCATCTTAGACTTTTCCCTTTTTCTCTTCATGATAGAGCTAGGGCATGGTTGGATTCCAACACGTCCGGGTCTATTACATCTTGAGAAAATCTGCTGAGTAAATTCTATATTAAATTTTTCCCAATGTCTAGAGTGAATGAGTACCGAAAAGAGATTAGTTCTTTCATTTAGGAGGAGGATAAGAAGTTTTCTAAGAGTTTCTGCCATGATCTATTCTTGTGAATTCATTAGCTGTTGGTGTTGGGATACCAACGGTTGTTGCTGAGTTGCCAGCTGCCTCACAAGACTCTCTAGATCATTTTTCTTTGTTTCAGGAACTGAGTGGGCTGCTGGTTGAGAGTTCCTTTGTTGTCCTTGATTGTTCTGATTATTGCTCCAAGAGAAATTGGGGTGATTTCGCCATCCAGGGTTATAAGTGTTTGCATACAGGTTGTTCTTTGGCGGATAGTTGTTTGGTCCCACATAATTTGCTTGCTTAGGGCCTGCAGATGAATACAAGGGACATATCTCAGTATTATAATCAAATTGAGAACACATAGCACATACCTAGAGTGGTAATTGCACTTAAACTAATACACGGTTATTGTGTATAGTTGAGGTGTCGATCCCACGAGAAAAAGCGAACTACAAGGGAAGGTGTAAACCTTAACACGAATGATAAAGATCAAGTGAGAGAATCTGAGTTTTGATAATAGAATAATATGAGAAAATTGTGTAAATATAATGGAGAATATAATTGAGAGATAACAAGATTCTGGTAATCCTCCCTAGGTTCGTTGCCTTATTCTAATCTTGATTCAATTGTTTTTATCTTGATTGCTAGGTTCACATCCCAAACAGGTAATCGACAAATATTCAATCAAAGCACATGTAAAACCTAATGTAATTGCTATGAAATACTTTTTACTTTCGATTCAAGCACACATAACCTATCTTATAGATTTATTAAGAAATGACAATATATCTTAATGAAAATATTGCAGTAATGGACAAACCTAAAAGATAAATCTACTGGAATCAATCACATCCAACAATGTTGACATAAAAAGAGCATGACTAGACTTATATCGAGGAGAAAGACACAATCACTGGATTAAGAGAAAATCTTCTAATTAAATCAAAAAATAAATCATAACAATGTTTAATGATAAATCCAAACTACAATTGAATCAAGAATAGAAATTAAGAACAATTACACTTAGGGATTCATCCCTTCGCCTTGCTAGGAGATTAGTTGGCCATGGGGCTCATTCTTGAACACTTTGATGGAGGAGAATGTGGCAGCCTTCTTGAGTTTTTCAGCCTTAATGATGTCTCTTTATCAAACCCTAAGTGATCTATTTATAATACAAAAGGTCCAAGGGTGTTTTCGGGTCTAAACTATTATTTAAAACCTTAATTAGGTCATGACTCGGAAACAAAACATCGTGCTTGTGCCACGGCTCATACTAATCCAGGCCACGGCTTAGACTTTTTGTTTTCTTCATGCTTTTGGAGGCCGCGGCTCAGATTGATCCAGGCCACGATTTAGACTGCCAGGCCGCGACTCAAATTGATCTAGGCCACGGCGCACACTGATGTCTTCTTGGCTCTTTTGGACTTGGTTCTGGAGGCCGTGGCTCAGACTTTCTAGGCCGCAGCACACACACTTCTTTTCTTATCTGAGAAGTTGATGGTTCTGGAGGCCAAGGCTTGAAGTTCTGGGCTGTAGCATGGAACACTAAAGACTTGGTTTCTCTTCATTTTGTCCTTTCGCAACCAGACCTTCACTCTGATATGCATCGAAGCATCGTGCTTTAAGCTATGATAGTTTTCCATCTCTTTTAGACTCAAAGTACCTAAAAATGCATCGAAATAGATCAACAATCCAAGAATATCACTTTAGAGTTGTTAAGGTATAAAAATGCAATTCAAACCTAGATCAACCCTAAAATGCTAACAAATAAGTACTGTTAAGATGCATTTTATGACTCTTATCATAACCCCCAACTAGCTTATTGCTAGTCCCTAGCAATTCAAGTGAAAACAAGACAATATGAAATGAATTCTATGGTAGGAATCAAAACAAAGTAGAGCAATGTTAGTGTTAAACCAAGAGTAATTCACTTTTTGTCTCAAAAATCGTAAATAACACACAACACATAGAATCATTAAATATCACCAAAGTCCAAAAGTAATCCAAACATCAATCTAATAGGTGCTTAAATATTCATATTTAAGCCCCCTTATTTACATTTGTTAGGTCCTTAATTACGTTAATTTTATCACTTTTACTCCATTTGTGTATTTTACATGTTTTTATAGGGTTTTGGAAGAAAAGAAGCAGTTTTGGCATTTAAAGGAAGAAGCCTGGAAACCCTGGAGCAGTCTCTGGACAAACTGTGATCGATCACAATATGCAATGCGATCGAGTGCACATTGCGATCGTGTGCGCAGAAGAGGGATCGAGCACAGCACTGCGATCGAGCGCACATGTACGGGCGTGAACAGTAAACTGCAGAACCTTGTTTTGGAAATAAAGAGTTCTCTTCGGTTTAGGAAGTTTAGGGTTTCTTGCACCTCTTAGGACTTCTCAAAGACCTATAAATACACCTATAAAGCACACATAAAGAGAGGAGAACTTAGAGAACACTTCTCTTAGCTTTTACTTGGAGTTGTAAGCTTTGGGAGAAAATTGACACCTCTTCTCTCGGGTTTATCTTCTCTTTATGTTTAGTTTATATATGATATTTTTAGACAGCATGTGTAACTAATTTTCTTATAGGCCTCGACTGAAGCCCTAGTTATGCTTTCTCATATAATTATTCATTTATAAATCTTTGCCAATAGTCTTTATTATGTTGCTTAACTTGATTAATGCTTGTGCTTATTTAAATTTCTCATATGTATGTGTATGGCCAACGTATGCATGTGGTATGGACCTGTTAGTTAGATCAATTTGGATGACTGAGTTCTGGGTCTAACATTAGTAACAAGGGATATCTTATCCGGATACCCGGGTTAATCAACATGGGAAACCGAGAGTAGATACCATGCCCTAGGTCTCATGTGGTTGTCGATTTCTATAGTACTTATGTTTTCTTAAGGAACAACTCAAGCAGATACCATGTTGAATCCCTTAAGGAAGAAAAGAATTAGAGTAGATACCATGCCTAACTCGTTGCTTAGGGAGATCAATAGCTTAACGAGTAGATACCATGCCCTTAGGTTGGCAACCAGTAGGTATACATGATAAGGCTAGTGCACTGATACATTATGCAATTGGGAAAGTATGACTAGTGGTGGATATCAAAGCCTTATGTCTTTATTATTATCAAATCGCACACAACAGTTATTTTATTTCTTTTTATTTAAAGAAACTAATTCTAAAAGCCGAACTTTACCAATCCCTGTGGAGATGACCTTGCTTTCGCACACTATACTACATTATTGACCTTGTGCACTTGCAAGTAAAACAAAGTACGTTTATTTGCTTAATTATTTAGGTATATAAATGCGCGGCAAGTTTTTGGTGCCGTTACCGGGGATTGCACTAAAAGTTCATTTTTAGAATTACTTTCGTTTAATTATTATTACGCTATTTTTTGTTTACCATCTTTATTTTTCATCAAACCTAATCAAATTGTTTTATGTTTTAGGCACATCAAACCCTAACTCACACTGTTTGTGATACTTTTGATCGATCGCAACCTCCTGTGCGATCGAGCGCATTTAGGGCAGAAAGTTACCCGAGCAGCAAAGTTGCACTGCTGCACTGAAACCGGTTTTCCTGATTTATGCACGGACTGCGATCCCGACATCCGACATTCTTTCCCCCTGATCCTGAGCTTGAGTGGACTATCTGACAAAAGCTAAGGAACAACTTTGAGGAGAACGAAAAAGAAGTCAAGAACAAAACACAAATGGTGGAACAGCTCGAGAACTAGCAACCACTTGCACGAGTACCGATGAAGCACTCTTTCATCCCTCAGAACATTGATCAACCATCATGCATTGCATATCAACCTGAGGCGGCAAAAAATTATTACATATCTCCGCAAATCTTGAATGCTTTGACTCATTTTAGAGGCCCTCCTAACGAAGATCCACACCTGCACCTCCGAGAATTTTTCGATCTCTGCAAGTTCCAGCACATACAAGGCCTAGACCAAGAAGGAATAAGGTTAATTCTGTTCCTTTTTCCTTAAAAGATAATGCTAAACTATGGTATAATTTTTTGCCTACAGTTTCCATCCAGACTTGGGAGGAGTTGGTAAGCAAGTTCCTGAGAAAGTTCTTCCCAGCCCAAAAGACGAGGCAAATGAGGAAGGAGATCCAGTCCGTCCAACAAAAAGATGGATATCTCTTCTTCAAAGCATGAGGACACTTCAACGAGCTGCTACTAAAATGCCCACACCACAACCTGCCTCAAGATGAACTGGTACAAGCATTCTATGAAGGTTTAAATGATACTAACAAATGTATTGTTGATTCAAGTTGTGGAGGAGTCCTGATGGAGAAAAGCAGTGAAGAAGTAATGGAGCTATTCAAAACCCTCAACAAGCACACCCAACAATTCTCCTCTCGAGGTAGACATGTGACAAAGGGTAAGGATATGTATGAGGTAAATGTAAATAGAGAATCTTCCCCTCAAATGGCAGCAATAGAAAGGAAACTAGACTTATTAGTAAAAGCCATGGCTGCTCAAACTGCCTCATCTAGCCTACCGACTACACCACTACAGGTATGTGCGATATGTTCTCAATATGATTATAATACTAATACTTGTCCTCTATCTGTAGATCCGGAACAAGCCAATTATGTGGGGTCTAACAACTATCCACGGAAGAACAACCCATATGCCAACATGTATAACCCTGGATGGCGAAACCACCCAAATTTCTCGTGGAGCAACAACCAGAACAATCAAGGACAGCAACGAAACCCCCATCCCACTGCTTATGTTACCCCCGAACCAAAGAAGAACGACCTCGAAAGTCTAGTAAGACAACTGGTGACATCACAAGAACAGTTCATGACTCAGCAAAAATAAACCATTGCAGCATATGCGCAAGCAATTCAAAGACTAAAGGTACAAATGGGACAACTGGCTAAAGAGCTCAATGGTAGGAAGCAAGAGGAGCTCCCAGCGCAAACAATACCCAACCCTGGGGGACATCAACAATTAAACGCTGTACAACCCTGAGAAATGGCAAGGTAATAGGGTCCGATGAATCTGCAATAGCATCCAAGAAAAACCATTGGCGTCAAGGGTAAGTGAAACGGAGAAGGTGAATGCACCACCTTTCCCGCAAAGGTTAGTAAAACAAAAGAAAGACAACAAACTATTTGACATTTTTGAAACCTTGCGGAAAGTAGAGATTAATATTCCTTTGTTAGATGCCATTAAACAAATTCCTGCATATGCTAAATTTCTGAAAGATTATTGCACTAACAAAAGGAAGTTCGTGGAACATGAGACGGTTACCTTAACCGAAGAGGTAAGTGCTATGCTTTTAAGAAAATTACCACCTAAATTAAAAGATCCGGGAAGTTTTACTATTCCTTGCAGGTTAGGTGACCAGTTGTTCGAGCATGCACTATTGGATCAAGGAGCGAGTGTCAACCTGCTGCCATACAGTGTATACGAGACACTAGGATTGGGGGAACTTCAACCGACCTCCGTCACTTTGCAATTAGCTGACCGAAGCATCAAACGACTGAGAGGTATCATTGAGAACATGTTGATAAGAGTAGGTAAATTCATTATACCTGCTGATTTTGTAGTATTAGATATAGAAGAATGTACTTTACCATCACCTCTCCTCATTATCCTAGGACGCCCCTTTATGATAACTGCTGATACTAACATTAGTTTAAAAAGGGGAGTAGTCACTATGAAAGTAAATAATGAGAAGATAGAATTTAAAATATTTAATACATAAAAATCAGTCAATGAGGAAAATGAATATTCTAATGTGAGCCTCATACAAGATATTGTTAAGGAAGTTTCTTAGGTCCATCACACTATTCAATTGGAGACTATCCCCAACAATAAGGACACAAGAGTGGACATTAGGCTGGAGGAGGACAATGTGATTAAAGACGTTAATAAAGCTGTGCAACTTTTTAAGAACACACCAAGACCTTTAAGTAAGTATGGTATTCAATTTGAACCTCAAGCACCTACTAATACTACATTTCCTTACTTTACTGACCAGGCATCAAAATGGGAGATGAAGCAACCATCAAAAGCACTTGAACCACCGGATGTGGGCTCGAAGTGCTTCCTTCCAAACAACTAGCACTATAGCATGAGAGTGCTTGAGCGAGTTCATTTCAATTATTCATACAGCTCAAGTATCTCTACAGAGGTTAGTGGTACTGAGGCCACTAACAAATGGTAAGGTTGTACTATTCCAAAATTATCATTTTCAGCTGAGGTAAGTTGTTATTTTTGCGCAGACACACTTCTTGTCATCGATCGCATCATCCAGTGATATCGAGCACAAGTGTGCGATCGAGCGTGTCCTTACATATGCTCGAGCGCACAAATGCGATCGAGTGCAACCCGTGTGCGATCGAGTGCACTCGCGGCAGAAGGTTTAGATATAAATCTGTAAATTTTCACTCACATGCACTCACACTCTCTCACTATTCACTCGCACCCCTACACTCTCTCTCACTCGCACCTTCCCATCTACCACCATCTTCCACACTCACTCCAGTACCACCATCTCCACTCCACCATCACCACCATCAAACATCCATCACCACTTAAACCTATCCCCATCACCACCATCCTCCGCCATCACCACCGTGTACCCCCTCCCTATTCAATATTCCTCCCATACACGAGGTACCCATTTCATACACACACACACATTTTTCATGCTTTATTTACACTTTTCAGTAAATATAAATTATCATATGTGTGATGGGATGCTTGTCTTATTTGCAGGAGGTTAGGCACGAATTCAAAATCATACAAACCATAGCTTGGTTTTTTGGTGCACACCACTTGTTTGAGAAAAAGTCTGACCGTGTGCGATCGAGCGCACGACATTTGCAATCGAGCGCATAGCCAGTGTGCGATCGAGCGCACCTCATTAAGATCGATCGCAAATCAGGCAGAAACTAAAGAACAACATGTCTAGACCATCTGTTTCCACTTCTGGTGCATCCAGCAGTCGTGCCTCGTCATCCCGGCCTAGCATAGAGCAAAGAGAGCTTTTATTCGAGACCACCTTTGCCATCGATGACGTATTCCGGCACAGGGACGCCACTCAATGGGCCATCCAAGCATTCCGACATTGAGGATTGAAGAGGTTGTTTAAGCCGGTCTGTTCCACTGCTTACTCCCAGCTCATAGTCCAGTTCTACGCGAGCCTATCATTTGACTGCAGTAGACCAGGAGTTCTCATGGGACCCACCGAGTCCCAGCACTTCCTAGCTGAGCTATCCTCCTTCCGAGGTGAGGTCTCTGCTGCTACCACACTCGTGCATTAGTGTATGGATAGTTTGGAGTCACAGTTAGCACGACAGGAGGCTATGCTGCAGGCCATTCTTGATCTCTTACCTCCGACACCCGGTACCTCTTCGACTGCACCACCTAATGATCAGCAGTGAGAGGATACCACGTCTGGCTGAAGACGTTAAACTTAGCGCTCATGGGAGGCACCCCAAAGCATATCCTTTTTTTAGTTATTTCATTTTATTATTCGTAGTTTATTTTTCTATCTGTTTATTATTACTTGTTTTCCATTTTATGTTTGTTTCCCTTTCTTTTTCAAGGACACCGTGAGTGCATCCAGTTGAAGTTTAGGGGCGTGCTACGAGCCATGCCAGCCATCAGTTCTCCATCTCCCAGGTCAGCTCCTTCCATGCTATTCACACATTGGGGAAAATGTGCAATTTAAGTTTGGGGGTATGGGGACACATTCACACACTCACTATGTCCCACTTTTTTTTTTTTTTTTGTTGCTATTTTCATAGATAAATGCATGTTTATTCTGTCCAATAAATTTTTTGTGATCTAAATGGAACTTTATGATTTAATTTCATTAGCTAGCTTAACACTTTGAACATATAGGTCAATAATCAAGTTTTGAACCTAGATCACTACCTTTTAGGCATTTAAAGATTCACAAGTTTAACTTAAACTATCACGAGCACATTAGCACATAATTGTGTAGGGTATGACATGTTATTTGGATTGGTATGTTTCTTTTACTTGACTGTGAATTAGATGACCTATTAGATTGACATTTTGGCATATGAAAATAGAAAAGATTGATTAATTCTCAAAAAGAAAAAAAATGCTCCTAATGATCAATAAAAACAAATCTTCCGCTGAGTAGCTGGCCCTCTTGCCTCAGTAAGCATTGAATGTCACGTCAAAAGGTGGAAAATTCTAAGTGATCATTAAAAAGAACTTTCCGCTGAGTAACTGGCCCTCTTGCCTCAGTAAGCATTGAGTGTCACGTCAAAAGATGGAAAATTCTAAATTATAGCATTAAAACCAGTTAGTTTCATAGCCTTGTTGACTCGAGCTAGTAAGTCCTTAGGGGTGTCTTTACACCTAATGCCCTAAAACCATCTGGTTTGGGAGTCATTGGCTAAACGCTCGTTACACAAGTCAACAAGAAAGCTTAAGGGAACTAACTTGGCAAAAATCTCACAAATAAAAGTCTATGCCATATTTGTTGACTCTAATAGGAAGTTTGGTGAATCTTGAGTCATCAAAACACTACACGTTTGAATTTCTTGGAAACCCAATCTTTTGTGTGCTAGTTCTCCACACACCAAAGTCAAACTTGTGATGTCTTAAATTGCCTCATGAAAGTGATTTGTGTTCAAAGCTCTTATTTATTGCAAGAATATGTTTGTATCTGTTAAACATGCTCATGAATGTGCATCATAGTATTGTAAGATCTAAACTTTTGTTGGACACCATGAACATTTGATTTATCTGTTTTTTCATTTTAGTTCTTAATTTTTGTATTGCTAAGGGACTAGCAATATGTAAGTTTGGGGGTGTGATAGGGGCTTAAATAATATTTAAGCCCCTTTATTTACATTTGTTAGGTCCTTAATTACGTTAATTTTATCTCTTTTACTCCATTTGTATATTTTACATGTTTTTATAGGGTTTTGGAAGAAAAGAAGCAGTTTTGGCACTTAAAAGAAGAAGCCTGGAATCCCTGGAGCAGTCTCTGGACAAACTGCGATTGATCGCAATATACAATGCGATCGAGCGCACATTGCGATCGTGCACGCAGAAGAGGGATTGAGCGCAGCACTGCGATCGAGCGCACATGTACGGGCATGAACAGTAAACTGCAGAACCTTGTTTTAGAAATAAAGAGTTTTCTTCGGTTTAGGAAGCTTAGCTTTGGGAGAGAATTGACACCTCTTCTCTCGGGTTTATTCTTCTCTTTATGTTTAGTTTATATATGATGTTTTTAGACAGCATGTGTAACTAACTTTCTTACAGGGCTCGATTGAAGCCCTAGTTACGCTTTCTCATATAATTATTCATTTATAAATCTTTTCCAATAGCCTTTATTATGTTGCTTAACTTGATTAATGCCTGTGCTTATTTAAATTCTTCATATGTATGTGTATGGCCAGCGTATGCATGTGGTATGGACCTGTTAGTTAGATCAATTTGGATGACCGAGTCCTGGGTCTAACATTAGTAACAAGGGATATCTTATCCGGATACCCGGGTTAATTAACATGGGAAACCGGGAGTAGATACCATACCCTAGGTCTCATGTGGTTGTCGATTTCCATAGTACTTATGTTTTCTTAAGGAACAACTCAAGCAGATACCATGCTGAATCTCTTAAGGAAGAAAAGGGTTAGAGTATGACTAATGGTAGATATCAAAGCCCTATGTCTTTGTTATTATCAAATCGCACACAACAGTTATTTTATTTCTTTTTACTTAAAGAAACTAATTCTAAAAACCGAACTTTACCAATCCCTGTGGAGATCACCTTGCTTTCGCACACTATACTACATTATTGACCTTGTGCACTTGCAAGTAAAACAAAGTACGTTTGTTTGCTTAATTATTTAGGCATATAAACGCGCGACACAATCTTAATATTGTTATCGACTCTTAACATCCATCTAACCACAATCCATTAATCCGAACACCCGGATGATTTTATGCACAACATTCATGAATACAAGTCTTAGCCTTAAAAATATATTAATTTGCGTGACATCAATCACAAAAACAAGCTCCATAGGCTCACTTTTCAAATCACTCTCCACTATTTTAGAAAAATCACACCACCTTGGATCAATAGGTCTTTAATAAGCTTATAACGTTAGGCTAAGGTAAAGATTAAGAAAGAACGGGAAGGATTCACAAGTAAAAGAACTCAATCTCTTAGTTTTAAACACAACCATTTTAAGCACTGGATAATCTTACTTCAACACCCAACTCTTTCAACCATTTTTCGAGCATTTCTCTCAATAAATCACCACATTTTTTTTTTGACATAAGACCATCCACCTCCTTTTTCATTTTTTTTTCTTTTCTTTTCCACAACCCCCAACTTATGTCCTTCAATGTACTTGGGTTATGGTAGTAATATTTTTTCATATTTCAATCCTTACTCCTCTTAAGTACTTCTCAACAAATGTGTATAACTAAGTTCTTTTAAAAGAAAGGTAAGGATAAAATATTTTTCAAGAAAATAGGTTATCGAAAGAAACAAGGCTCAAATTCTTTTTCAAGAAAAGGCTCAAACAGGTGACTAACGATAAATATAGCAAGGGTAAGTTTGAAAGGCTCAAACGGTCCAAAAAATGACCTATATCATATCCTAAGTAATGTGCATTCTAGGAATTCACCTCAAGTGATTATCAAATAAGTTCTAGAGCTTGTCAAGTCCACAAAAGTATTCACAAAACAATCACACATAAAACTTCTCTAAATGTTTTAGACTAATCATGCAATCTTACCGCAACCCAGAGTCTCAAACCAAATGAAGATTGACACTAAAATTATTCTCAAACCAAAGAAAATTTAACTTCTTCTAAATGCTATATGCTATCTCAATTAGGCTCATATCATTGACATGTGAATTAACTCAAAGGCTAACACAAAGCATGCTAAAAACAAACAAAAAGAGAAAATGACACCAAGCAGTTCAATGGAAAGAAGAAATGTGTTTCCTCCACCCCTAACTTAAAAATTGCATTGATCTCAATGTGAAAGAAAAAGTAAAGGAAACTCCCTTTGTAACCAAAAGTGCATAGAAGCTAAAAATTGTGCACCACCATTTGAATTGCATGCCGTTCTTCTTGTTAAAATTTCGATCTATAACATAAAACAAAACAAACAAACAAACAAAAAAAGAAACTACAGTGTAACATTAAGATTCTTACCATATGTTAGGTTAACACATGAAATGGAAATAAATAATTAAAAATGAAAATAAAGTACGAGAAATAAAATAACGAAACGGAATACACAATAAATGTTAGTACAGTCATCCGATAATAAAAAATAAAATTATCCAAATAAAATTAATAAAAATAACTTTTAAGCTAAGAATTAGATTAAATAAAACTAGAAAAAAAACAAAAATTGAAATTGAAATAAACTTGAACAAAACAAAAGAAAAATAAAGACACACCTGCGTAGTGTGGTCAAGGTGAATAAACCGGATCCATAAGTGGAATGTCTTCCACTTCCGGATCTTGCCTATCGATTAAGATTTTAAGGTGTTGACCATTTACTTTAAAAATCTGAAAATCTCTAGTATCCTCTATTTCTACCACTCCATTGGTAAAAACATTCTTTACTACAAAAGGGCTGGTCCACCTCGACCGAAGTTTTCCTGGGTGCTTATGGAGTCTAGAATCATATAAGAACACCCGATCATTAGGCTTAAATGTTTTCCTCAAAATTTTGTTATCATGAAACACTTTCATTTTAGCCTTATAGATTCTAGAGTTTTCATAAGCATAATTTCTCAACTCCTCTAGCTCGGTCAACTGAAATTTCCTAAGCTTACCTGCTTCTCCTATGTCAAAGTTGAAATGCTTGATGGCCCAATAAGCTAGATGCTCAAGCTCTACAGGTAAGTGGCAAGACTTTCCAAAAAAAGCCTATAAGGTGACATACCTAAGGGAGTTTTGAAAGCTATACTGTAGGCCCAAAGCGCATCAACTAGTCTCAAAGACCAATCCTTGCGATCTGGGTTGACTGTTTTTTCTAAAATTTGTTTAATTTCCCTGTTTGCAAGTTCTACCTGTCCACTTATCTGAGGGTGGTAGGAAGTAGAGATCTTATGTAGCACCCCATATTTTCTTATCAAAGCTTTAAAAGAACGGTTGCATGAATGCATACCCCGATCACTAATTATAGCACGCAGTGTACCAAATTGAGATAACACATTTTCTTTGAGAAATTTAATTACTGTTCTATTATCATTGTTTTGGCAAGCTGCTGCCTCTACCCATTTTGACATATAATCTATTACCACAATGATATATCGATATCCGAAAGAAAGAGGAAATGGTCCCATAAAATCAATACCCTAACAATCGAAGATTTCAATCACTAAAATTAGGTTTAAGGGCATCATATTACGACGAGACACAGCTCTTAACTTCTGACACTTTTCACATGAGTGACAATAGATATTTGCATCTTTAAACAAGGTGGGCCAATAAAATCCACACCGTAAAATTTTTGCAGTAGTTTTTTTCATTGAAATGTGGCCCCAACAAGCTTGGGAGTGAAAAAATTCCAAGACGCTGGCAATCTCTTCATTAGGGATCCAACGCCTTAAAATTTGGTCAGAGCAGTATTTGAAAAGACAAGAGTTATCCTAACAAAAATTATTTACCTCATTCAAGAACTTCCCCTTGTCTTGAGCGCTCTAATCCATTGGTATCTCATCAGTAGCCAAATAATTCACAATATAAGCAA
Organism: Bretschneidera sinensis; assembly: GCA_023935145.1. Taxonomy (NCBI): domain Eukaryota; kingdom Viridiplantae; phylum Streptophyta; class Magnoliopsida; order Brassicales; family Akaniaceae; genus Bretschneidera; species Bretschneidera sinensis. Next base: position 139,795,150 of record CM043698.1, read on the forward strand.
ACCATGGTAGAGAAGTAATAGAGAGTAAATGCTCATCGGGAAAATCATCCTTGATTGGCATGTCGTCAAAGGTGTCCTCAAATGTGAGCCTCGAGAGATGGTCAGCCACTACGTTCTATACTCCTTTCTTGTCCTTGATGGTGATGTCAAATTCTTACAAGAGTAAGATCCACCGTATTAGTTGTGTCTTAGCATCATTCTTTGTAAAAATGTACTTAAGGGCTGCATGATCTATGAAAATAAGAATAGGAAAACCAATTAAATAAGCATGAAACTTGTCCAAAGCAAATACTATAGCTAGTAATTCTTTTTCAGTGGTGGAGTAATTCATCTGAGCACTATTTAGGGTTTTACTAGCATAGTAAATGACAAAAAGTTTCCCCTCTCTTTGCTATCCAAGAACAGCACCTACAGCAAAGTCACTAACATCATGCATGATCTCAAAAGGTAAAGTCCAATCATGTGACTACATTATGGATGCTAAAGTAAGCTTGTCAATCAGCATTTTAAAGGCCTCTTGACAAGCTTGTGTCCACACAAATGGGGCATCTTTAACTAGGAGGGCACATAGTGGTCTAGATATGGTGGAAAACTTTTGTATGAATCTCCTACAAAAATTCGCATGACCAAGAAAGGATCTCACATCTTTTACTATCTTAGGTGTAGGCAACTTAGAGATTAATTCAATCTTAGATTGATCAACCTCTATCCCCTTAGAAGAAACAATATGTCCTAAGACAATACCTGAAGTTACCATGAAATGGTATTTTCTCAATTTAAGACTAATTCCTTCTCCTCACAATGAATTAATACAATCTCTAAATTCAATAACCATGCATTAAATAAAGATCCAAAAATAGTCAAGTCATCCATAAAAACTTCTATGCAATTTTCATCCATGTCACTAAAAATGCTCATCACGCAACGTTGAAAAGTAGCAGGTGCATTACACAATCCAAATAACATTCCAGGGACAAGTGAAAGTGGTTTTATCCTGGTCTTCTAATGCAATTTCAATTTGATAATAACCAGAATAACCATCTAAGAAACAATAAAAAGGATGACTAGCTACACACTCAAGAATTTGATCGATAAAAAAACGTGGGAAATGGTCTTTCCGGGTGGCAGCATTTAATTTTCTATAATCAATGCACATTCGCCACCCAGTCACAAGTTTTGTAGAGACTAACTCTCCTAGGTTATTTTTCACCATAGTGACACCGGACTTTTTAGGAACGACCTATGTAGGACTTACCCAGTCACTATCAGCTATGGGATATATAATTCCCGCATCTAATAGTTTCAACAGTTCATTTTTCCCCACTTCTTTCATAGTGGGGTTAAGCATATGCTGGGGGTCTCTACGAGGGTTAGTTCCTTCATTCAAATTTATCTTATGAGAATAGATCAGGTGACTAATACCTTTTAAATCAGCCATGCTCCAACTTAAGGCTGATTTATGTTCATTTAGGGTCCGAATTAATTTTTCACCTTTAGACTCAGACAATTCAGATGAGATAATAACAGGAAAAGTATCACCTGGACCGAGGAAAACATGCTTCAAACCCTTAGGTAGTGGCTTCAATTCAACTTTGGGCACTTCTACACTTGAAGGGATTTGTTTCTCGCTTCTTTCAAGCAACTCCTCAAACTTCGGTTACCATGCTCGAGTGCCATAATCCTGAGATTTATCAAAAATAGTACAAATATCAATTACATCAGATTTATCATTAATAGAATCAAACTCAGAATTAACAAGAAAATACTCAAGAGGATCAAAATCATGAGCTATAGAAACTCCCCTATCGATGAATGACTCAATCATGTATAATTGGTGGTTCTCGTCATCATCTTCTGGCTGTTTTGCAACATTGAAGATGTTCACCTCGAGGGTCATGTTTCCAAAGAACAACTTCATGAGTCCATTCCTACAATTAATAAGAGCATTTGCAGTAGCAAGAAAAGGTCTACCCAAAATTAAATGAATTTTAGAGTTAGTGTCAACAGCAGAAGTAGTATCAAGGATTAGGAAATCAACAGGATAATAAAATTTATCAATTTGAATTAGAACATCCTCTACCACACCCTGGGGCACTTCGACTGAACGGCCAGCCAATTGCAATACCACAGCGGTTGGTTTGATTTCTCTTAAACCCATATGCAAATAAACAGAAAATGGCATCAGATTTACACTAGATCCTAAATCTAGCAATGCTTGTCCAACCTCATGATTTCCAATGCTACATGCAATGGTTGGATAGCCAGGATCCTTGTATTTGGGGGGAATCCTTTGCTCAATTAAAGCACTTATTTGCTCTGTTAGGAATGTTGTTTTCTTCACATGGTACTTCCTCTTAACTGTACACAAATCCTTGAGAACTTTCGCATAAGTAGGAACTTGTTTAATCACATGAAAAAGATGAAGATTAATTTTTACTTGCCTTAGGTTCTCTAGGATTTCATTGTTTAGGTCCAGATTTTTCTTGTTTGATTTTAAGGCTTGAGGGAATGGTGCCTTAATAGGGCTCTTAGTAACCTTAGGGTCCTTGGGCAGCTCGGCATCACTACTACCTTGACCCTTTTCCACATCCTTTGATTTTTTTGTTATTGGGATGTGTAATGACTTACCATTCCGTATCGCAAGGGCATTCACATCTTTCAGATTTGCTTATGCTATGTGTTGACCATGGGGTGTGGACTGAGCTTGAGAATGGAACCTACCTCGCTCATTCAAACTCAAGGAGCCCCTCAGTTTGGTCATTTAGCTCCTTATTTCCTTGTTCTCTTCAACAACCTGCGTAATCAATGCTTCACACCTTTGGTTTTTCTTACCCTGTGCCTCAATGAAAGCATGAAAAGTGTCTTTTAAAGAACTCCTAGAGGATGAGGGTGCATGATATGGTACAGGGTGTGATCTAGGGGGCTGTGCAAGCTGCTGGTTTTTAGACTTCCAGCTGAAGTTGGGGTAATTGCGCCATCCCAGATTATAGGTGTTAAAGAAATGTGCTAAAGGCTTCTTGTACATGCCTAAGGCATTACATTGTTTCTCATACATCCCTCTCATATCAACTAATGTGGGGCATTCTTGAGCGGGATGACCTACCCCACCACACACAAAACATGGTTCCAAAGATTCGGCATGATTAGCCACGTGTTTTGGCTTTAAGCCTTTAGTATTTAACGCATCTGACTCCCTAGTGAGCATCTCGACCTTAGCTTTTAGGTTGTCTTCTTCCTTAAGATGGTATATTCAACCACCACTTGGGTTTCCTATAGGTCGTGACCTATTTGTACTTTCAGTAGCACTAGGTTTAGTCCAAGTGTGAGCTTTTTTAGCAAGTTCATTGAGGTATTCTATAGCCTCATCAGGATCTTTTTGTAAAAATTCACCATTACACATCATCTCTACAAATTGGCGCTCTCTATATGTAAGTCCCTCATAAAAATAGCTCACTAAGCGCCCATTCTCATACCCATGACGAGGATACATACTTAACAACTCCTTAAATTTCTCCCAAGACTGATACAAAGTCTCATTGTCCTTTTGTGCAAAGGTGGAGATTTGTCTTTTTAAAGCATTGGACTTATGTTAAGGGAAGTATTTATTAAAGAAGACTTGAGTTATCTCATTCTATGACCCAATAGATCGTGGTCTCATTGAGTATAGCCATCTTTTAGCTTTATCCTTCAAAACAAAAGGAAAACTTGAGTCTCACGATGTCATCAGTTGCATCTTGACTATGAAAAGTCGCAACTACTTCCTCAAACTCCCTAATGTGCACATATAGGTTTTCATTTTCCAAGCCATGAAATGTAGGGAGTAATTGTATCATCCCTATTTTAAAATCTTGATGGCGAGTATTGGCTGGAAATATGATGCATGATGGTGTGGCTGTTCGACTAGGATACAAGTAATCCTTAAGTGTCATAGAAACATTCTCATTGGGGTTATCAACCATGTTAACAAAATCCTCTAAATTCTCGTTTGAGTGTACACTATGGTTTGATCTAGGCGAGGTTTCACTAACGGATATGGAATGAGAGGGTAACTCTATTTCGGGTCCTCTAATGAATCTACCTCATGAATCTCTCGGTCTAAGCATACACCAAATGAGTTAAAAGGGAAATAAATAAAACAGAATAATAAAAGAAAATCAGAAAATCAAAACTTAGAGAAAGGAAAAATATTACCGTCTTGTCTCAAAGTTGACAATCTTCCTTGTACTTAAGCGCGTTTTCCCGGCAACGACACCAAAATTTAAACCTTAACATGAACGATAAAGATCAAGTGAGAGAATCTGAGTGTTGATAATAGAGTAATATGAGAAAATTGTGTAAATATAACGAAGAATATAATGGAGAGCTAACAAGGTTTCGAGAATCCTCCCTAAGTTCGTTGCCTTATTCTAATCTTGGTTCAATTGTTTTTATCTCGATTTCTAGTTTCACATCCCAAATAGGTAATCGACAAATATTCAATCAAAGCACATGTAAACCCTAATGTAATTGCTATGAAATACTTTTTACTTTTGATTCAAGCACACATAACCCATCTTATAGATTTATCAAGAAATGATAATATATCTTAATGACAATATTATAGTAATGGACAAACCTAAAAGATAAATCTACCGAAATCAATCACATCCAACAATGTTGACATAAGAAAAGCATAACTAAACTTATATCGAGAAGAAAGATACAATCACCGGATTAAGAGAAAATATTCTAATTAAATCAAAAAGTAAATCATAACAATGTTTAACGATAAATCCAAACTACAACTGAATCAAGAATAGAAATTAAGAAAAACTACACCTAGGGATTCATCCCTTCGCCTTGCTTGGAGATTAGTTGGCCATGGGGCTCATTCTTGAACACTTTGATGGGGGAGAATGTGGCATCCTTCTTGATTTTTCTAGCCTTAATGATGTCTCTTATCAAACCCTAAGTGATCTATTTATAATACAAAAGGTCCAATGGTGTTTTGGGGTCTAAACTGTTATTTAAAACCCTAATTAGGTCGTGACTCGAAAACAAAACATCGTGCTCGCGTTGCAGCTTAGACTTTTGGTTTTCTTCATGCTTCTGAAGGCCGCGACTCAGATTGGTCCAGGCTGTGGCTCAGATTGATCCAGGCCACGACGCACATTGATGAATTCTTGGCTCTTTTGGACTTAGTTCTAGAGGCTGCGACTCCGACTTTCCAGGCCGCAGTGCACATGCTTCTTTTCCTATCCGAGAAGTTGATGGTTCTGGAGGCTGAGGCTTGAAGTTCTGGGCCGCAGCATGGAAAACTAAAGACTTGGTTTCTCTTCATTTTGTCCTTTCGTAACTATGCTTTCATTCTGATATGCATCGAAGCATCGTGCTTTAAGCTATGATAGTTTTCCATCTCTTCTGGACTCAAAGTACCTAAAAATGCATCGAAATAGATCAACAATCCAAGAATATCACTTTAGAGGATTTAAGGTATAAAAGTGCAATTCAAACCTAGATCAACCCTAAAATACTAACAAATAAGTACTGTTAAGATGCATTTTATGACTCTCATCAAGTGATGTAGTTGGTTGACTAGGTGAGGCATTCTGAGTAGCCATGGCTTTCATATGTAGATCTAGCTTCCTCTATATAGCAGCTATTTGGGTAGAGGATCCTCTATTTAGGTTCACCTCATACATCCCTTTACTCTTAGATCCATGTCTACCTCGAGAGGAGAATTGTTGGGTGTGTTCACTTAAGGTCTCGAATAGCTCCATGTCTTCTTCGCTGCTTTTCTCCATCAGCACTCCTCTATAACCTGAATCCACAATACTTTTATTAATATCACTTAAACCTTCATAGAAAGCTTATACCAGTTCATCCTGAGGTAGATTATGATGTAATAATTTGAGTAGCAGCTCGTTGAAGTGTCCCCATGCCTCAAAGAACAGGTCTCATCCTTTTGTTAGAAGGACTGAATCTCCTTCCTCATTTGCCTCGTCTTTCAGGCTGGGAAAAACTTTCTTAGGAACTTGCTGGACAATTCCTCCCAAGTATGGATCAAAACTGTAGGCAATGAATTGTACCACAGTTTAGCATTATCTTTTAAGGAAAAAGAGAAAAGAATTAACCTGATTCCTTCTTGGTCTAGGCCCTGGATGTGCTGGAACTTGTAAAGATCGAAAAATTCCCGAACGTGCAAGTGTGGATCCTCATTAGGTGTACCCCTAAAGTGAGCAATGCACTGAGTATCTGCAGAGATATATAGTAGTTGCCTTCCACCTCTGGTTGATAAGCGATGTAAGATGGTTGGTCGAGGTTTCATGGGATGAAAGATTGCTTCACAGGTCTTCGCTCAGGTGGTTGTTGATTTTTGATCTGTTCCTCCATTGGTGCCTCTTCCTCGATTTCTTCTTCTACCTTTTCAGAGTTGTCTCTAAGGCTTTGTCGAATAGTTCGCTTAAGCCCTGTATCGAGGGGAAAGAAAGTTGGATGCTTGGATTGTTCCTAAAGGCCCTCTGGATTCATCCCCGATTGATTTCCAAAGCTAAAGTGGAGTGGGTCTTATATAGGCAAATACCAAGAGTGCAATGTGTTTTTCATCCGATGCAGGATGTGAGATATAGAAATATGTTTTCCAACCGATGTGGAATGTGGGATTTAAACCCAAAATCACGCTGAAATCCCGCACAGCCCGCACAGCCTGACCTTTTTCTACTAAAACTGCCATAACTTTCTCTAGAAAAATCTGTTTGATGAACCGTAAAATTCTCCATAAAATAGACTTCTGGACCTTTCTAAGCATATATGGCTCATCTCCTGGTTCTTCTTGTATTAATACAGTTTAATTTTCAAATATGATTGATCTGTACGGGCAATTATGGCAATTTAGTGAAACTCCTTTCCAATGCGGGCAGCAGCTGTTTCTCTTTTAAGCCCTCCATCTTGTCCTTTCGGAAGCATTCCTTCACTCTAGTATGCCTCGAGTCTTTGTGCTTCAAGCAATGATAACTTTTCCTCCTCTTTTGAGCTTAAAGTACCTGAAAATGCACCAAAATAGATCAATGATCCAAGAATGATACTTTAAAGTTGTTAACGTATAAAAGTGCAATTAAAACCTAGATCAACCCTAAAATGCTAACAATTTTGTACTGATAAGATGCATTTTATGACTCTCATCATGTTACACTCGAGCATAGTGTCACAGAGAGCTTTTGCTGTAATGCCTGAAACAGAAACGAAAAAAAAAATAGATTAGGTTTTTGATGAAGCAAAATAAAATCGAAAAACAGAAACTTAAATTTTTTAGATTTTTGATAAAATAAAACATAATAAAATAAACAAAAAAGATTCATTTAAACGAAAATAATTCTAAAAATAAATTTAGCGCAATCTCCGGCAACGACGCCAAAAACTTGTGCATTTAGCTACCTAAATTAATAAGCAAATAATCGAACTTGTTTTACTTGCAAGTTCACAAGGTCAACAGTAGCATAGTGTGCAAATGCGAGATCATCTCCACAGGGATTGGTGAATTTCTTTTAGAATCAGTTTCACAATGTAAAAATGATATAAATAAATATTGAGTCTAGATTGATAATGATAAAGACGTAGGGACTTGATATCCACCACTAATCATGCTACCCCAACAAAACAATATGCCAATGCTATACTCATGCTATGAATACGTAATGTTTGTCAACCTGAAAGCTTGGTCCACTCCTTAAGCTATTGATTTCCCTAAGCAACGAGTTAGGCATGGTGTATACTCTAACTCTTTTCTCTCTTAAGGGATTCAGCATGGTGTATATTGAGTTGTTCCTTAAGAGAGCATAAGATCTGTGGAAATCGACAACCACACGAGACCTAGGGCTTGGTCCACTCTCGGTTTCCCATGTTGATTAACCCAAGAATCCAACATGAATTTCTTTTGTTACTATTGTTGAACCAGGGACTCAGTCATCCCAATTGATTCAAGTAACTAATCCATACCACATGCATACGTTGATCAGACACACACATATGAGGAATTTAAATAAAAACAAGCATTAATCAAATCAAGAATCACAACATAAATATTTCAAAGGTGCCAATACTAGATTATTGGTTAAATATAATTAGAGCTTCAACCAAGCCCTTACTAGGGTTTAGTTACACATGGTTGTGATTCTAAACATATTCATAAAGTAAAAATAAAGGGGAAAGAATAAACCCGATAGAAGAGTCGTCAATTCTCCTCCAAAGCTTACAACTCAAAAGCCAAATCAAAAGTATATTTTCTATGTTTTACAAGCCTATATATAGGGTTCTAAGGGTGCCTCGAAACCCTAATTTCAAAAATAAGTCCGAAAGAAATTTTTCTAAAACTGGCTCTGCCGCCTCTCTATGCATGTGCGCTCGATCGTGCTCTTTTGCACTCGAGCACAGGGTTACGATCGAGCCTTCTAGGTGTGCGCACGAGTGCTTGTGTGCTCGATCGTAGCAATGTTGCGCTTGATCGCACTAGTTGGTTCCAGATCTTCAGTTTTCTTCCTTTAAAGCTTCAAAATGCTTTCTTTTCTTCATAAGCCTATAAAAAACACAGAGAACACAAAAATGAAGTAGAATATACTAAAATATATAAACAAAGCGTCTAACAACTGTAAATTAAGGGACTTAAATATGAATATTTAAGCACTTATCAATAAACCCAATCCTTTCTCGAATAATCATCAATCAAAGAAAGAAAGTAAAGATTAACTCCTTGTGTTGGTATTCTTGCTGGTCTCCAAAAATCACATGAATGTAGTTAAGAATACCCTTTGATTTGTGCACTCCGGTGTTGAAGCTAACCCGATGTTGCTTCCCAAGAACACAACTTTCGCAGAAATCAAGTTTTTCTACTTGTCACCATCAAGTAAACCATCATTCCTGAGAACTTACAGGCCCTTTTCGCTCATATGTCCCAAGCGATTATGCCAAAGAACCGCCTTATCAATCTCAGCCACCAAGCTTGCTGCTTGAATCTTGATGTTCATCTCTCCAATCATCTTATAGAGACCATCTTTTATTGCTGCTTTGATCACTAACAATGGTCCCTTGGTTACCTTGATCTTTCCTCTTGTATGTGTACCCCATGGAATCTAGCTGCCCTAATGAGATCAAATTTCTTCTCAAATCCAGAAGATATCTCATATTCCGCAGCAGCTTTGTAACTCTATCAAACATCCTCAATTGGATGTCTCACATGCCCTTCATTTGTCAAGAAGTATTATTCCCTAAGAAAACCTTTCCCCCCATTGGATTCCTTAAAATTCTTGAACCAATCTCGGTGAGGACACATAGAACCCAAGATCCATCTCTTGTTGCTTTGCCTTTCGCTCACATTTGAGCACACAACAAGAATATCATCATCTTGCTGTTCTCCCTTGGCAATCGAAGCCTTTCCATTCTTGGTATGGCCTCTTCCTTTCTCATCCCTTAACATCTTCTTGTAATCTCTCTTAAAATGACCCCCTTATTGTAGTAGTAGCATCACTTTCCTCCAAACTTCGGTTTAGAATGCGATCTTCCATGGTTCTGCCCTCTACCCTTTGGTTTGTCTCGGTAGTTTCCATAGTTGTTGCTACCATTCTGAGTTGCAAGCCTTCCTCTAACGAACAACCTTTCCCCACTTGATGCTTCCCTCATCTTGGCTTTGAAATCTTGAGCCATTATAGCATTAATCACAATTTTTTTGGTTAGTGTATCTCTTCCATATTCAATAGCATTAATCAAGCTTTCAAAATAATCAGGAAGAGAATTCAACAATATAACAGCCAATTGTTCATCCGGGAATATTATACTACAACTAGCCAAATCTTGAACTAGTTTGTTAAACACATCAAGATTATCTTGTAACTCTTTATCAGGATCCATTTTAAGAGTAAAGATACATTTTAGAAGAGAGATTTTATTAGGGAGAGTTTTGGTAAGAAATAACTCATCTAGTTTCTTCCAAATGACAGCTGGATCTTCCGTATCTCTGTATTCCTTAGTCACACTATCCGACACATATAGAAAGATGGTGCTATATGCCATCTTCTTCATCTCATTTCGCTGGAGCTCTGTGATACTTGCTAGAAAATTGTCATCTTCTCCAATCGCCAAGTCCACCTTTTGTTACATAAGAACCGCTTTGATTTTCTACTTCCAAGGAGCAAAGTCTCCATTTCCATCAAACTTCTCAACAATGAAATTTGAACCCATCTTGCAGAAGAAAAAAAATCCCAAGATTTATGCAGCACCCACAATTGTTTTCCTAACCTTTCCTTTCCAACTTCTAAACTTTAAGAACTCGATCAAATCTTGATCCCAACACCATTCTTGAACCTCAAGAACCCAATCAGATCTTGATCCCAACACCGTTCTTGAATCACCCAAGAAGTTTCCTTTGATTCTTGGAATCTTGCTCTGATACTGCTATTCTAGCTTTGATACAACTATTGGAAAATCACTTCGAGAAGCCTCGGTTGTGATCTTTCCAAACACCTAAATCCAGAATGATTTGTACTAAACAAGAGTCAAACCGTAAAAGAGAAAACACAAGCAATCATTATCGAGGTTCGGCAAATTGCCTACATCCCCATGAGCTCCTCCGAGCTCTCTGCACTAAATCAATGGAATTCTTACAATTACAGCAATACCCCTTCAAGAACCATGTGTTCTTGAAGAATGAGAGAAGAGAAAAGAACTAAGTATTTCCTTGGAATTTTCCCTAAGAAAATTCCAATTATAAAGCCCTTGAACCCCCAATCTTGAATACTCTTTCTCACTAGAAATATCTTTGAAGACTTGAGAGCCTATCTCTTTAAACACCAGCCACTCTTGGAATGAGACTTCTTCTTATGTTTCATGTGCTTTTCATGTGTTGTTGTTATTGCTCCTAGATGACCCTTTATATAGAGCAATAACTACCTTAACCAATCATGGAGCCAATCTCAACCCTTAGATCTCAAGAACCAAAGACTCATGGCTCTCTAAGAGTCTAAGCGAACCTGTGCATTTTAATCAAGTTCCACGCACCAGCTGAAGAGTGTTGAATAACATGTACCAGGTGCACCTTGCGTTGTGGTTCAGAACAGGGCAAGCCACAACGCACAATAGGGGAAAACACCTCCACCTGCTGGAGGCTGTGACACCCAAGGCCTGCGCAGCGGCGCGCATTTGGAGGAAGACTTCCTCCTTGCTGGTGGCCACAGCACACACCATGCTGCTAAAGCTTCATTTTAATTCTTAGACAAACTCCAACATTAAGGGCGACATCAGATGAAACCAGATAGTTTTTTCGACAGGAATCTCATGGAAAGTAGCAAAGGTTATCAAAGAAAAGGGGTCGTGTTGGAAATGAAACAAACGACGCTAGAGGGGAAGAGGATTTGCGCTGAAAAGAAGGAAATAAATTATGCCCAGAATGTAACCAGGCCGCGTCGGAAAAAGGGTTGGCTTTTTGTAACTTAGGGTTTTTGTGGGTACAAAAGAGGAAGAAGAAGAAAATGGATTCAAATTTTCATTTTGTTTTGTTTTGTTTTATATTATTTTAGGGTTTATTGGTGGGTGTCGAATCCAACAAATAATAAAATTCTCACTCTCAAAAATAAAATTGTAAAAGTGATGAGCAAGGTCGAATCCATAGGGATTTGGGTAGATTTATTTTAATGAAAAATAAAGTAAAGAAAAAAAAGGGGTTTGAAATTTCGGAGTGAAATAAAAGAGAAAGCAATTATAATCAACTAAAAACTAAGAAGAAATCAATATCAGGAAAATATCGAACCAAAGGTATAATTTCAAAATTGGTTCAGAGAATTGATCATAGATATAAGGATAAAATCTTCTATTCTTCACTAAATTGGTTATGGTTGTTAACAAGCTCTAACAACCTATCTCTCCTTACTTTCTCGATAACCAAAACAAGCTCTTTGATTACTTCCCTTGTTAATAAACAACCCTAAATAAGCTCTTAGGATTTAATCTATCGACAGCATTAATAATTAGAGAGACTACCAATTCTAGCCAACAAATACACAAGCTCGATTCATTTAGACTAGGTTATATATCTCCATAACATAAATCGAAAATCTGGTTATAATCAACTTTGTTATTTTACCACTAATATTAGAACATTTAAACAATTACGGATTTAAAGTTCTAAATGGCAATTTATTGACCTGATAATTGAACAACGGGCCCTTTGCATCAATCAACCAAGACAATAATTGATAATAAACACAGAAGATATATAAATAGAGAAGAAATAAAAGAGCAATGAAAATTATTTAGATCTCGCAATTCTTGAAGAACCAAGACTTCGATTATCCTTCAGTTGGAAGAAAAGTATTTAGCTACTCATAATTAAAAGAAAACCTAAAGAAAAGAGAAGAGGGATTTTCTGTTCAAAAGCCACCTCTTCTATCCGAGCTTCTCCTTTTCTTTCAACTAGGGTTAGTATTTATAACTTTCAAAACCCACGGGCTGGTGCTGCAGCCTCAGCTTTCTGGCGCTGCAGCTCCAAGTTGCTACCCCATCTTCACATATTATCACCATGCTGGTGCTACAGCTCCAAGTTGCTGCCCCATCTTCGCATATTATCACCAAGCTAGTGCTGCAGCCTCAGCTTTCTGGCGCTGCAGCTCCAAGTTGCTGCCCCATATTCACAAATCTCTTGATTTTGAATTCAGTTTGATTTAACTCCTCAGTATACTTTACAAAATACGAAACATAATCAAAATCCAAGATTTAAGCAATTATAACTATTAAAACATGAGAAAATATAACAAACATATAGATATTATGAACTCTTATCAAATTCCCCCACACTTAAACAATGCTTGTCCTCAAGCATACAATAACTCAAGTTCGTCACCTTTTCTCACCATCGTTCCTTCTTCTACCTTTACTCATCCTCTATAATCCAAATTATCATGCCTTAAAGATTTAAATCTAAAGATAAATAAGAAACGAACAATTTCATAGTGTAAATTCTTATAAACCACACCAGGAACAATCATCTCAATGATCTTCTCGAAATCAAAATGCAATAGGATCTAACACCCTCTCATTGGATTCACTCAATATACTCAAAGTGTTTAGGGTATCAATGAACTCTCAAGTCAAAACATAGAAGATCGTAACCATAAGCTTGCTAATATATCACATCAATGGATTGAATTGAATGCAAAGAATCTAAGGGTCTTAAATGGGTTGTAACGGGGCTTAGGTAAGGTGTGGTGAGAAGGAATTTTTAGGTGTTTTTGTCAAAGGAATTATACCAACTTCTCCACACAAAGCACAACTCAATAACGTCGAATGTTTTCTTCAATCAATTCACTTCCAAACAATTAAAATTGCACAACTTTTCTCTCTTTTTAGCCGGCTATATTTTTTTTTCTTTCTTTGTTTTTTTTTTCTCTGGCCGCCTATTTTCTTTTTTTCTTTTCTTTTTGCAATTCAAGGCACTTGTAACTTGAATCACTTTATTCCCAGCATCTTTCAATCCTTTTAGAGATAATTTGAAGCTTCATGTGAACAAGCTAGTACGATCCTTCAATTAGAGGTTCAAAAGAGGGAAAACGATAAAAGAATGGGTTGACATTGCTTTTACCATGGTTAACTTCCAACAAAAGGGCCAAGGTTCAAAATTGGCTTTCTACAGTAAAAATCAAGGTAGGCTTTTTAAGAAAGCTAAATAGCTCCACCTAAATGCCCTTATTAATTCAATGCATCCAATTCAACAATGTAGTTTCGTGACATGCATAACAAAGTAAGTTCTAGAAAAATCAACTATGTATGACAATCACTCAATTAAGAAAATGGAACATAACATAATATGAATGCTCATTGGCTCAAAAGCGCACAAAAAGGGCCATGTGCATTAGATCCAACACATTTTTTCATTCAATCAATCATCAGGAGCAATTAATCACTGTGTAGTAAATAAGAATTCAACCATTCATGCTAATCCCTTATTACGCTTCAATTTATCTCAATAATTCACAATAATCCAGATCATTTAAGACAAGCATCGACAGAATCTAGAATTCAGAAGAGAATGATCACAAACAAGAACTAAAGTATCACTTAGATTTTGAAAATTTTCTTGAAAAGTGAAGTTCAAAGTAAAATCAAATTCAAATTCATATGTCAGAGACTTTCCCCCACATTTAATCCATATATTGTCCTCAGTGTATCAAAAATAGATGCTCAAAATCTATAAAAGAACAAGAGTAAGTAGAAAACTCCCCTGAAAATGTTGAGCATCAACCAAAATATCAGTCACGTGCTTGGGGGCGAAGGTTGTGTGAATCCCATGTAAGCAAAGAAAGCTGTCATGTTTTGTCCATTCTGGCAACTTGGTCTTCGAGTCTTGCAAGCTGATCACCAAAATAAAGAAAAAGGATAAAACAAGGAAAGTAAGACAAAAAGTTGGGCTGCCTCCCAAAAGTGCCGTTCTTTAACGTCTTTGGCTAGATGTTGTCGATTTATGGTTCTTGGAGAATGGTTGTGGACGATTGAGGATCAAACGTCCCCATGATGTAGTGCTTCAATCTATGCCCGTTGACCTTGAATGTCGCCTTGTTTTTCTTGTGTCGTATTTCAATGGCACCAAAAGGTGGTATACTTATCATGGTGTATGGTTCAGTCCACCAAGATTTCAGCTTTCCCGGAAATATATGCATTCTTAGGACTTCCAGCAATCGTTCTTCTATTTTACCTGTCAACGAAGAAGATATTATAACAGGGAAAATATTTTTCTCTAGATAAGCATATTTCAAATGAGCAAGTAAAGTTTTCAATTCAGTTATTATTATTTGTTCTTCTGGCACTTCTTTTCCCATTTCAAACTCAAAGTTCCTAGCTTCTTCTTGGATGACGAGTTCTTCAGTTGTAGTAGTCCCTTCAAGAGTGAAACGCCTACTAAGTATAACTTTCAACTTATCATTATCAATTGGATCAAAGATTTCCTGCGCCAACGGGTCAATAACATCCATAACAAAAATAGAAGACACATCATTAGGGTACCTCATGGCATCATAAATATTGAATTTAATAATTTCACCATCAAATTCCATTGTGAGTGTACCATCATGCACATTAATTTTTGTCCTAGATGTTTTTAGAAATGGCCTTCCTAATAACATTAGTGTTGAATTAGAATAGTCATCTTCTTCCATGTCAAGAACATAAAAATCAGCAGGAAAGACATACCCATTAACTTGTACTAAGACATCTTTTAAGACTCCTTCAAGATATACATTAGATCTATCAGCAAGTTGAATAATCACACCTGTTTCTTTTAATGGACCAATATTCAAAGATGAATAAATAGAGAGAGGCACGACATTTATTGAAGCTTCTAGATCTAGCATTGCTCTCTCAATCCTAACATCACCTAGTTTGTAAGGGATAGTAAACATACCTGGGTCCTTGCATTTTGGAGGTAATTTTTTCTGGAGGATGGCTGAAACATTTTCCCCCATACTTATCATTTCATTACCTTTCAACTTCCTCTTGTTGGTGCACAAATCCTTGAGAAATTTAGCATATCGAGGCACTTGTTCAATTGCATCAAGTAAAGGAATATTTACCTCAACCTTGCGAAAAGTTTCAAGAATTCCCTTCTCCTCCTCTTCTTTCTTGGATTTAGTCAATCTAGTAGGAAAGGGAGGATTTGTCACCAATGCCTTTGGTTGTTCACTATCGAGTCCTCTAGGCTGGTCAGTTTGAGGTTGAGGAGCAACTACTTCTTTTTCAATTTATTCTCCACGTACTGCCTTACTGGGTTCTTTCAACTCCGTCCCGCTTCTCAAGGTAACTGCACTACCATTTTGTTTTGGATTAATAATGGTTTGTGAGGGCAATTTACCTTGAGATTCCAATCTGTTTATAGAATATGCCAGTTGACTCATTTGATTCTCCAGTTGTTGAATGCTTGTTCTTGTCTCCTGTTGAAATTGCTGCGTGTTAGTTGCAAGTGATTTAACAATTTCTTCTAGAGACATACCTGAACTTGTGGAGGTTGGTTGTGGTGGTGGAGCAGGTGGTCTATGCTGAAAGTGTTAGAATGGTGGTCTTGCTCCATAGCTGAAATTGAGATGATCTCTCCATCCTAGATTGTAGGTATTTGAGTAAGGATCGTATCTCCGTTGTGGTGGGCTTGGAAATCCTCCAACTGCATTGGCATGCTCATAGGAATCATCTCGAAGTGTGGGGCACATGTCAGTTGGATGATCGATGGTGGCACAAATCCCACAAGCTTTCACTTGTTGCATATTTCCTACAGCTAACTGTTGGACAATAGAAGTTAGATTGGATATTTGATTTGCAATGGAAGATATACTTACCTCATTCACCCTTATTGGAGATGTGTCCTGCCTGAATCCAAATTGTTGTGAGTTAGCGGCCATGATGGAGATCAAATCTCTAGCGTCACGAGGAGTTTTTTTCACTATGGCACCTCCACTCGCTGCATCCATCATCTTCATTTCCATGGGTAGGAGCCCTTCGTAGAAATATTGAATGAGGAGCTGTTCAGAAATTCCATGTTGTGGGTAGCTTGCACAGAGTTGCTTAAATCTTTCCCAATACTCGTGAAGGTTCTCTGTATCTTTCTGTTTTATTCCATATATCTCCCTTCTAATGCCAGCAGCTCGTGATGCAGGGAAAAATTTATCAAGAAATAATCTTACCATCTCCATCCATGTGGTTATAGAGCTAGGGGGCAAATAAAATAACCAATCCTTTGCTTTTTCAGTCAGCGAGAATGGAAAAGCACGTAATTTGATTTGTTCTTCGGTCACTCCTTGCGGACTCATGCTTGAACACACCACGTGGAATTCCTTCAAATTCTTGTGAGGATCTTCATTCTCAAGACCACGAAAAGTTGGGAGCAAATGGATCAATCTAGATTTTAACTCAAAACCCACTTCCAAAGCTGGATATGTAATGTAGAGTGGCTGTTGATTTAAATTTGGTGCAGTCAATTCCCTTAAAGTTCTTTCTTGATTGGCCATTGCTTCTTCTATTTCAGAATCGCTAGATGAATCAACTAAGTCAGGTACTAAATTAAATCCGGGGGGTGAGGATGAAGATGCTTGTTTGTCATGCAATTTAGCTTCCTTCCTCAACTCTCGAGCTGTCTTCTCAATCTCAGGATCGTATTAGAGTTCACCTGCATGAGAAGATCGAAGCATTAAAATAAATCTAATTAACACCAATCCCCGGCAACAGCACCAAAAATTTGATGGGTGTTGAATCCAACAAATAATAAAATTCTCACTCTCAAAAATAAAATTGTAACAGTGATGAGCAAGGTCGAATCCACAGGGATTGGGTAGATTTATTTTAATGAAAAATAAAGTAAAGAAAAAAAAGGGGTTTGAAATTTCAGAGTGAAATAAAAGAGAAAGCAATTATAATCAACTAAAAACTAAGAAGAAATCAATATCAGGAAAATATCCAACCGAAGGTATAATTTCAGAATTGGTTCAGAGAGTTGATCATAGATACAAGGATAAAATCTTTTATTCTTCACTAAATTGGTTATAGTTGTTAACAAACTCTAACAACCTATCTCTCCTTACTTTCTTGATAACCAAAACAAGCTCTCTGATTACTTCCCTTGTTAATAAACAACCCTAACTAAGCTCTTAGGATTTAATCTATCGACAACATTAATAATTAGAGAGACTACCAATTCTAGCCAACAAATACACAAGCTCGATTCATTTAGACTGGGTTATATATCTCCATAACATAAATAAAAAATCTGGTTATAACCAACTTTGTTATTTTACCACTAATATTAGAACATTTAAAAAATTACAGATTTAAAGTTCTAAATGGCAATTTATTGACCTGATAATTGAACAACGGGCCATTTGCATCAATCAACCAAGACAATAATTGATAATAAACACAGAAGATATATAAATAGAGAAGAAATAAAAGAGCAATGAAAATTATTTAGATCTCACAATTCTTGAAGAACCAAGACTTCAATTATCCTTCAGTTGGAAGAAAATTATTTAGCTACTCATAATTAAAAGAAAACCTAAAGAAAAGAGAAGAAGGATTTTCTGTTCAAAAGCCGCCTCTTCTATCCGAGCTTCTCCTTTTCTTTCAGCTAGGGTTAGTATTTATAACTTTCAAAACCCGCGGGCTGGCGCTGCAGCCTCAGCTTTCTGGCGCTGCAGCTCCAAGTTGCTACGCCATCTTCACATATTATCACCATGCTGGCGCTGCAGCCTCAGCTTTCTAGCGCTGCAGGTCTAAGTTGCTGCCCCATCTTCACATATTATCACCATGCTAGCGCTGCAGCCTCAGCTTTCTGGCGCTGTAGCTCCAAGTTGCTGCCCCATCTTCACAAATCTCTTGATTTTGAATTCAATTTGATTTAACTCCTCAGTATACTCTACAAAATACGAAACATAATCAAAATCCAAGATTTAAGCAATTATAACTATTAAAACATGAGAAAATATAACAAACATATAGATATTATGAACTCTTATCATTTATTCAGATCTTAAGGAACATGCTCTGATACCATGTTAACTTGGGAGTAGAATAATCTAAGTGAAGTGGCTACCAATCTGATATATATATATATATATATATATATATATATATATATATATATATATATATATATATATATATATATATATGCCTAAACTCTAAAATGCTAAACCGAAAACCTGAAAAGGAAGGAACCAAATCATGCTTGAAAAGTAACCAGACCGCTCCAGGGAAGAGACCAAATGGTGCTGGAAAAAAAGGGTTAGTTTTTTGTAGTATAGGGTTTCTATAAAAGAAGAAGAAAAGGGTGGGTTTCGTTTTTTTGTTTTTTATTCTTTTAGAGTTTATTCAAGATCCCAAGGAACATGCTCTCATACCATGTTAACTTGGGATTAGAATAATGTGAGAGTGAAAAGGCTTCCAGATACTGTTTGGTCCTCTAATATTTATATTAATGCATATATGCATAATGAAAATAATATCTTTAACCCTTAACAATTTTCTATCTCAAACATATTAACGTTGTTTCAAAAATTCCACAGGCTTGGAGACTCTATAAAGAGGGTAGACCCATAGATTTGATCGATGAACATTTAAAGGACTCCTGCATTATCTCAGAAGTTTCATGTTCAATCCATGTGGGTTTATTATGTGTGCAAAAATGTCCACAAGACCGGCTGAGCATGGCAACTGTGGTGTTGATGTTGACTAGTGAAGTCACACTACCTGAGCCTAAAGTGCCTGGTTTTTACGTTGAAAGGAATTTTCCTGAAATGGATTCTTCATCAAGCAAGATTGAATCATGTTCAGCTAACAATATGTCTATTACATTGTTAACTGCTCGATAGATGATGTCTTAGTTCCTTAAATATGCAAATTGTTATATTTATCAGTTTTTATGAGGATCCATCCTTTTATCTTGGATGAAAGGAAAATTCTTTTATATAATTAAAAAAAAAGTAAAATATATAGTAGAATAATTTATTTGCTTATGCTCTCTAAGGAATTCAAAATGTGAATATGCTAAGTGGAATTTGGATGTTAAAATGTGGCAGATAGAACCTCTGAGGTATATGTAAATGGTTGCTTAGGACATTGAGCCATTCATGCATGTTGAAGGAATCATCATTGAGAAAGGTATCTTCCAAGTTCTAATATAATACAAAACTATGATTTACATAGAATACATAATCCGAATTAAAAACTAATAAATACTATTAGTTTAAACACTACTCCAAATAAATCTTCATTCAGAAAGGTATCTATTCATACGTCTCTACTATATACTCATTTTAGACACTTTGAAAACTTGAGTGATAGTTACCCTTCAAGTTTGCAAACAATTACAACTGAGTTTTTCCAATGTCAAATTGACTATTAGGAAATGGTGTTCAACATCTTTATTCAAAATAATATTTTTAGGACTTGTTCATCACATGTTCAAGTAGCATATCTTACATTATTCTCAACAAGCAATCAATGAAAAAGGAAAACATAGAACTTGATGACATGGGTAAATATATCAACAATTGTATTTTGTTTGAAAAAAATGGGTCTAAGTTTAAGACTGGATAATCATTATATAATTTTAATTTTTAGTAAACAAAGTGAAATGCCTCAGTCAATTATGTCATGGCAATATTAAAAAAAATAAATAAGAGAAAACATTAATAAATATTTATAGCTCTTTTTTTGATAATTTGATCATATTCATAAGAATATTTTAAATCTTGTATTCATCTTTGGTTACCTCTAGAAGAAAAATTAGAACAAATATAAAATTGTAACACTAGAAGCCATAAAATAAATACTAGTGTAAGAAGAATGTTATTGTACATAACCATATGAAATTTTGATGACTTTGAACCAAAAGACTAAGGTGATAAAATAAACTCAATACTTTGGAGGCCTACAATTTTATATTTGTTCTAAGGTTGGTTCTTATTAAGGGAAGAAAGATTAACATAGCATATATAGTCTTTGAAATCTAAGAAATATAGTTTTTGAAGAGGTATGAAACATCTAATGAGAGGCTTTACCATACTTCTATTCTGCTCATCTTTTTGTTATTTAGTCTTATTCAAATGAATCAATCAGAGACAACAAGACTATAGTTTCAGCTGAGAGCTTTGAACTGGGATTCTTTAGCTTTGGTAGCTCGAAGTCCGTACTTAGGAATATGGTACAAGAAGATAACAAGTTGCCAATTGAGATCTACCACTCAACAATTCATCGAGAGTTCTACAAGTTATCCACCAGGGTATTCTAGTCCTTCTCAGTGGTACAAACAGCAAAGTATTATCCTTAGATTTATCAGGACTTACGTAAAATCTAGTCGCATAGCTTTTCGACTCTGGAAATCTTTGGTACTAAGAGAGTGAGCTTAGTTGATTAAAACTATAGGGCTACGAGAGCTAGTTTAGTTCAATTAACTTATGGATTTGATTGATGAACTATAGGGCTAAGAGAGCAAGTTTAGTTAATTTTATGGTTAGAAACATTTCAGTGACAAACAGAAAAAAAATTAAATTAAAAATTGTTTTAATAAATTTATAAAATAAATTACTAAGAGTGAGGAATTTGGTTCCATCATTGAATTTTTTTAATAAAAATTTATAAAAAAACAACTACCATAGAATTTAAACCTATCTACGATGGATTGTTTCTAACAGATAGGGTTAAATCCCTAAAACTCGTGCCCAAGTCCCCTTTCTCTTTTTTTCTTCCTCTTCCACTATTTCTCTCTCTCTCTCTCAATTGCTGCTATTTCTCTCCTTTCTTCCTCTTATTCCTCTCTCCGTTCATCTTCTTCATTCTCCTTATTTAATATCTATATATTATATATATATATGTATTATTAATTTAGTATTATATTAAGTGAGTGGTTGAGTTGGTCTCCATCAATTATACATTTCAAATAAAATATGTTAGTGGAATTTTTCAAGGTTGTTTATCAAAACGAATAAGAGAGGATGGGAGTTATGGCTTTAAGGCACGACCATGTCGCTTTCCTTAAGTTTTAATTCCCCCCCTCACCGATGCAAGAAGGTTTCCGATGAATTTTCTCTAAGATACAATGAAGATCTGTTGTTGTTTTACACTTTGCACTAGTAAGAACAACCCACGAGAGCTTCTATCAGTTTTATGGTTTAAGAGTACTTGTCTTTGAAAAATTCTGCAAAATTTTCAATCACAAGAAGATCTATATTTTTTGAGAGAAAATAGAAGAAGAAGAAGAAGAAAAATTCCTCAATAAAATCTAACGAACTTTGTAAAAAATGACTGTTATACACTATGTAAAAAATGACAGTTATACACTCTATGTATAGAGTTACTAAGTGTCGCTTCAAAATTGACATTATGGTTCAGTCCTCAACTAACATAATTGAGTGTCTCTTCACAAGGGACAACTTAGTTCAACAACCAACTGTCATTTAACGTTTAAAAGAATTCAACTTTTCGTTATGATAGTCGATTGTGTCATCGAGAGAGTCAACTGTGCCTCAAAAAATACTTTTCAACAATCAAGTATCGGGCTGATAAGACTATTCAATTTCATAGTCAACTATCTAAACTTTTTTTCCAATCTTACAATCGACTATCTTAAATGGCACTCGCCAATCTTCTGAACAAAACTTAATTCTTCTTTCTTTCTTTTTTCCTTAGATTTTTCAAATCATCCAAAGTATAAAACCATATTTTATTTTCAAAAATACTAACAACCCCCACCATTTTCAAAATATTTTTTACTCTATAAAAATTTGAAAATCAGATCTTTCATAATCCATTGAAGTTCATGCTTAAATGAAGATGTCTTTGGGACTTGAATCTTCACTTGGTGAAAACACATCAAAGTTAAATAGAATGTGTGGTACTATGATACTTTGAAGCACAAATCTTATTTGTTTAACTGAACATATCTCACATATGAAATTTCTCCTCATAGAAATTGCCAGAAAAATTACCGACACTTTGCACGCCTTGTGTCATATATCTTATGTCATTAGTGCTCTTAAGCCTTTGAACTTAACAGAAACGGCCACACTACACACCCACTAAGTAATCTTATTAAATATGTTTCGTAGCTTAACATTCCAAAGAAAACTTTTATAAGCCTTACTAATAACTCAAAGTTCACCCGAAACTTTATTACAACGGTTTTCAAACACATTTCTTCTGAGATGAAATATTTACTATCGGTGTTTGCAATCACAACTGGTGATGTACTTTGTCTCATTGAACTCAAGGCTTATCATTAGTAAGCGTTGAGTCGAGATTCTACCATAGGTGATTAATTGTATGGGCTTGATCCCTATCCTTATATAATACTTTAATGATAATCTAGCTAGAAACTTAGTTAATGTCTAAAATTTATACTTGGCTAAATGCCTAGGATAATTCATTGTACTGCATTGCATACATAATACCAATCCCAGTTACACTCAAAAGCACCCTATCACAAGCGATATTTTCCATCGTTTTTAACTATTTGACTTTTCTCACTTATAATTCATTATCAGGCTCAGTATTTACTCGTCACTTATACTATTGTACACTAACCATTATAGTGTATACTAGTCTCACTAGCCCAAAGTGATGATATTATCATCCAAATAGGATTTTATCACAAGTACCCTCCTAAGATTCATATTCTTGTAAATTTCCATCACAAGAATATTTTCATTTCTAAGTCAAGTACTACTCAAAATACACTAGAGGTCTTCTCAAAACTTATTTGAAAAATCACAAGAGATATTCCAACACAAAAATTCTATTATTTCTATCCCAAAATTTCTTAAACCTTCATTGAAATTAGTAACTATTTTCTTAAGAAATTGGTAACTAAATCTTGTGATTGATCTTATAAGCAATATTTCAATGTACATCTTATAAGCAATATTTCAATGTACATGTTTAACTCTTACATACATAAAACCTCTAGAAAAAAATAACTTATGCAATTAAATGAAGATAACAGTTAACAAGATATAAATTTCACAAGCCATTATAAATTGAATTAATTAAACATGAATTTCATTGAAATTTTGAAATCTTTCCTTGTGATTTTAGTATGCATACAAATTCTATAATTTTTATACTTATATAGATTTCGGAAAATAACTTTAACTTAACCATAACATGATCTTCAACAAATATATCAAAATAAATTGAATAATCAATAATATAAATATAAATACTAATATGGAAGTAATAACAAGGGTAGAATTGTTATTTCCCAGGAAGGAAAGTGGTGGGTTCCATGGAAACTTTTGATTTGGTATGTAATTGATGAGCGGTATAATTGTCAATTCTATGGAAGAAAAATGGTGGAAATTTGTGAGGGGGCTTCAATTGGAAGTTCGATTCAATGGAAGGGGCAAAAGGTTCCACGAGGGACTTTGATGTAAGATTAGGTCAATTTTTGGGTCTTTTTTCTCTTCTTTGAAGTTGTTGGCTTCCTTCCCATCTTATGTATATATCTATATTATTAATCAGAAATCTTATTTGGTGTTCACTCTTCAAAATATCTAAACTTTAATGGAGCTTTTACTTCATTTACAACAAATATTTTTACATTTTTTTTCTCTAGCATCTGATTAGCTTATGATTTTATAAATATCGAGTAAGATGTAGGAAATCCAAATAGTAAGTGTGGTTATGCAAGAAACAAAAAACATTATTTGAGTTTGAGAGAGAAAGAATCATGCAATAAGAGAAATAAGATCTATTAAGTTTTCATAGAGAGATTGATCTAACCACTAAACTGGTTTTAGAGAGAGAGTCGGTTGTCTAGAAAAAAAAAAGATGAAACTAGAGAAAATTGTTGAATTTGTAGAATGATGAGAGGAATACAGTTGAAGTAATTGGAGATTGGGAATTGTTTTTTTTTTTTTTTCTGTGATAAAGAGATCTTTTATCATAATCAGTTAAGATTTACTGCATCTATGGTCCAAAAGAAAATTTGATCACAATGATTTAAAGAAAGCTTGGTACGCTTCATTCAGCTAAATGTGTATTTAGAAAATTGAAAAAATAACTGTGAATGAATTACTATCAGCCATCATCAATTATAATCAAATCTTTTAAAGCTATATATATGAATAGATTAATCGAAGATTTTATTTAATTTATAATCACAAACAAATTCGATTCCCTACAATATCAATTACAAAAAGTGTAAAGAAAAAGAAGTGTTAAAAATCTGATCAGTAAGTATTACAACGAAGAAAAGAACAATATTTCTCCGTGTCATTTTCTCTTAAGATAATTGAATTATAGGGTGTTTATCTAGGGTTTTTATTTAATATTTTTTCTTATATGAATTTTTTTATTAAAATTGATAAATTTTGACTTGATGTTTTGATTAACCTTTTTCTTATGATGATTGAATTACGGGTGTCTACTTCGATTTTTTGGTATGAATATTTAGTTTATGCTACCAATTTGTGTCATCAAACATTTTTAATCTAAAATGTAATATGATGGATACGTCCTGCGCATCACACGGCTTCAAAACTTGTTGAAGGGGTATTACTCAATCTTCAACCTCTGTTCTAATTTTCCAAATATATTACTTACTCATATTTAATGGCTGACAAAGAATCTACCGAGTAAGCAAGACTTTTTCTATTGATGTTGTTGGGTCAGTAAGCCTCCTTGTACCTTGAAGAGTAACCAGACTTTTAGTCCATTGACTAGCTCACATCGGGTCACAGTTCGATCAATTCACAAATCACTCGATTCACGAGTTGCTCTATTCACAAGTCGCTTTAGTCCGGTTCAATCATTTAAAATGTCTACCGCTTTGGTCCTGATGATTCTAGTGATTTTTTTATTTTGTTTTATACAAACGAGAGTTTTGGATGAAATAGGATGTTAATATATACGTTCTTAGTTAAACTTATCGTGCTGTAAGCATTTAGAACAATCAACAACGCACAAAATTGCATTTAACGCGCAAACTCATAGATAATCAAAACCATCCAAGGCATCATTATTGTTATGAGAAACACCTTTCTGCTTAAGATAATATTTTGTCAATTCATGACAGTACTTCACTGCGGATAATTATCAAACATTCATGAAACTTGAAAATTGACGCAGATATGGATGACTTTTGGGTGTTTATGTGTGTTGAAACTTGAAAATTGGATAAGAAAACAAAAAGAAAAAGTAGCGTGAGAAAATAGACTTCAGAGAAGTCATCCCATGCATAGATTTTATTTATTTATTTATTTTTTAGCTTCAATAGTGATCACAAGTCCTAGAAGGCAGGGGAAGAAGAATCCTCTGCTGTCCAAGGAATTTCCATACAACCACCCCCATTGACATTTTATTGGAACCCACAAACTAAAGGGTTGATCACTTGTTCTAAAAGTGGGCTCCATCTGAGATTACTCTATGTGCACAATCATATTTGAAAGCTTTTGCAAATAGAAATTTTCCATTTAACATTAAATGGACAATTCAAGTGGTTCCTTGATCATACCAAACAAAGTAACTAAAAGATAAAAATAAAAAAATCCTTTTTGGGTATGTATAAACTTATATACAATGTTTATATAACTTTATACTTTTCTAAACTGTTTCAGTTTTTAATTGTCAAAATAGCTTTATGCTTTTATAAACAACCATGGTCCTGATTATAATCACCAGTCAGCATTAGGCTTGCCAATGATTGCGACAGAATGTGGGAGGCTGGATTGAATTTGCCTTGCTGGAAGAAGGAGTTGGCTCTCTTTTAGAACTCATAATTGAATCAACATACATTGAATTGCTGGACTCTGGTTGTCTTGCCCTCACTGTATGCAGCAGCAGATCCCTACAGAGAAAGTGAGAAATAACACATAAATTTTGGTTATTAGAGGAACTTTAGCTTAAAATCTAAATTAAAAACACCTTGGCAAGATCATTAGCGGTTGCAACTCTCGTAGGAGTAATGTCTCGCTTTCGATCTAAATTGTCAGAGCTTCAATCAAAAGAAAAAAATATATATCTAGTTGTGTATTTGTAGTCTTGATTGGTTGAAGTCTTTTGCAGATTTGTAGCAAATTCACAATAACACGCTATCGAGTACAAATAGAGAAATAATGTAAATTACAACAAAGAATTACGTTGTTAAACTCTTATGATGCGTGATCCACGGATGTTAATGAGAAAATTATATTAATTGTTTACTAATTACTAGTTGTGAATATAAGAGTTTGAGTAAGAGAGAATAATATGAAACCCAAGATTGGAGAAATAATATATATTTTTCATATCTACAACATATAAGTAGGAGGATAGAATGTTTCATCTTATGTTCAAAACACAATGATTTTATTAATGCGGATCTCCCCTATCTTGTCCACAAATCACACTTATATGGTAAAAATCATCATATCCTCTGTTCATCTTATTCACCAAATACACTTACAGGGTTTATTCCTCCGATTACATATAGGTAGGCGGGATATGGTAGGCTACGGTAACGAAAGTCGTAAAAAAAAGCATAATTATATGGAGAAAAAAAACATAATTAACCCATTGACTTAATAGTTACCTCTAAAATTCTCCATATTAAGAGATATGGATCCGGTCCATCTCCCCACTGATTAAAAAAAAAAAATTTAAATTAATAAGAAGATAATTTCTTAATTAGAGCTACTCAACACATATAAGGAGGACCATACTTAAAGCCTTAAACTGCTATTTCTTCAATAAAATTCTTAATTAGTTTCTAATCCTCATTAGATGACAGGTCAATTAATTAAGTTATACGTGAGTATCTCGATTAACTTGATAGAAAATTGAAGCCTAAAATTGACACGGGAGCAAAGTAGAACCGTAACCAGCAAATTATAAATCTGCCAACGGCTCAGACTCTCTCTCTCATGTAATAATGAATCCAATAATTCTTTAAAAATGACATATATCTGCCATTTTTAAAGAATTTTATGGTAGGCTGATCATTAATGTAATCATGCATCAACTTTAAATATGTCCTTATCCACTATCTACTTCACTTTATTACATACAGAAATTTTATGCAAGTTGCACTTGTTAATGATCTGTATAGTATATATACATATACAGTATTTATTTATTTAATTATGCAAGTTGCATTTTTGTGTTTACAAGGCTTCATAATATGATAGCAGTAATAATTTGATTAATTTCATCAGAATGCACATAGACTGCTAAATAACCTGACAAATTATTGATACTCGATTCAATTGCCATAGTATTCTAGACCCTTTGGCCTACCACCCACCAGGATCTATAAACATATAAAGATTTTTATGATTTTTGAACCAAAAGATTAAGTTGAAAAAAATAAACTGTCTTCAATATTTGTTCTACTTTTCTTCTTATTCAAGGAAGATTAAATATGTGTTCTCTTTTAAACAAAAGAAATATTGTTTTTAGAGAGGCATGAATCATCAATATGAGAGTCTTAACCATACTTTTTCTCTGCTATTCTTTGTGCTATTTATTTATATTCTCTACAGCAGTAGACACCATAGCTGCAAATGAAACAATCAGAGATGGCGAGACTATAATTTCAGCTGATGAGAGCTTTGAACTGGGCTTTTTCAGTCCTGGTGACTCGAAGAATCGGTACTTAGGAATATGGTACAAGAAGATAGCAACCAGGACAGTAGTATGGGTTGCCAACAGAGATTTACCACTCAACGATTCAACAGGAGTTCTACAAGTTACCAATCAGGGAATTCTAGTCCTTCTCAATGGAACAAACAGCAAAATTTGGTCCTCAGATTTATCAGAAGCCGTGCAGAATCCAGTAGCACAGCTTTTGGACACAGGAAATCTTGTTCTTAGAGAGGGAAATAATAAGAACCCGGAAATTTTTTTGTGGCAGAGTTTTGACCACCTAGGTGATACACTATTACCAGGCGCGAAGTTTGGTAAGAACTTGATTACCGCGCATGATAATTACCTCACATCAAGCAAAAGTGCTGATGATCCTTCATCAGGTGATTATACAGCTCGGCTCGATCCTGGTGGATATCCACAATTCTTTGTAAGAAAAGGTTCAGATATAGTGTTGCGTTCAGGACCATGGAATGGCCTTCATTTCAGTGTGGAACAAAATTTGAAGGAAAACACGATTTATTCATACGAATTTGTTTGCAATGAGAAGGAGATTTTCTATAGGTATGAACTTAAAAATAGTTCGGTTGTTGCAAGGATGGTGTTGAAATCCAACGGTGCTGTGCAGCTTTTCGCTTGGGTTGATCGCGTTCAAAATTGGAATCTCTACTTCTCAATTCAGATAGAAGACTGTGACAGGTATGCATCGTGTGGTGCATATGGTAGTTGCAACATTAACAACAACCCGGCTTGTGGGTGCTTGGAAGGATTTGTGCCTAAAGTTTTAAAAGATTGGGAAGGAAGTGATTGGTCGAGTGGATGTGTTCGAAGAACTGAATTTGAATGTGGTAAAGGGGAGGGATTTCGAAAGATACTAAGCATAAAGGTGCCGGACACACGTAACTCCTGGTTTAACAGAACAATGAACCTTAAGGAATGTGAGGAGGAGTGCTTGAAGAACTGCTCTTGTACAGCTTATGCAAATTTGGATATCAGAGATGGAGGAAGTGGGTGTTTGCTTTGGTTTGATGAGCTGATTGATGTTGAATACACAGAAAATGGTCAAGATATTTACATTAGGCTGGCTGCTTCAGAATTAGGTATGCGTTTACCTATTTACATTTCAATTACTACATGTACATATTAGATAGAGACTGCATAGAAAATATTGTTTCTTATTTCCTTTATGTTTATTACTTTTTGGTTTAAGTATCCACTAATTGTTAATTATTCTTCCATCATTAGTATTTTATCAAAGAAAGGATATGTTTATCTTGAACCATCAAATTACCTGAGCAAATGTTTCCCAGTTGAAAATGCCAGCGGAAACTATAAATAAGTGTCTTCTGGCTGACGGTTCTAATAAATTTGCTTTCAGTATACTATATTTAGTTCTCAAGGTGGATCCTAAGCCAACAAGAAGTGCCACATGTCTAGAGTGTCTTACATATAATATGATTTGAGGAATTAGTTGATTCACGAATTCTTATCATTTGTTCATTCAGTTTTCAGTTGCTGCAGGTTCTCTCCAAGTGAGTTCCTTGTTATTGCTAAATTCACCTTTAAGCAAAGTAACTGGTTTCATTTTACCTGCTAAATTCAACCATGAGCAGTAGAAATTCCTGCTTTTCTTGTAATAGTAATCACTAGTTTTACTGTGTATAAACTGCCTAATACTTTGTGTCGAATTGGTTTTGCAGAGACTAGCAGCACGAAAATGAAAAAACTAGTGAGCTTCATAGTCATCCCTGTTCTGGCTTTGGGTTTGGTTTTCCTATTCTTATATTATGTGAATAGGAGGAAGCTTAAAAGAAAAGGTAAGGAGTAATATTCTGAATGTGAAGAATCTCTATGAAACAAAAACAAAATTTATTTCTTCAATATGCACACTGTTTGATGCCTTGCAGGGAGAATGCTAGTGGCTGGTGAAAGCAAGGAGAAAGATTTAGAGCTGCCATTATTTGATCTGGCTACTATAACTGATTCAACCAATAACTTTTCAGATCTCAATAAAATTGGAGAAGGTGGCTATGGTCCTGTGTACAAGGTACTGCTGCGTCTTGATTAATAGCTACTGAAACTGCTACTTCATGTGTTCACAATAGCAAAAGTTTGTATCCACAGTTTGTTATTATTGATCTGCTGAAGCCCAAAGATTAATCTTATTCCCATGATTCATCATTAAATATTTAGAAATGATATATCAAAATGCATGCATTCAGAAAGAAGGTTATAATATCCAAATTTTTTTTTTCAGCCAAATGAATGCTGAAGAAAGGCATAATAAATTATGTTTTCAGGGTATGTTGAGCAATGGACAAGAAATAGCGGTGAAGAGGCTTTCGAAATATTCAACACAAGGACTTAGTGAATTCAAAAACGAAGTCTTATGTATTGCGAAACTGCAACATCGAAACCTTGTAAAGCTTCTAGGATGCTGCATTCAAGTAGAAGAAAAAATATTGATCTACGAATACATGCCCAATAAGAGCTTGGATGCCTTTATTTTTTGTATTGTTCCCTCATAATCATTGTATCCTTTAAATTTTCATATCACAACCATTATGGACTAACTTGGATGAGAATATTTGCAGCTCAAAATCAAAGTAGATTACTTGATTGGCCTAAACGCACCCACATTATTAAAGGAATTGCACGAGGGCTTCTTTATCTTCATCAAGATTCTAGATTGAGAGTCATCCACAGAGACCTAAAAGCTGCCAATATTTTACTGGACAATGAGATGAATCCAAAAATCTCAGATTTTGGCATGGCTAGAACTTTTGGAGGACAAGAAACTGAAGCAAACACAAAAAGAGTAGCTGGAACATAGTAATTGTTCTTCTCTTCTTTCCAGGTTCAATATAATTAATTAATTTTAATTAATTTCAAATTTGTTACAATTTCTTCAATGATTTCTTGTAGTGGCTACATGTCTCCAGAGTATGCAATCGACGGTGTCTTCTCAATAAAATCGGACGTGTTTAGCTTTGGTGTATTGGTGCTAGAGATAGTAAGTGGAAGAAGAAACAAAGGATTTCACCATCCAGACTATGAGCACAACCTCCTTGGGCATGTAAGTATCAAGTCAAATACTAAAATTTTTGCTAATGTGAGAGTGAAAAGGCTTCCAGACACTGTCTAGTACTCCGTTATTTATATAGCACATATATTCATAATTACAATAATACCCTTCCTCAACACTTCCCCTCAAGTTAGGGCATAGATTTCATATTCATCAAACTTGTTACATATAGGTATAATCCGTGGACCGTCCAACGGTTTAGTAATCAAATATGCTAAATGATCTACTAATTATAAATGTCTTGTATCAATGGCATTTTGTAAAAGTTTTTCTCAAACAACATGACTATTAACTTCAATATGCTTAATCCCCTCATGAAATATCGGATTATTTGCAATACAATGGCTTCTTGATTGGCACATACTAAGTTCATTGGACATGCCTGCTTAAACCGAAGTTCTGCTAATAATTGTCAGCTAAACTAATTCACAGGTAG
Source organism: Bretschneidera sinensis (assembly GCA_023935145.1). NCBI lineage: Eukaryota > Viridiplantae > Streptophyta > Magnoliopsida > Brassicales > Akaniaceae > Bretschneidera > Bretschneidera sinensis. The sequence continues at coordinate 139,826,784 of CM043698.1, forward strand.
TGTACGTCATCGCTTTGTATTCATACTCAACACTCGATCTAGCGACACTGTTTGTTTCTTACACTTCCAGGACACTAGTTTACCCCCAACAAACACATAATATCTAGTAGTGGACTAGGGGTGTTGCAAATCACCTTGACAAGATGCCTAGGTGGTGATCTTCCAAACATCCAAGTCTAGAATGACTTGTAGAAAGAGTTGGAATCGAAAACAGGAACATAAAATCAAAGAAAGAAAGAAGACAAGCAATTTGTTATTGAGGTTCGGCAATGTGCCTACGTCCCCGTGAGTTCCTCCGAACTCTCTGCACTAAATCAATAGTTCTTACAAGTTTACAGCAATCCTCTTCAAGAAATCAAGTTCTTGAAGAAACCAAGAAGAGAACTAGAAAGTGATATACCTATACAATGCTTTCTATCAATTCTATACTAACCTCTCTTCTTTACAACCAGCCTCACTACAAAGAGTCCTTCTTGTGTTTAGGTCTCTCACACAATTCTCTCTATGTGTTTACAATTGATCTCACAAACTTGTGTGTTTCTCTTTTGTGAAAAATAAGGCTAGGAAACCCCTTTTATAGCCATCCACTTCTTGGACATTCTTGTAAATCAATCTCTACCCTTTGATCGTGATCTCCACTTAATCATGGCCCTTCATCATTTTCCTAAGTGGTTCTGTGCGTTTTGACCTTGCACACATGCACCTAAGAAAGTCCTCATGCATGCTGCCTATCTGTGCTTGACTTTGCCTAGCACCTAGGCACTCAACAGGGCGGTGCGGTGCTGGGCAGAGCATGCTTGCAGCAGCCCCTGGGCAGTGCTGTGCTGAAAGGTGAGCGGTGCGGTGCTGGCCCTGTCCCAGCAGCACCCATGCTGGACGGTGCTGTGCTGAAAGGTGAGCAGTGCGGTGCTGGCCCTGTCCTAGTAGCACCCATGCTAGGCGGTGCGGTGCTGAAAGCTGAGCGGTGCGGTGCTGGTGTACACTGATGCTGCCCAGCAGTGCACACACTTCATCAGCTTGTGTGCAGAAGTGCACACACCAGTGCGCCTGGCCTTATCTTGCTCCAAAGTGATGCACACACATGTGTACAGTCTTCTAACTTGCTAAAATCTAATCCTCCAACTTTGGTTTAGACTTTAACCATCTTTAAGCCATGCTTGGACATGTTTGAACCTTAGACAAATACCAATAATCTCTACCTTTGTCTAAGGGTTCAAAAACCTGAACCATTGTGCAGAGAGCTTCGGGATCCAAACTCATCTTGAGTCATTAATTAACGAACTCCAATCCTAAGTAGTCCAAGGCAATGATTGAACTTACGTAGAGGTAGAACTTTAGTACCCAAATTCACAGGATTTTCTTCCATGGCTACCTTGTCCACATGGATGCATCCTTTCGTAACATTTTCCCGAATGAAATGATACCAAACATCCATGTGCTTTGTCCTCTCATGGAACACCAGTTCTTACACAAGTGCAATGCACTTTGACTATCCAAAAATACCATAACCTGCTCCTCCAGTACCTTCAACTCTTCAAGCAACCCTTTGCACCACATAGTCTCCTTAATGGCCTCCGTAGCTGCTATGTACTCAACCTCGGTTGTTGAGAGTGCTACCACTGGCTGCAACTGAGCCTTCCAACTTACACAACATCCATTTAAGTTGAAGAAGTAGGAGGCAATCAATCTTCTTTTATCCCGGTCTACTCCATAGTCTGAATCAGCAAAACCCTCAAGGCAGATGGACTTACCTCTTTTCTCATATACCAGCCCTACTTCTGGGCTTCCCTTCAAGTACCTCAACAACCACTTCATCCCAAGCAAATGCTCCTTTCCAGGATTACTTATAAACCTGCTGAGAACATTCATTGCATGAGCAATATCAGGTCTAGTGCTTACCATGGTGTACATAATGGAACCAGTAGCACTAGAGTAAGGTACTTTCTCCATTTCCTTCTTCTCCGCCTCCGATCTTGGACATTGATCGCTGAAGAATTTGAAATGACTAGCAAGGGGAACCTTTACTGGTTTGCTATATTCCATAGAGAATTTAGATACCATTTTCTTTATGTAGGAAGTTTGAGAGATCTTCAATCTGTTTCTCTCCCTTTCCCGGATGATACATATCCCAAGGATCTTCAATCTGTTTCTCATCTCAAACTCCTCACTGAGTTGAGCCTTCAATTTCTTTATCTTCTCCATGCTGTTCCCAACCAGTAACATGTCATCAACATAGATGAGTATGATCACCACTTCCTCAACCTTCTGCCCCTTATAGTACAAGCACGAGTCATAGTAGCTGCTCATGAAACCTAAGCTGATTACAAAGGAATCAAACCTCTTATTCCATTGCCTAGGTGATTACTTTAGGCCATAGAGAGATTTCTTCAATTTGCACACCAACTCTCCCTGCCTTCCTTCCCCATAGCCTTCAGGTTGCCTCATAAAAATGTTCTCATCGAGCTCTCCATGTAAGAACGTTGTCTTCATATCCATTTTCTCAATTTTCTAATCAAATTGGACCACCAATGCTAACACTATCCGGATCGTCTTGTACTTCATAACCGGTGAGAAGATTTCGGTGAAATCTATGCTTTCCTTTTGTGTGAACCCCTTCACCACCAGCCTAGGTTTATACCGGACTTCATCCCCTGGAGTATTCCCTTCTTTGATCTTGTAGAGCTATCTACAATCCAAAACTCTCTGTTTTTTTAGTTTGGGCACCAGCTCCCAAGAGTTGTTCTTCATCAAAGAATCCATTTCTTCCTCCATAGCCAGCTGTCACTTTGACGAATCCTTACACTCCATGGTATCTGTGTAAGTTTCTGGTGCACGTCTCCTTCTATCCAAGGAGCTGCTACATTAGCATCCGCAAACCCATATCTCAAAGGTGGTCTAACCACCCTCCTTTCTCGGTCTTTTGTGAGCTAGTAATCATTCCGACTTGCTGCATCAACCTCTTCTTGAATTTCTTGAGCTTGGCCTTTGTCCAAGGGCTCTACCTGGTCTAAACCCTCTTGTCTCCTTTTCTCTACCTGAACCGAGTTCTTCTTGATGCGATGCTCCACAACTTTCGGACTAGTTTGCTCACTAGCCCCTGCAGGGTTACTTTTCTCCAAGTAGGGAAATAACAATTCATTAAAAATAACATCCTTACTTATAATCAGTTTCATTTCTTTTTTTTCTAAGGACCACAACCTATATCCCTTAACTCCATCACCATATCCTAGAAATACATATTTTCTAGATCTAGGGCTAAGTTTATCCTCTTTCTGATGTGCATATGCAGCACATCCAAAAGTCCTAAGGTTGTTTAATTCAGGGGGTTTTCCACTCCACATCTCCTTGGGAGTCTTGAGGTCTAAAGCTCTAGAGGGTGATCTATTTATCAAGTATGCAGCTGTAGTCACAGCTTCTCCCCAAAAATATTTTGGTAACCCGAATCCTATTAGCATGCACCTAACCTTTTCTATAAGGGTTCTATTCATTCTTTCAGCAACTCCATTTTGCTGAGGTGTTTTTATAACCGTTCTATGCCTTAGAATGTCATTTAATTAACAAAATTTATCAAAATCCTTATTGCAAAATTCTAAGCCATTATCGGTCCATAAATCCTTAACTACCCTACCCATTTGAGTTTCCAACAACTTCTTCCACATAACAAATTTATTCAAGGCATCCGATTTATTTATAAGCAAATAAACCCACACTCTTCTTGAATAATCATCAATTAAAGAAAAAAAGTAAATGTTACCTCCCTGGGTTGGTGTCCTTGCTAGTCCCCAAAGGTCTGAATGAATGTAGTCAAGAATCCCCTTTGATTTGTGCACTTCGGTGTTGAAGCTGACCTGGTGTTGCTTCCCAAGAATGCAACTCTCACAAAAATCCAATTTCTCTACTTTGTCTCCACTAAGTAGGCCTTCCTTACTAAGAACTTGCAGGCCCTTTTCGCTCATGTGTCCCAAGCAAGTGTGCCAAAGGGCTACCTTGTCCATCTCAGCCACCAAGCTTGCTACTTGATCATTGATTTCTGTCTCTCCGATCATCTCATAGAGTCCATCGTTTCTTGCTGCCTTGATCACTACCAAAGATCCCTTGGCCACCTTGATCTTTCCTCCCTCTACTTTGCATGTATACCCCATGGAATCCAGCTGCCCCAATAAGATCAAATTTCTCCTCAAATCTAGAAGATACCTCACATTTCACAGCAGTCTTGTGACTCCATCAAACATCTTCAATTGAATGTCACCAATCCCTCTCACTTGGCAAGAATTGTCATTCCCCAAGAAGACTCTTCCATCATTGATCTCCTTGAAATTCTTGAATCATTCCTTGTGAGGGTACATATGATAAGTGCACCCGGAATCAAGAATCCACTTTCCACTGCCTTGCCTCCTTCTCACATTTGAGCACACAACAAGAACATCATCTTGTTGTTGTCCCTTGGCAACCGAAGCCTCTCCATTGTTGGTGTGGCTTCTCCTCTCATCCCACATCCTCTTCTTGCAATATTTCTTGAAATGGCCCTCCTTGTTGCAGTAGAAGCATCTCTTTCCTCCTCCAAGTCTTGTCTTGGAATGAGATCTCCTATGGTTTTGCCCTCTACCTCTTGATTTCTCCCAGTAGTTACCATGGTTGCTACAGCCATTTTGAGTTGCTGGCCTTCCTCTTACAAACAGCCTATCTCCACTTGATGTCTCCTTCATCTTGGCCTTGAAATCATGTGCCCTTATGGCATTGATCACAATCTCCTTTGTCAAAGTATCCCTTCAATACTCAATAGCATTAATCAAATTATCAAAGCAATCAGGAAGAGAGTTTAACAAGATAACAGGCAATTGTTCATCCGAAAAAATAATGCTACAACTATTCAAATCTTAAACTAGCTTATTAAAGACATCAAGATTATCTTGCAACTTTTTACTAGGGTCCATTTTAAAAGCAAAGATTCTTTTAAGAAGATAAATCTTGTTATGGAGAGTTTTGGTAAGAAACAACTCATCTAGTTTCTTCCATATGACAGCCGAATCCTCCGAGTCTCCGCACTCCCTTGTGACACTATCCGACATGTGCAATAAAATGGTACTGTAAGCCATCTTCTTCATCTCGGTCCGCTGGTCCTCCATGACACTTGGTGGAAAAGCATCATCTTCTCCAATAGCCAAGTCCACTTTCTGTTGCATTAGAATAGCCTTGATCTTCCGCTTCCAAAGGGAAAAGTCTCCCTTTCCATCAAACTTCTCAACACAGAAATTTGAAGCTATTTTTTGCGGACAAGATCCCAGATTTATGCACTACCCACAAATGCTTTCTTCAACCTCAAGAACACCGATCGAAGATGGATCTTAACACTGTTCTTGAATCAGCCTTCAAGAACACGATCAGATCTTGATCTTTACATTGTTCTTGAATCACCCAAGAAGTTGATCTTTGATTCTTGGAGTCTTGGCTCTGTCACCTTCTTGTTCTTTCTCCGATACCCTTTAACCAAGCTCTGATACCACTGTTGGAAATCACCTTGACAAGATGCCCAGGTAGTGATCTTCCAAACACCCAAGTCTAGAATGACTTGTAGAAAGAGTTGGAATCGAAAACAGGAACAGAAAATCAAAGAAAGAAAGAAGACAAGCAATTTGTTATCGAGGTTCGACAATGTGCCTACATCCCCGTGAGTTCCTCCAAACTCTCTGTACTAAATCGATGGTTCTTACAAGTTTACAGCAATCCCCTTCAAGAAATCAAGTTCTTGAAGAAACCAAGAAGAGAACTAGAAAGTGATAGACCTATACAAAGCTTTCTATCAATTCTATACTAACCTCTCTTCTTTACAACCAGCCTCACTACAAAAAGTCCCTCTTGTGTTTATGTCTCTTACAAAATTCTCTCTATGTGTTTATAATTGATCTCACAATGTCACAAACTTGTGTGTTTCACTCTTGTGAAAAATGAGGCTAGGAAACTCCTTTTATAGCCATCCACTTCTTGGACATTCCTGTGAATCAATCTCTACCCTTTGATCATGGTCTCCACTTAATCATAGCCCTTCATCACTTTCTTAAGTGGTACTATGCATTTTGACCTTGCACACACACACCTAAGAAAGTCCTCATGCATGCTGCCTATGTGTACTTGACTTTGCCTAGCACCTAGACGCTCAATAGGGTACAGTGCGGTGCTAGGCAGAGCACGGTTGCAGCAGCTCTTGGGTGGTACGATGCTGAAAGGTGAGCGGTGCGGTGATGGACTTGTCTCAGCAGCACCCATGCTGGACGGTGCGGTGCTAGATGCTGAGCGGTGCGGTGCTGGCCCTGTCCTAGTAGCACCCAAGCTGGGCGGTGCGGTTCTGAAAGCTGAGCGGTGTGGTGCTGGTGCACACTGATGCTGCCTAGCAGTGCGCACACTTCATCAGCTTATGTTCAGAAGTGCACACACCAGTGCGTCTGACCTTACCTTGCTCCAAAGTGATGCACGCACATGTGTGTAGCTTCTAACTTGCTGAGCTTTAATCCTTCAACTTTGGTTTTGACTTTAACCATCTTCAAACCATGCTTGGACATGTTTTAACCTTAGACAAATACCAACAAGGGGTACTCTTAAGATATCTTAATACGAATAACTGAATCCCAATAACAAGTCCATGTGGCATCTAAAAACTGACTAACCTCACTAAACTGCAAAACCATGCTCTAGGGGATTGTTTAAAGGCATATAGAGACTTGTTCAATCAATATACTAACCCGAATTCCCCCTAGCAACAAACATGTGAGGTTTCTCTATGTAAACCTCCTCTTGAAGACCATGTTGCAAAAAAAGAGAATGAAAAACCTTTTTTACACTTATTGTAGTGAGTCAATTGAGTTAAGAACCGGGTTGAATCCAAGGGAACAACACTGCGATGAACAAACGGGTCTGCACTGTAACAAGTTTATGTTAAGGGTGACATCAGAAGAGACCAGACAGTGTTTGCGACTAGGATGCTTGCGGAAAGTAGCAAAGGTTGTCTAAGAAAAGGAGTCGTGTTGGAAACGAAACAAACGACGCTGGTGGGGAAGAAGATTTGCGCTTAAAAAGAAGAAACTAAATTGTGCTCGGAACGTAACTAGACCGTGCTGAAAAAAGGGTTGGCTTCTTGTAACTTAGGGTTTTTGTGGGTATAAAAGAGGAAGAAGAGGAAAAAGAGGAAGAAGAGGAAAAAGAGGAAGAACAAGAAAATGGATTCAAATTATTGTTTTGTTTTACATTATTTTAGGCTTTATTCAGATCTTAAGGAACATGCTTTGATACCATGTTAACTTGGGAGTAGAATAATGTAAGTGAAGTGGCTACCAATCTGATATATATATATATATATATATATATATATATATATATATATATATATATATATATATTAACACATATATTCCTAAACTCTAAAATACTAAATCGAAAACCTGAAAGGAAGGAACCAAATCATGCTTGAAAGGTAACCAGACCACGCTAGGGAAGAGACCAAATCGCGCTGAAAAAAGGGTTGGTTTTTTGTAGTTTAGGGTTTCTATAGGTGCGGCAGAAGAAGAAGAAGAGGGTGGGTTTCATTTTTTTTTATTCTTTTAGAGGTTATTCAGGATCCCAAGGAACATGCTCTTATACCATGTTAACTTGGGATTAGAATAATGTGAGAGTGAAAAGGCTTCTAGATACTGTTTGGTCCTCTGATATTTATATTAATGCATATATGCATAATGAAAATAATACCTTTAACCCTTAACAATTTCTATCTCAAACATATTAACATTTTTTCAAAAATTCTACAGGCTTGGAGACTCTATAAAGAGGGCAGACCCATAAATTTGATCGATGAACATTTAAAGGACTCCTGCATTATTTCAGAAGTTTTATGTTCAATCCATGTGGGTTTATTATGTGTGCAGAAACATCCAGAAGATCGACCGAGCATGGCAACTGTGGTGTTGATGTTGACAAGTGAAGTCGCGCTACCTGAGCCTAAAGTGCCTGGTTTTTATGTTGAAAGAAATTTGCCTGAAACAAATTCTTCATCAAGCAAGATTGAATCATGTTCAGCCAACAATATGTCTATTACATTGTTAACTGCTCGATAGTGATGTCTTAGTTCATTAAATCTGCAAATGGTTTTACCTATCCATTTTTATGATGATCCATCATTTTATCATGGATGAAAGGAAAATTCTTTTATATAATTAAAAAAAGTAAAATATATAGTAGAATAATTTATTTGCTTATGCTCTCTAAGGAATTCAAAATGCGTATATGCTAAGTGGAATTTGGATGTTAAAATGTAGCAGATAGAACCTCTGAGGTATATGTAGATGGTTGCCTAGGACATTGAGCCATTCATGTATGTTCAAGGAATCATCATTGAGAAAGGTATCTTCCAAGTTCTAATATAATACAAAACTATGATTTACATAGAATACATAATCCGAATGAAAAACTAATAAATAATATTAGTTTAAACACTACTCCAAATAAATCTTCATTGAGAATGGTATCTGTTCATACGTCTCTACTATTTACTCATTTTAGACACTTTGAAAACTTGAGTGATAGTTACCCTTCCTGTTTACAATCAATTACATATGAGTTTTTCAAATGTCAAATTGACTGTTAGGAAAGGGTGTTCAACATCTTTATTATTTTTAGGACTTGTTCATCAAATGTTCAAGTAGCATATCTTACATTATTCTCAACAAGCAATCAATGAAAAAGGAAAACATAGAACTTGATGACATGGGTCAATATATCAGCAATTGTATTTTGTTCGAAAAAAACAGGTCTAAGTTTAAGACTGGATAATCATTATATAATTTTAATTTTTGGGAAACAAAGTGAAATGACTCAGTCAATTATGTCATTGCAAAATTAAAAAAAAATAGACAACATTAATAAATATTTATAGCTCTTTTTTAATAATTTGATCATATTCATAAGAATATTTTCAATTATGTATTCATCTTTGGTTACCTTTAGAAGAAAAATTAGAACAAATATAAAATTGTAACACTATAAGCCATAAAATAAATACTACTCTAAGAAGAATGTTATTTGACATAACCATATGAAATTTTGATGACTTTGAACCAAAAGACTAAGGTGATGAAATAAACTCAATACTTTGGAGGCCTGATGAGAAAAAAATATTGTATATTTTGGCCACTTAATTTACATTTGTTAGCTTAGGATTTTGTTACTTTGAGTTGTTTTCGTTGTTTTTCAGGTTTACAAGCACTGGGAAAGGAGTTTCACTAAAATTGCCAGAATTGCCCATACAGATCAATCATCTTTGAAAATTAAACTGTATTGATTCAAGAAGAACTAGGATATGAGCCATATATGCTTAGAAAGATCCAGAAGTCTATTTTTGGGAGAATTTTACGGCTCATAAAAATGATTTTTCTATAGAACGTTATAACCGTTTTAGTAGACAAAGCTCAGGCTGTGCGGGCTGTGTGGGATTTCAGTGTGAACAGAAGTTTTGAAGGGCATGTGAAGACTTAAATCCCACATCCCACATCGGTTGGAAACACATTTCTATATCCCACATCCCACATCGGATTGGAAACACATTGCACTCGTGGTATTTTCCCATATAAGACCCACTCCATTTCATCATTCAGTGTACAATTCCTGGGCCACTTTGGTGTTAATCGGTGGACGTCTGCTAGCATTCTGGTGGATCTCGAAGGCTTTGCTACCATGAGGGGAAGCGTCGCCCATCAGCAAGTGAAATTTCTCCCATGTATCATTATTTATTTCTTTTAATTTAGTTGTTTTAGTTTAATGTTTAGCACTTTTATTATGAATTGTAGTTTCATAATTATGAGTGGCTAGAATCTTCAGCTAAGGTTGAAGATGAAGCCTTGCTGTTGTTTGGCATAGTAGTTCAGATTTGCTTGTACAAATCTGATATTTTTTAGTATAAATATTCTGTCAATTATTTGAGTTAATCTTGTGATTGATTGAGTTTAAATTGTTATGTTGGATATTCCTTGTGTTTCATCTGATGGATACATCGAATTGTTTTCGATTAAATTGGATTTTCTTTGTGATTTGTTAAGAGCGGATACATTGGATGCTATTGGTTTAATTGGGATACCTTTTGTTTTTTGTCTTATAATTGGATTCATGGAATTTTTTGATAGGTTATCTTTAGAACATTGAGATATATGCTTAACTTTGGCGGGGTGGATTCAGAAACCTTAGTGTTTTTTTTATTAGTTTTTAAAAATCAATTTAGTTTAGTTTTAATTTGTTTTCCAAAATATCATTTAAAATTCAGAACTAGGTTAAGATAAGATTAGTTTAGATTAAATTATATTTTCACAACGCAATTCCATGTGGATTCGACCTCGCACTTGCACAACACTATACTGCAAACAACTCGTGTGCTTGCGAGTAAATTAAAACTCACAATAAGTTTTTGGCGCCGTTGCTGGGGATTTGTTTGGTTTGTGAAAATTTTTGGTCTGAATTGACTTTATTTTTCTACTAGTTAGTTATCCAATATATATATATATATATATATATGTGTGGATGAATCCAGCGCCGGTTTCACAGTCTTTAGAGGACACCATTAAGGAGTACATGAAAATGACTGGCCCGTCCATCAATGCTGCCAACACATTCAATGTTGATAGTTGTTCCATCTGTGCTAGTCCTATGCATCTAGTACAAAATTTTCCATCAATGCCGGCTTGTGCCGAGTATCCCATGGAACAAACGAATACTTTCAATGACTGTTGTTTGCAATCAAATGGATCTTACTGCGAAACATATAATCCAGGGTAGTGGGACCACTCTAATTTTTCATGGATGTAGAACCAACTGAGGAATCAGAGAGGAGCCCTTTATCAAGCTCACAATCAATACCCTCCCGAATTTCCTCCGCCAGTTCCAAGTTATAGTCACTCAGCCTATCCAGCACCATTACCTGCTTACCAAACTCCCATTCAAACACCAATGCCAGTTTCACTGTCATTTGAGGATGCCCTTAAGGAGTACATGAAAATACTAGCCAATCCATGAGCGAAGTGATGAGTGCAACAATAGAAAACACCCAAGCGATTGCCAAGCTAGAGAGTCAAATTGATCAAATCACAAGTTATATGGGTGAAGGAGAGGAATGAGAGTTCCCCAGTCAACCTGAGCCTAACCCAAAGGAACAATTTACGGTGGGAAATTCATCAACTCCTATGCATTGGCAGGAACAAGTGCAATCAACTGTCTCATACTTGTTTGGGAGACAAGTAGACAATCAAGTGGAGGAGAACACTGCTATGCAACAAGGGCAAGAAAGTAACAACAAGGAAAAGAGAGATGCTGAGCCATCTATGGCCACACCTATTATTAAGGATCTCTCTAGGTCGTTTTTACCTAAAGCGCCTTACCCTAAGAGACTATAAGCGCCCAAGAAAGAAGGGAAGTCTGAGAACATTATGGAGGCAGGCTTTGCTTAGTTTGGAGAGGATTTAGACTTAGATAAGTTACTTGAACAAGAAAATACTATCGGGAGAGTAGTAAGACAGAGGAGATTATGGATGAATCCCGCATTGAGGACCCCCTGGAGGCATGCTTTGCTCACTTTGGAGAGGACTTGGGCTTAGATAAGTTACTCGAGGAAGTGAATGCCATTTTGGAGTCTGATCCTCAAGAAAGCAATGAGATTGAGGAAACCACAACACTTGAACCCCCCAAGAAGAAATTTAAGCGTTTAACGGACAATCTTAAGTATAAGTTCCTAGGTCCAGCAGATTCTTTGCCTATAATTATAGCTTTAGATTTGGGTGATGCTCCAGAGGAGAAATTATTGGACGTCTTAAGAGAGCATAAGGAAGCTATAGGCTGGACTATTGAGGATGTCAAGGGAATCAACCCCTCGTTGGTAATACACATGATATAGTTGGAGGAGAATGCCAAGCCATCGAGGGAGCCACAAAGAAGGCTCAACCTTGCTATGCAAGAAGTTGTGAGGGCAGAAGATATTAAGCTGTTAGAGGCAGAGATCATTTATCCCATCTCTGATAGCAAATGGGTGAGCCTGATTCAAGTCGCACCCAAACATGTTAAATTAACAGTAGTGAAGAATGAGGACGACAAGTTGGTGCCAACTCGTGTTCAGTCAGTCAGGAGAGTGAGTATAGACTACCGTAAGTTGAATGCTGCCACTAGGCCTGATCATTTTCCATTCCTATTTATTGATCAGATGGTGGAGCGCTTAGTTGGGCATGTTTACTAATGTTGGGTCTGGCTGAAGACGTTAAACTTAGCGCTCATGGGAGGCACCCCACAGCTTATCTTTTCTGTTTATTTATTATTTCGCATTTTTATGATTAATGTTTGTTTCCAGTATTTTTCGTTTTCTAGTTTTTTTTATTTTTTAGGGACAATGCGTACTTCAATTCAAGTTTGGGGGTATGCTATGAGCCATACCAGTCCAGATAGTTCTCCATATCTCAGGTCAGCTCTTTCCATATTAGTCACACATTGGGGTCAATGTGTAATTTAAGTTTGGAGGTATAGGAGACACATCACACACTTTGTCCTAATTTGTTATCCTTTTGTCGTAAAGATAAATGCATGTTCATGTTCGTCTAAAAATTTTGGTTGTTCTGAAAAATTGTGATGTGATTTCATTGGTGAGTTTAAAACTTTGAACATATGATCTGATGATAGAGTTTAAACTTTAGTTACTTACTTTAGGCATTTTCGAGAATTCACATGTTTGATCTAATCTGACACGAGCACATCAGCACATATTTGTGTGAGGTATGACAAGTGAGTTGAATGCATACGTTTCCTTGTCTTAATTTAAACCGGATGACTTGTTGGATAAACACTTGGGCATATATATATATATATATAAACTACTAATATTTATAATGATCATCATCAATAAACTTTCCACTGAGTAACTGGACCTCTTGCCTCAGTAAGCAATGAGTGTTCACGTCAAAAGGTGGGAATTTTATTCATAATGATCATTGCGAAACTTTCCGCTGAGTAACTGGACCTCTTGCCTCAGTAAGCAGTGAGTGTTCACGTCAAAAGGTGGAATTTTGCTTGGTAGTATTAAGGCCGGTTTAATTTCGTAGCCTTTTTTACTCGAGTTAGTAAGTCCTTAGGGGTGTCTTTACACCTAATGCCCTAAAACCATCTAGTTTGGGAGTCATTGACTCAACACTCGCTACATGGGTCGATTAGAAAGCTTAAGAGAACTAAACATAGCAGAGCCTTATATATATATATAAAAAATAAAAAAAAAGCTATGCCATCGTTGTTCTTTCTGATGAGAAATTCTGTGGATCTTTAGACTTGACTACCTTGTACATTGAAGTTATTTGGAAACCTCATCTGTATATGCTAAATCACTTTACATTGATTCAAGCTTGTGATGTCTTACCATACCTCTTGTAAGTAATTAGGTTTTAAATTCTTATTCATTGTGAAGATGAGTTGGACTTATTTAAGCTTGCTCATGAATGAATCTCATGATTTTGAATGCTCCTTAAATTTTTGGATACCATGAATACTGAACTTATCTTTATGTTCTTTGTTTTTCATTTAGTTTTTTTATTTATTTTGTTTTGCTAAGAGACTAACAAAATGTAAGTTCTACAATTTAATGTTTGTTCTAAGGTTGGTTCTTATTAAGGGAAGAAAGATTAACATAACAAATATAGTCTCTGAAATCTAAGAAATATAGTTTTTGGAGAGGTATGAAACATCTAATGAGAGGATTTACTATACTTCTATTCTGCTCATCTTTGTGTTATTTATTCTTATTTAATCAATCAGAGACAACGAGACTATAGTTTCAACTGAGAGCTTTGAATTGGGATTCTATAACTTTGGCAGCTCGAAGTTCATACTTAGGAATATGGTACAAGAAGATAACAAGTTGCCAATTGAGATCTACCGCTCAGCAATTCATCAGGAGTTCCACAAGTTACCCACCAAGGAATTCTAGTCCTTCTCAATGGTACAAACAGCAAAGTATGATCCTTAGATTTATCAGAACTTGCGCAAAATCTAGTCGCATAGCTTTTGGACTCTAGAAATCTTTGGCTCTAAGAGAGTGAGCTTAGTTGATTGAAACTATAGATCTACGAGAGCTAGTTTAGTTCAATTAACTGATGGATTTGATTGAAGAACTAGAGGGCTAAGAGAGCAAGTTTAGTTCATTTTACTGTTATAAAATTTTTAGCAAAAAATAAAAAAAAAATTAAATTAAATTTTTATTGTAATAAATTTATAAAACAAATTACTAAGAGAGGAATTTGGTTCCGTAACTGATTTTTTTTTTAAATTTAATTTTTTAATAAAAATTTATAGAAAAATAACTACCACATAATTTAAACCTATGTGTGATGGAACGTCCGTAATAGATAGGGTTGAATCCCTAATACTCGTGCCCAAGTCCCCTTTCTCTTTTTTTCTTCCTTTTCCACCATTTCTCTCTCTCTCTCTCTCTCTCTCTCTCTCTCAATTGCTGGGATTTCTTTATTTTTTCCTCTTCTTCCTCTCTCCATTCATCTTCTTCATTCTCCTTATTTAATATCTATATTATATATATATATTATATATATATATATGTAATATATATATATATATATATATATTATTAAGTCAGTATTATATTAAGCGGGTGGTTGAGTTGGTCTCCATCAGTTATACTTTTCAAATAAAATATGTTAGTGGAATTTTTCAGGACTGTTTCAAAACGAATAAGAGAGGATGAGAGTTATAGTTTTAAGGCACGACCAGGTCGCTTTCCTTAAGTTTTAATTCCCCCCCCCCCCCCCCCCGCTCACCAATGCAAGAAGGTTTCCGATGAATTTTCTCTAAGATACAATGAAGATCTATTGTTGTTCTACACTTTGCACTAGTGAGAACAACCCTCAAGAGCTTCTATAAGTTTTATGGTTTAAGAGCATTTGTGTTTGAAGAATTCTGCAAAATTTTCAATCACAAGAAGATCTATATTTTTTGAAAGAAAATAGAAGAAGAAGAAGATGAAAGAATCCTCAATAAAATCAAATAATCTTTGTAAAAAAAGACTGTTATACACTATGTAAAAAATGACAGTTATACACTCTATGTATAGAGTTACTACGTGTCTCTTCACAATAGAAATTATGGTTCAGTCCTCAACTAATATAATTGAGTGTCTCTTCACAAGAGACACATTAGTTCAACAACCAACTGTCATTTAACATTTAAAAGAATTCAAATTTTTGTTATGATAGTCGATTGTGTCATCGAGACAGTCAACTGTGTCTCAAAAAATACTTTTCAACAATCAAGTATCGGGCTAATAAGACTGTCCAATTTCATAATCGACTATCTAAAATTTTTGCCCAATCTTACAATCGACTATCTTAAATGGCACTCGACTATTTTCTGAACAAAACTTAATTCTTCTTTCTTTCTTTTTTCCTTCGATTTTTCAAATCATCCAAAGTATAAAACCATATATTATTTTCAAAAATAACTAACAACGCCCACCATTTTCAAAATGTTTTTTACTCTATAAAAATTTGGAAATCAAATATTTCATAATCCGTTGAAGTTCAAGCTTAAATGAAGATGCCTTTGGGACTTGAATCTTCACTTGGTGAAAACATATCAAAGTTAAATAGAATGTGTGGTACTATGATACTTTGAAGCATAAATCTTATTTGTTTAACTGGACATATCTCACATATAAAATTTCTCCTTTTAGAAATTATGAGAAAAATTACTGACACTTTGCACACCTTGAGTCATATATCTTATATTATTAGTGCTCTACAGTTAAGCCTTTGAACTCAATAGAAATGACCACACTGCACACCCACTAAGTAAGCTTATTAAGTTTGTTTCGTAGCTTAACATTCCAAAGAAAACTTTTATAAACCTTATTAATAACTCAAAGTTCACCCGAAACTTTATCACAATGGTTTTCAAACACATTTCTGCTGAGATGGAATATTTACTATAGGTGTTTGCAATCATAACTGGTGATGTACTTTGTCTCATTGAGCTTAAGACTTATGGTTAGTAAGCATTGAGTTGAGCTTCTACCATAGGTGATTAATTGTATGGGCTTGATCCTTATCCTTATATAATATTTTAATGATAATCTAGCTAGAAACTTGGTTAATGTATAAAATTTATACTTGGCTAAATACCTAGGATAATTCATTGTACTACATTACGTATATAATACCAATCCTCGTTACACTCAAAAGCACCCTATCACAAGCGATATTTTCCATCGTTTCTAACTACTTGACTTTTCTCACTTATAATTCATTATCATGCTCAGTATTTACTTGGCACTTATACTATTGTACACTAACCATTATAGTGTATACTAGTCTCACTAGCCCAAGTGATGATATTATCATCCAAATAGGGTTTTATCACAAGTACCCTCTTAAGATTCATATTCTTGTAAATTTCCATCACAAGAATATTTCTGATTCTAAGTCAAGTACTACTCAAAATACACTAGAAGTCTTCTCAAAACTTATTTAAAAAATCACAAGAGATATTCCAACACAAAAATTCTATTATTTCTATCCCAAAATTTCTTAAACCTTCATTGAAATTAGTAACTATTTTCTTAAGAAATCTGGAACTAAATCTTGTGATTGATCTTATAAGCAATATTTCAATGTACATGTTTAACTCTTACATATATAACACCTCTAGAAGATATAACTTATGCAATTAAATGAAGATAATAGTTAACAATATATAAATTTCACAAGCTATTATAAATTGATTTAATTAAACATGAATTTCATTGAAATTTTGAAATATTTCCTCGTGATTTCAGTAAGCATACAAATCCTATAATTTTTATACTTAAATAGATTTTGAAAAATAACTTTAACTTAATCATAACATGATCTTCAACAAATATACCAAAGCAAATCGAATAATCAATAATATAAATATAAATACTAATATGGAAGTAATAACAAGGGTAGAACTGTTATTTCACAGGAAGGAACGTGGTGGGTTCCGTGGAAACTTTTGATTTGGTATGTAATTAACGAGGGGTATAATTGTGAATTCTATGAAAGAAAAATGGTGGAAATTTGTGAGGGGACTTCAATTGGAAGTTTGATTCAATGGAAAGTGCAAAAGGCTCCACGAGGGACTGCGATGTAAGATTGGGTCAATTTTTGGATCCTTTTTCTCTTCTTTGAAGTTGTTGGCCTCCTTCCCATCTTATGTATCTATCTATATTATTAATCAGAAATCTTATTTGGTGTTCATCCTTCAAAATATCTAAACTTTAATGGAGCTTTTACTTCATTTACAACAAATATTTTTACATTTTTTTCTCTGGCATCTGATTAGCTTATTATTTTATAAATATCGAGTAAGATATAGGAAATCCAAAGAGAATAAGTGTGGTTATGCAAGAAACTAAAAACATTATTAGAGTTTGAGAGAGAAAGAATCATGCAATAAGATAAATAAGATCTATTAAGTTTTCATAGAGAGATTGATCTAACCACTAAACTGGTTTTGGAGAGAGTGAGTGAGTTTTTGTCTTGTCTTTTGTTCGGTTGTCTAGAAAGAAAAAAAAAAGATGAAACTAGAGAAAATTTTTGAATTTGTAGAATGATGAGAGGAATACAGTAGAAAATAACAGCCATGTATACCCACGAAGTCCATAGCCACACAAGTCCAGTATACCCACAAACCATAGCCATAGAAAAGGTCTCTGTGGCAGTTCTAAATTCTTCATAGCCCAATGTGAAAGCAATGACAAGCCAATTTGTACGTAAGTAGACCTAATAGATATGCATGTAAGATAGAAGATGCTAGGATTGCCTCATGATTATGCCCAAAACAGTAACGCGGTGTTGTAGTACGGCTTTGGGGTGTCGATTCCACAGGGAGACAAATTAACTATAAGGGAAGGTGTAAACTTTAATATGAGACGATATGATCAAATTAAATATAGAATCTGAAATTTGATAGTGAGACAATTGTGTAAAGTAGATTGTGAAATATAATGGAGAAGCAACAAGGATCCGGGAATCCTTCCTAGGTTTGTTGCCCTAATCCTAACTTGATTCAGTTGTTTTTCTTATCTCGATTGCAAGTTTCACATCCCAAACAGGCAATCGGCAAATTTTCAATTAAAGCACATGTATAAACCCTAATTTGATTTTTATGAAATACTCTTTATTTTCAATTCATGCACATATGATCTATCCTTTAAGTTTATCAAGAAACGATAATATATCTTTGATGACAATATTGCAGTAATGGACAAACCTAAAGGCTAGATCTACCGGACTCAATCATACCCAAATAATCTTGACATAAAGAAAGCATGACTAAATCTATATCAAGGAAAAAGATACAATCACCGGATTAGATGAAATCTTTATAATTAGAATAAAAGTAAATCATAACAATATTTGAACATTAAAACTCCATTACAACTGAATCAAATAAGGGAAATAGAAACAACTACACCTAGGGATTCATCCCTTCTCCTTGCTTGGAGATTAGTTAGCCATGGGGCTCATGGTTGCACAATGGAAGGAAAGTTGCTGCTTTCTTGAGTTCTCCAGGTTTTTTGAATATCCAATTACAAACCCTAAGTGGTATATTTATAGTATACAAGGTCTAGGGGTGTTTTAGGGTTTGAATAAGTCATTAAAGACC
The DNA here is from genome assembly GCA_023935145.1 of Bretschneidera sinensis. NCBI lineage: Eukaryota > Viridiplantae > Streptophyta > Magnoliopsida > Brassicales > Akaniaceae > Bretschneidera > Bretschneidera sinensis. The sequence goes on from CM043698.1 coordinate 139,845,483, forward strand.
TAATTTGGGTCTAACTCGGAGTGCACAAGGCTGTGCGCGCGCTGATTCAGAAAGTCTGACCTCTGTCCGCTAAAATCGCCATAACTTCGTCTAGAGAAATGATTTTAATGAACCGTAAAATCCTCCAGAAAATAGACTTCCATATCTTTCTAACCATATGTGGCACACTTCCTGGTTCTTTCTACATCGATACAGTTTAATTTTTAAAGATGGTTGATTTGTATGCCAACTCCAGCAACTTAGTGAAAACTCCTTCCATAGTTTCTCTTCATCTTGGCTCTTCCGCGATCATTCTTTTGCTTGAGTGTTCAATGGAACTTTGTGTTTCAAAATAATGATATTTTTTCCATCTCCTTTAACTCAAGATACCTGAAAAATGCACCGAAATAAATTAATGCTCCAAAAATACCACTTTAGAGTTGTTAATGAATAAAAATGCAATTAAGACCTAAATCAACCCTAAAGTGCTAACAAATAAGTACGATTATAATGCATTTAATGGCTCTTATCACAACCCCCAACTAGCTTATTGCTAGTCCCTGGCAATTCAAGCGAAAACAAGAGATGAATTATATGGTAGGAGTTAAAAACAACGTAAAGCAATGCTAGCTTTGAACCAAGAGTAATTCACTTTTTGTCTCAAAAATTGTACATAACATACGGCACATAGAATCATTAAATTTCACCTAAGTCCAAAAGTAATCCAAACATCAATCTTAAAATCGTTATTGACTCTTAACATCCATCTTACCACAATCCATTAGTCCGAACATCCGGATGATTTTATGCACAACATTCATGAATACAAGTCTTGGCCTCTAAAAACATAACAAATTGTGTGACATCAATCACATAAACAAGCTCCATAGGCTTATTTTTCAAATCATTCTCCACTATTGTAGAAAAATCACACTTCATTGGATCAATAGGTCTTTAATGGGCTTGTAATGCTATGCCAAGGTAAAGGTTAAGAAAGAATGGGAAGGATTTGCAAGTAAAAGAACTTAATCTCTTAGCTTTAAACACAATCACCTTTAAGTGCTAGATAACTTTACTTCAATGCTCAACTCCTTCAACAATTTTTTTATAAAAGCATATCTCTTGACAAGTCACCACTTTTTCTTCTTTCTTTGCCATACTTCTCTTCTTTTTCTGTTTTTGGCAAATACTCATTCTTTTCTTTTTTTTTTTCTTTTCCACAACCCTCAACTTATCTTCTTTAATATACTTGGGTTATGATTTTTCATATTTCCATCCTTACTCCTCTTAAGTGCTTCTCAACAATGTGTACAACTAAGTTCTTTTAAAAGAATGGTAAGGATAAAATATTTTTAGGCTCATAAGGGTAAGTAAATGAGTTTTTGAAAGAAACAAGGCTCAAATTCTTTTTCAAGAAAAAGGGCTCAAAAAGGTGACTAGTGATATATATTGCAAGGGTAAGTTTGAAAGGCTCAAACGATTCAAAAATGGCCTATATCATATCCTAAGTAGTGTGCATTCTAGGAATTCACCTCAAATGATTATCAAATAAGTTCTAGAGCTTGTTGAGATCGCAAAAGTATTCACAAACAATCGCACATAGAACTTTTCTAGATGTTTTAGACTAATCATTCAATCTTACCACAAACTAGAGTCTCAAACCAAATCAAGATTGACACTTAAATTATTCTCAAACTGAAATAGAATTTAACTTCTTCTACATGCTATATGTTATTTCAATTAAGTTCATATCATTGACATGTGAATTAACTCTAGGGCAAACACAAAGAATGCTAAAAATAAACAAAAAAGAAAATGACACCAAGCAGTTCAAAGGAAAAAAATGTATGGAAATAAAGAATATGGAAACAAAGAGATGTGTTTCTTCCACCCCCAACTTAAAAATTGCATTGACTTCAATGTAAAAGAAAGAGTAAAAGAAACTCCCTTTGTAGCCAAAGGTGCACAGAAGCTGAAAATTGTGCTCCACCATTTGAACTGCTTCGTATATTTTCCTTGAAAAAGAAATACTAAGTTAATACTAGAAAACAGCAAAATAATAATAGTAAGAAAAAGAAATATGAAAACAGTAAAAATAAAAGGATATGTTGTGGGTTGCCTCCCATGAGCACTAAGTTTTATGTCTTCAGCCAGACACTTTTATTCCCTCCTAGACAAACATAGGTTGAATGCACCAGCCACTGCTTCATTGCCAAATTTGGTGCTTGTATGCTTTTGAGAGGCCTCAAGGATGTCATCAGTAACATCCACAAATTCTGGCTCGATATGTGCTTTTGTGAAGCCATGGATGAAGGTGGACTCCAATGGATTAAGGTGCTGGACCTTTTCCATGAATGAGTCAATCATGTATGCTTGGTGGGTTTCATTCACATCCTCTTATTTTTTCATTGCTGGGATGTGTAATGACTTACCACTTAGTGTCTCAATAACATTCACCTCCTTCAAATTCTGTTGTGCTAGGTGTTGACCATGGGATGTGGACTGAGCTTGACAAGGGAACTTACCTCGCTCAGTCACACTCAAGTAGCTCATCAACTTGGACACTTGGCTCTTTATCTCTTTATGTTCTTCAACAACCTGCACAATTAAAGATTCAAGCCTTCGATTAGTCTTCCCTTGTGCTTCAATAAAAGCATGTAAAGTGTCTTCTAAAGAACACCTAGAAGACACGGGTGCATGATATGGTTCAAGATATGGTGCAGGGGGTTGTGCAAGCTGCTGATTTTCAGACTTCCAGTTGAAATTGGGGTGATCACGCCACCCCAGATTATAGGTATTAGAGAAGGGTGCATGAGGCTTCTTGTACATGCCTAAGGCATTACATTGTTCCTCATACATCCCTCTCATCTCAGCAAATGTAGGACACTCTTGGGCGAGATGATCTACCCCTCTACACACAAAACATTGTTTCAAAGACTTTGCATGATTAGCTAGGTGTGTTGGCTTTAAGCTCTTAGTTTTTAATTCATCTAGCTCCCTAGTGAGCATCTCGACCTTGGCCTTCAGGTTATCCTTTTCCCTAAGATGGTAAATTCCACCACCATTTGGGTTCCCTATAGGTCGTGACTTATTTGTGCTTTCAGTAGCACAAGGTTCAGTCCAAGTGTGAGCTTTTTCAGCAAGCTCATTGAGGTACTCCATGGCCTCATCAGGATCTTTCTCCAAAAATTCACCATTACACATCATCTCTACGAATTGGCGCTCTCTATATGTAAGTCCCTCATAAAAATAGCTCACTAAGCGCCAACTCTCATACCCATGGTGAGGACACATACTCAATAACTCTTTAAATCTCTCCCAAGACTTATACAAAGTCTCGCTGTCCTTTTGTGCAAAGGTGGAGATTTGTCTTTTTAAAGCATTGGTCTTATGTTAGGGAAAGTATTTATTAAAAAATATCCGAGTCATCTCAGTCCACGACCCAATAGATCGTGGTCTTAGTGAGTATAGCCAACTCTTAGCTCTATCCTTCAAAGGGAAAGGAAAGAACTTAAGTTTCATAATGTCATGAGTTTCATCTTGACTATGAAAATTCGCAACTACTTCCTCAAACTCTCTAATGTGCACATATGGGTTTTCGTTTTCCAAGCCATGGAATGTAGGGAGTAATTGAATCATCCCTGGTTTAAGATCTAATTGGCGAGTATTGGCTGGAAACATGATGCATGATGGTGTGGCTGTGCGTGTAGGGTTGAGGTAATCCTGAAGGGTCCTAGGGGGTTGATATTCATGTTCACTCATTTCTTCGGGACTAGATGGGTTGTCAAATAAGGGATTTAGAAAGGAATTTAATTTTGACTCTAGCACAGGCCTACTAGCAAATCTACCCAAAGCATCTCTATGTCTTTGCATTCAAGGTAAAAAAAATAAAAAATAAAAAATAAAAAATAAAAAAAGAATAAAATAAAATAAAATAAAATAATAAAATAAAAATTAATGTAGCAAGCAAAAAGAGGGAACGAAGTTACCGCCTTTACAAACTACTGAAAGAAAAACTATCTACAACTCTTCTACCGTCTTGTCTTAGAGTTGACAACTTCCTTGTAAGTAAGCGCGTCTCCCTGGCAACGGCGCCAAAATTTGATTATGCCCAAAACAGTAATGCGGTGTTGTAGTACGGCTTTGGGGTGTCGATTCCACAGGGAGACAAATTAACTATAAGGGAAGGTGTAAACTTTAATATGAGACGATATGATCAAATTAAATATAGAATCTGAAATTTGATAGTGAGACAATTGTGTAAAGTAGATTGTGAAATATAATGGAGAAGCAACAAGGATCCGGGAATCCTCCCTAGGTTTGTTGCCCTAATCCTAACTTGATTCAGTTGTTTTTCTTATCTCGATTGCAAGTTTCACATCCCAAACAGGCAATCGGCAAATATTCAATTAAAGCACATGTATAAACCCTAATTTGATTTTTATGAAATACTCTTTATTTTCAATTCATGCACATATGATCTATCCTTTAAGTTTATCAAGAAACCACAATATATCTTTGATGACAATATTGCAGTAATGGACAAACCTAAAGGCTAGATCTACCGGACTCAATCATACCAAAATAATCTTGACATAAAGAAAGCATGACTAAATCTATATCAAGGAAAAAGATACAATCACCGGATTAGATGAAATCTTTATAATTAGAATAAAAGTAAATCATAACAATATTTGAACGTTAAAGCTCCATTAAAACTGAATCAAATAAGGGAAATAGAAACAACTACACCTAGGGATTCATCCCTTCTCCTTGCTTGGAGATTAGTTAGCCATGGGGCTCATGGTTGCACAATGGAAGGAAAGTTGCTGCTTTCTTGAGTTCTCCAGGTTTTTTGAATATCCAATTACAAACCCTAAGTGGTATATTTATAGTATACAAGGTCTAGGGGTGTTTTAGGGTTTGAATAAGTCATTAAAGACCTAATTAGGATCTAACTCGGAGTGCACAAGGCTGTGCGCGCGCTGATTCAGAAAGTCTGACCTCTGTCCGCTAAAATCGCCATAACTTCATCTAGAGAAATGATTTTAATGAACCGTAAAATCCTCCAGAAAATAGACTTCCACATCTTTCTAACCATATGTGGCACACTTCCTGGTTCTTTCTACATCGATACAGTTTAATTTTTAAAGATGGTTGATTTGTATGCCAACTCCAGCAACTTAGTGAAAACTCCTTCCATAGTTTCTCTTCATTTGGCTCTTCCGCGATCATTCTTTTGCTTGAGTGTTCAATGGAACTTTGTGTTTCAAAATGATGATAGTTTTTCCATCTCCTTTAACTCAAGATACCTGAAAAATGCACCGAAATAAATTAATGCTCCAAAAATACCACTTTAGAGTTGTTAATGAATAAAAATGCAATTAAGACCTAAATCAACCCTAAAGTGCTAACAAATAAGTACGATTATAATGCATTTAATGGCTCTTATCACCTCATATATCAAAATCAAAGAAAAACTTATCATGAGATCATCACTTTATGTAATGCATTAGTGCTTAACATAGTTGTCGCAATCCCTAGATTAGAAGAAATCTATTTAAGTGGCATGTTAATGAATATATTACCGATATCATTATGATCCTTACATAGCTTCCATTTCCAAGCTTGAAATTTTTCCTTCAAAACACATGAATATGATAGCAGTAATAATTTGATTAATTTCACCAGAATGCACATAGACTGCTAAATAACCTGACAAATTATTCATACTCGATTCAATTGTCATAGTATTCTAGACCCTTTGGACGACCACCCATTATGGTGTATAAACATATGAATATTTTTATGACTTTTGAACCAAAAGACTAAGTTGAAAAAAATAAACTGTCAACTTGAGAGGTCTTCAATATTTGTTATATTTTTCTTCTTATTCAAGGAAGATTAAACATGTATTCTCTTTTAAACTAAAGAAATATTGTTTTTAGAGAGGCATGAATCATCAATATGAGAGTCTTAACCAAACTTTTTCTTTGCTATTCTTTGTGCTATTTATTTGTATTATCTACAGCAGTAGATACCATAGCTACAAATGAAACAATCAGAGATAGCGAGACTATAATTTCAACTGATGAGAGCTTTGAACTGGTGGCTCGAAAATCGGTACTTAGGAATTGTAAGATTGAAGAGAGTAAAGAGTTGTACAAATGTTTACTTGATTTCTTCTATACAATTAAGGTATATATAGGTTGTTAAAGGAAAAAAGCCATCCTTAAAACAAGGATGAAAACATGGCCTAAAGTAAGCCTTAAAACAAGGATGAGAATATGGTAATATGTTTCTGATGAGTGCCAAATATTGCATATTTTGGCCCTTTAATTTACATTTGTTAGCTTAGGAATTTGTTACTTTGAGTTTTTTTCGTTGTTTTACAGGTTTACAAGCTTGGAAAGAAGTTTGACTAAATTGCCAAAATTACTCGTGCAGATCAGCCATTTTTTAGGATTAAATTGTATTGATTTAGAAAGAACCAGAAGATGAGCCATATATGCTTGGAAAGATTCGGATGTCTATTTTCTGAGGAATTTTACGGATCAATAAAACAAATTTTCTAGAGAAATTTATGGCAGTTTTAGTAGACAAATGTCAGGCTGTGCATGATTTCAGCGTGACAGATCAGCCATTTTTGAGGATTTAACTGTATTGATTCAGGAAGAATCATGAGATGAGCCATATATGCTTGGAAAGATCCCGATGTCTATTTTTTGGAGAATTTTATGGATCAATAAAATGATTTTTTTGAGAAAGTTATGGTAGTTTTAGTAGACAAAGGTCAAAGAGCAAAAACTGGAATCTGCAGTATCCCACATCGGATTGGAAGCATATTGCACTTGTGATCTTCCCCTATATAAACACCATCTGACTTCATCATTCAGTGTACAATTCCTGAGCCACTTTGGTGTTAACCAATGGATGTCTACTAGCATTCTGGTGGATCCCGAAGGCATTGCTACCACAAGGGGAAGCGCCGTCCGTCAGCGAGTGGAATTTCTTTCATGTAAAGTTGTTTATTTATTTCTTTATATTAAGTTGTTTTAGTTTAAATGTTTAGCACTTTTTGTTATAGTTTTATAGTTATGAGTGGCTAGACTCTTCAGCTAAGGTTGAAGATGAAGCCCCGCCGTTGTTTGGCGTAGTAGTTCAGATTTGCTTGTACAAATCTGACAATTTTTAGTATAAATGTTCTGTCAATTATTTGAGTTAATCTTATAATTGATTGAGTTTAAATTGTCTTTTGGATATTCCTTGTGTTTCATTTGACGGATACATTGAATACTTTTCGATTAAATTGGATTCCCTTTGTGATTTGTTAAGAGCGGATACATTGGACGCTTTGGGTTTAATTGGGATATTCTTTGTTTTTTGTTGTATAGTTGGATTCATGGAATCTTTTGATACGCTATTTTTTAGGACATATATGCTTAAACTTTGGTGGGGTGGATTCGGAAACCTTAGTGTTTTTCATTAGTTTTTAAATCAACTTAGTTTAATTTTAATTTCTTTTGCAAATTATCATCTGAAATTCGGAACTAGGTTAAGATAGAGTTAGTTTAGATTGAAAATATACTTTCACAATGCAATTCCCTGTGGATTCGACCTCGCATTTGAACAACGCTATACTGCAAACTACTCGTGCGCTTGCAAGTAATTTAAAACTCACAACAAGTTTTTGGCGCCGTTGCCGGGGAATTGTTTGATTTGTGAAAATTTTTGGTCTAAAATTATTTTATTTTTCTACTAGTTAGTTATCTTTTTAATTTTTTTTTTAAAAATGTGGATGAATCCAGCGCCAGTTTCACAGTCTTTAGAGGACGCTCTCAAGGATTTCATTAAAATGACCGGCCTGTCCATCAATGCTGCCAACACATTCAATGTTGATAGCTGTTCCATCTGTGCTAGTCCTCTGCATTTGGCACAAAATTGTCCATCAATGCTGGCTTTTGCCGAGTATCCCATGGAACAAATGAATGCTTTCAATGAGTGTTGTTGGCAATCAAATGGATCTTACTCTGAAACATACAATCCAGGGTGGTGGGACCACTCTAATGTTTCATGGACGCAGAACCAACTGGGGAATCAGGGAGGAGACCCTTATCATGCTCACAATCAATACCCTCCCAAGTTTCCTCCACCAATTCCAAGTTATGGTCACTCAGCTTATCCAGCACCATCACCCGCTTACCAAGCTCCCATTCAAGCGCCAGCGTCGGTTTCACAGTCATTGGAGGATGCTCTCAATGATTTCATGAAAATGATTAGCCAATCTATGAGTGAAGTGATGAGTGCAACAATAGAAAGCACCCAAGCGATTGCCACACTAGAGAGTCAAATTGATCAAATTGCAAGTTACGTGGGTGAAGGAGAGGAAGGAACGTTCCCCAGTCAAACTAATCCTAACCCAAAGGAACAGTTTGCGGTGAGAAATTTATTAACTCCTATGCATTGGCAGGAACAAGTTCAATCAATTGTCCCATTGAGGTCTGAAAAACAAGTGCACAATCAAGTGGAAGAGAACCCTGCTATGCACCAAGGGCAAGAAAGTGACAACAATGAAAAGAGAGATGCTGAGCCATCTACAGCCACACCTATTATTAATGATCTCTCTAGGTCATTTTTACCTAAAGCGCCTTACCTTGAGAGACTACAAGCGCCCAAGAAAGAAGAGAAGTCTGAGGACATTTTGGAGGCATGCTTTGCTCAATTTGAAGACGATTTGGATTTAGATAAGTTGTTTGAGCAAGCAAATGCTACTTTGGAGTCTGCTCCTCAAAAGATCAGTGAGACAGAGGAAACCACAACACCTGAACCCCCCAAGAAGGAACTTAAGCCTTTATCGGACAATCTTAAGTATAAGTTCCTAGGTCTAGCAGATTCTTTGCCTATAATGATAGCTTTAGATTTGGGTGATGCTCCAGAGGAGAAATTATTGGACATCTTAAGAAAGCATAAGGAAGCTATAGGTTGGACTATTGAGGATGTCAAGGGAATCAACCCCTCGTTGGTAATACACACGATACAGTTGGAGGAGAATGCTAAGCCATTGAGGGAGCCACAAAGAATGCTCAACCCTGCTATGCAAGAGGTTATGAGGGCAAAAGATATTAATCCGTTAGAGCCAGGGATCATTTATCCCATCTCTGATCGCAAGTGGGTGAGCCTGATTCTAGTCGTGCCCAAACGTGTTAAATTGACGGTAGTAAATAAAGACGATGAGTTGGTCCCAACTCGAGTGCAGTCAAGATGGAGAAAGTGTCTAGACTACCATAAATTGAATGCTACCACTAGGCCTGATCATTTTTCATTCCCATTTATTGATCAGATAGTGGAGCGCTTAGTTAGGCGTGTTTACTAATGTTGGGTCTGGCTAAAGACGTTAAACTTAGCGCTCATAGGAGGCACCCTACAGCTTATCTTTTCTGTTTATTTATTATTTCGCATTTTTATGATTAATGTTTGTTTCCAGTATTTTTTGTTTTCCAGTTTTAATTTTTCAGGGACAAAGCGTACTTCAGTTGAAGTTTGGGGGTATGCTATGAGCCATACCAGTCCAGATAGTTCTCCATATCTCAGGTCAGCTCTTTCCATATTAGTCACACATTGGGGTCAATGTGTAATTTAAGTTTGGGGGTATGGGAGACACATCACATACTTTGTCCTAATTTGTTGTCTTTTCGTCGTAGAGATAAATGCATGCTCATGTTATCGTGAAATTTTGGTTGATCTTAACATTTTCTGTGATGTGATGTCATTGGTGAGATTAACATTTTGAACACATGATCTGGTGATAAATTTTTAAAATTTAGTTACTTACCTTAGGCATTTGAGAATTCACATGTTTGACATAATCTAACACGAGCACATTAGCATAAATTATGTGAGGTATGACATGTGATTTTAATGTGTATTTTTTCTTATCTTAACGGCAACTGGATGACTTATTGGATGAACACTTGGGCATAAAGAAAAAAAAAATTACTACAACTTTCCGCTGAGTAACTGGACCTCTTGCCTCAGTAAGCATTGAGTGTTCACGTCAAAAGGTGGAATTTTGCTTGGTAGTATTAAAGCCGGTTTATTTTCGTAGCTTTTTTGACTCGAGTTAGTAAGTTCTTAGGGGTGTCTGTACACCTAATGCCCTAAAACCATCTGGTTTGGGAGTCATTGACTCAACACTCGCTACATGGGTCAATTAGAAAGCTTAAGGGAACTAAATATAGCCGTGCCTTATTATAAAAATAAAAAATAAATAAATAAATAAATAAAAAACTATGCCTTTTTCGTTCATTTTGATGGGAAATTCGGTGAATCTTGAGACATGGAGACCTTACAAATTGGAGTTACTTGGAAGCTTCACTTTTATATGCTAATTCACTTTACACAGTGTCAGACTTGTGATACCTTAACCTGCCTTTTGTAAGTAATTAGATTTTAACTTTTCTATTCATTGCGAAGATGGGTTTATCTTTTTAATCTTGCTCATGAATGAATATCATGGTGATGTGTGCTCCTTAAATTTTTGGATACCATGAGTGATGAACTTATCTTTATGTTCTTTGTTTTTCATTTAGGTTTTTTTTTTATTATTTTGTTTTGCTAAGGGACTAGCAAATTGTAAGTTTGGGGGTATTTGATGAGTGCCAAATATTGCATATTTTGGCCATTTAATTCACATTTTTTAGCTTAGGAATTTGTTACTTTGAGTTGTTTTCGTTGTTTTACAGGTTTACAAGCTTGGAAAGAAGTTTCACTAAATTGCCAGAATTGCTCGTGCAGATCAGCTATTTTTGAGGATTAAACTGTATTGATTTAGGAAGAACCAGAAGATGAGCCATATATGCTTAGAAAGATCCGGATGTCTATTTTCTAGGAAATTTTACGGATCAATAAAATGAATTTTCTAGAGAAAGTTATGGCAGTTTTAGTAGACAAATGTCAGGCTGTGCATGATTTCAGCGTGACAGATCAACCATTTTTGAGGATTTAACTGTATTGATTCAGGAAGAACCATGAGATGAGCCATATATGCTTGGAAAGATCCCGATGTCTATTTTCTGGAGAATTTCATGGATCAATAAAATGATTTTTCTAGAGAACATTATGGCAGTTTTAGTAGACAAAGGTCAAAGAGCAAAAACTGGAATCTGCAGTATCCCACATCGGATTGGAAGCATATTGCACTTGTGATATTCCCCTATATAAACACCATCTGACTTCATCATTCAGTGTACAATTCTTGAGCCACTTTGGTGTTAACTAGTGGATGTCTGCTAGCATTCTGGTGGATCCCGAAGGCATTGCTACCACGAGGGGAAGCGTCGCCCGTCAACGAGTGGAATTTCTCCCATGTAAAGTTGTTTATTTATTTCTTTATATTAAGTTGTTTTAGTTTAAATGTTTAGCACTTTTTATTATAGTTTTATAGTTATTAGTGGCTAGACTATTCAGCTAAGGTTGAAGATGAAGCCCCGCCGTTGTTTGGCATAGTAGTTCAGATTTGCTTGTACAAATATGACAATTTTTAGTATAAATGTTCTGTCAATTATTTGAGTTAATCTTATAATTGATTGAGTTTAAATTGTCTGTTGGATATTCTTTGTGTTTCGTCTGATAGATACATTGAATGCTTTTCGATTAAATTGGATTTCCTTTGTGATTTGGTAAGAGCGGATACATTGGACGCTTTTGGTTTAATTGGGATATTCTTTGTTTTTTGTCTTATAGTTGGATTCATGGAATCTTTTGATAGGCTATTTTTTAGGACATATATGCTTAAACTTTGGTGGGGTGGATTCGGAAACCTTAGTGTTTTTCATTAGTTTTTAAATCAACTTAGTTTAATTTTAATTTCTTTTGCAAATTATCATCTGAAATTCGGAACTAGGTTAAGATAGAGTTAGTTTAGATTGAAAATATACTTTCACAACGCAATTCCCTGTGGATTCGACCTCGCACTTGCACAACACTATACTGTAAATGATTCGTGCGCTTGCGAGTAATTTAAAACTCACAACAGTTTCTCTATCATGCCCCCGCAAGATGGAACATCCATCTCGGATGCCAATCTTGAACCGATAATGCAAGAACTATTTTCAAGGAAGTGCTATGGTGAGTGAGTCCACCAATTGATCATTAGTATGAACATGCGAAACACGTAACCGATGATTAACAACTTGGTCGCGAACAAAGTGAAAGTCAATGGAAATGTGCTTCATTCGTGAGTGGAACATCGGATTTTTACACAAGTATGTGGCACCAATATTATCGCAGTAAATTATAGGTACAGCGGTAGGTGGAGCATATAGTTCTTGGAGTAGATTAGTTATCTAGTTTAGTTCAGCAGCAGTCAAAGCTATGGCACGGTACTCAGCTTTAGTAGATGAACGAGCAATGGTGCATTGCTTTTGGGAAGCCCAATTGATTGGTGAGGCACCTAGAAACACAACATATGCAAATGTGAATGTGAGATCGTCAGTGTTTCTTGCCCAATCAGAGTCAGAGAAGACATGGAATTGCGGACGTGATTCTTTGTGAATAAAGATTCCATGATCGAAAGTTCCCTTGAGGTACCACAGTAGACGTTTGACAATGGCCCAATGATGTGAGGTAGGACAATGCATGAACTGTGATAGTCTATTGACTACAAAGGAGATATCAAGCCTTGTTAAAGACAAGTACTATAGTGATTCCAAGACCTGTCGAAACTGAATAGCGTCATGGTGGGGGGTGCCATTGTTGATGTTAGAGACTCGGTTGTGGATAGAGAAGTGCTAACCTCTTTAGTATCAGCTATGTTCACCTTGTGCAGGATGTCAAGTATATACTTTCGCTGCGACAAGAACAAACCAGTTGGAGATGTGCGAACCTCAACACCCAGAAAATATGACAAGGGGCCGAGATCCTTCAAGGAGAATCAGTTGGCTAACTGATCAATGAACTACTGGATGGAGGCGAAATTGTTGCCTGTAATAAGGATGTCATCAACGTACATAAGCAAGTAGAGTGTGATATGTCCATGGTGAAAGATAAATAAAGAACTGTCTGATTTAGAGTTCACAAATTTGTGAAGGAGTAGGAAGCCATGTAATTCATGATACCATGCATGGGGAGCTTGGCTAAGACCATAGATGGCCTTGCACAACTTTCAGAAATAAGTAGGAAACTGTGGATGAGTGAAGCCTTGAAGTTGCTGCATGTAAACATTGTCAGAAAGTGTGCCCTACAAAAAAACATTGTTAATGTCTAGTTAGCGCAAGTCCCATCCATAGGAGACCACTAAACTTAAAATAAGGTGAATTGTTGTAGGTTTTACAGCAGGACTGAAAGTATCTGTGTAATCAATTTCGAGACGTTGATGGAATCCCTTGGCAACCAAACGAGCCTTATGGCGGGCAACAGTATTGTTGAGGTTCCGCTTAATCTTAAATATCCATTTGCACCCAATAATTTTTTGTGTGTGGTGATGGGGTACGAGAGTCCATGTGGAGTTTTTAAGAAGGGTGTCATACTCATTACTCATCGCCTTACGCCATTGAGGGAATTTTTCAGCTTGGCAATATGTTGTGGGTTCAAGAGGTTCATCAGTTTTGGAGGTGGTGGTGTGAAGGTCAAGTATTTTGCATGGCTTGAAGATATTATGTTAGGACCTGGTACTTATTTTTGGTGGTGTGGGAGATTTGGATGGAGCAGTCTGTGAGGGAGATGAATGAGAAGAGGAATCATAACTTACCCGATTTGTAGAGAAGTCCAGGGAGTGTGATTGGTATAAGGCAGAGGTAGACAGCGTGGCATGAGGATCCACTTGTTCATCAGCACCATGATTTGAGGAGTGTGTATTAGTGGGGGCAGCTGGTGGAGGAGAACTTGATTGTATGTGATTTAATGTAGATAGGGAAGGATATGAAGGTGCCTGATTGTGAGTGACAGATTCATGAGATGTTGACTCGAGATTTGTGAGAGGATTAGAGAGATTTAAGGGACACCATTAATGTAGAGATTCTGTGTTAATTCGTGGTTCATTAATGGAAAGTTTTTGAAAGGGAAATTGAGACTCAATAAAAACGATATGGCGTGTAATAAAGGTTTTTTGATGTGGATGGATCAAGACAGATATAGGAATTGTGAGAGAGTGAATAACCAAGAAATATGCATGGTTTTGATCGTGGAGCTAGCTTATGAGTGGAATAGGGACGGAGCCAAGGGTAGCACAGACAGCCAAATACTTTTAGTTTGTGATAATTTGGTTGTTTGTGAAATATTTTTTCGAATGGAGAGTGAGACTTAAGGACTGGTGTGGGTATATGGTTAATAAGATAGGTGACTGTTTGGAATGCTACAGACGAGAACCGTAAAGGTAGAGGCTTGGTGAAGTAAAGTGAGACCAGTTTTGACTAAATGACGATGTTTTCTTTCAGCAGAGCCCACTAATTGAGGAGTATATGGAGGAGATGTGAGGTGTTGAATACCAAAGTGAGATAGGTGATGAGCTAAGCTTTGATATTCACCAGTCAATCGGAATAAACTGTTTTTATTTTCAATTGAAAAAAAATTTCGACTAATTTCTTGAATTTGTCAAATATGAGGGGAATATCGGATTTGTGTTTGATAGGATAGAACCAAATATATTTTGTAAAGTAATCCACAAAAATTATATAGTACCAAAAATTGTCATAAGAAATGGTTGGTGATGGTCCCCAAACGTTGGTATATAAAATTTCTAACGGAGAAGTACATGACACACTCGTTAAGCCAAACAGAAGTTTGTGACTTTTATTAGAGAGACATGAATCACAATGACTAGAATGAGACTGAGATACGGGTAGAGAAAATGTAGTTACTAATTTTTATTGAATGGATTCAGAGGGATGGCCTAGACGGTGGTGCCATAGGTTAGCGGTAGTTGTTGTGGTGGCTGTGTATGCTGTTGGAATAGATGCATAGGATGGTGATGATGACATAAAGGGCCACTCATAGACGTCATCCTTATTCTGGCCTCGCACCAAGGATGCCCCCATACTCAAATCTTTCACAATAAAAGAATCAAGAAAGTATTCAATAGATGTGGCATTTTGTTTGCAAAATTGCAAAACTGAAAGTAAATTCTTTTTTATGTGGGGAGCACACAACACATTATTAAGATTAAATGAGATATTTGAAGATGTGAGTTTTGTAGAATCAATATGAGATATTGGAATACCGTTACCATTGTCAACTATTATGTCTTCATACCCATTGTAATCTGAGTGAACCGAGAGGTTTTGCAAGTCAGAGGTAATGTGGTGTGATGCCAGTTGTTGCAGTTGGATTATTGATCTGTAGTCAAGTGATTCACCTAAGGCCAACTGGGATTGTGGTTTGGCCTTGTTCGAGACCGACAAACCTTTTTTATGTGCCCAATTTTGTCACAGAGTTGGCATATTGGCTTAGGTTGTCCATGATTGTTGTTTGGTCGCCATGGTTGATGTTGTGAGTTCCTTGCTGGAGCAAAATTTCCCCCTGTGTTATAGGAAAAATTACTGTTGAAGGGGGAGTAGGAAGAGTTATGAAAACCTTTATTTCCGGAGTTGGTCTGTGGATTGCCGGAGAATGACCTGTTGCCATAATTGTTGTTTCCCATTCTATTGTTTTGATGATTTCCAGAACCTGACCTGTTTTTATTGTTGTTGGAGCGATGATGGTTGTACTGGGCAGTGATTGGTGTTGTCACTTTCTTCCCTTCTTCTTGTTTTAGAAAGGTCTTATGATCTAGAAGCTTATCGTGAAGCTCTTTGAATGTCATAGTTGTTCATTACTGAGGCCATGGAGGGTGTGAACGACAATCTCAGCGTCACTCAGAGGGTGCCCAATTAAGGCAAGGTCGTCAACAATTATTTTGATGTGTTGCATGTATTCGGCTATGGTGGTGCCTTCTTGAGAGATCCTCATGAGTGTGGAAAGAAGGGAGAGCATCCTAGTATTCAAACGATTTGGAAAAGTTGTTTCCAGCTTATTCCACGCTTCAGTAGAGCATTTGCAGGTGGAGATAAGTGGTGCAATGGTACCTGCAAGGGAGGCCTGAATAGCCTGCAGTACTAAACGATCCTGACACAGCCACTTCTTGTGATCTAGGTTCGGAACAGACTTAGTTCCTCTCATTGTGTTGAAGGTGGATGCAAGATAGGTATGTGTGCCATCGACATAACCTAGCAAATAATATCCAAACAGTAAATTAGAGAAATAAGATCTCCAAGAGGCATAATTACCACCCCTAGATAGCTTGAATGGGATTTGGGATGCAGCATTGATAGAGATTAGATTGTTGGTTTGTACGGAAGGGTTGGTACCAATTAATACAACAACCAATGTTTCAGAGATTGAGGAGTTTGATGAATTAGATGAGTCGATTGGAGATGACATTGCAGGGAAAGGGAAGAGAAAGAAAAAAGAGAATGAGATATAAGGGAGATATGAGGATAGATTTTTAAGCTTGGTGGCTTGGGTGCTCCGATACTATGTAAGATTGAAGAGAGTAAAGAGTTGTACAAATGCTTACTCGATTTCTTCTATACAATTAAGGGTATATATAGGTTGTTAAAGGAAAAAGACCATCCTTAAAACAAGGATAAAAACATGGCCTAAAGTGATCCTTAAAACAAGGATGAAAACATAGATGAAAATATGGCCTAAAGTAATCCTTAAAACAAGGATGAAAACATGGCCTAAAGTAAGCCTCAAAACAAGGATGAGAATATGCTAATATGTTTCTCTATCAGGAATATGGTACAAGAAGATAGGAACCGGGACAGTAGTATGGGTTGCCAACAGAGATTTACCGCTCAACGATTCATTAGGAGTTCTATAAGTTACCAATCAAGGAATTCTAGTCCTTCCCAATGGAACAAAGAGCAAAATTTGGTCCTCAGATATATCAGAAGCCATGCAGAATCCAGTAGCACAGCTTTTGGACACATGAAATCTTGTTGTTAGAGAGGGAGATAATAAGAACCCGAAATTTTTTTTGTGGCAGAGTTTTGACCACCTAGGTGATACACTATTAGCAGGCACGAAGTTTGGTAAGAACTTGGTTACTTGGCATGATTCACATCAAGAAAAAGTGCTAATGATCCTTCATCAGGTGATTATACAGCTCGGCTCAATCCTGGTGGATATCCACAATTCTTTCTAAGAAAAGGCTCGGATATAGTGTTCCGGTCAGGACCTTGGAATGGCCTTCATTTCAGTGGGCAACAAAATTTGAAAGAAAACATGGTTTATTCATATGAATTTTTTTACAATGAGAAGGATATTTTTTATAAGTATGAACTTAAAAATAGTTCGGTTGTTACAAGGATGGTGTTGAAATCCAACGGTGTTGTGCAGTGTTTCGCTTGGGTTGATCACATTCAAAATTAGAATCTCTACTTATCAATTCTGAGAGGAGACTATGACAGGTATGCATCGTGTGGTGCATATGGCAGTTGCAACATTAACAGCAACCCGGCTTGAGGGTGCTTGGAAGGATTTGTGCCTGAAATTTTAAAAGATTGGGAAGGAAGTGATTGGTGGAATGGATGCGTTCGAAGAACTAAATTTGAATGTGGTAAAGGGGAGGGATATCGAAAGATACTAACCATAAAGGTGCCAGACACACGAAACTCCTGGTTTAACCGAACAATGAACCTTAAGGAATGTTACGAGGAGTGCTTGAAGAATTGCTCTTGTACAACTTATGCAAATTTGGATATTAAAGATGGAGGAAGTGGGTGTTTACTTTGGTTTGATGAGCTGATTGATGTTGGATACGCAAACAATGGTCAAGATATTTACATTAGGCTGCCTGCTTCAGAATTATGTATGCGTTTACCTATTTACATCTCAATTACTGCATGTTCATATTAGATAGAGACTGCATAGAAAATAATGTTTCCTATTTCCTTTATGCTTATTACTTTTTGGTTTAAGTATCCACTAATTGTTAATTATTCTGTAATCATTAGTATTTTATCAAAGATGGGATATGCTTATCTTGAACCATCAAATTATCTGTGCAAGTGTTTCCCAGTTGAAAATGCTAGCGGAAACTATAAATAAGTGTCTTATGGCTGAAGGTTCTAATTAATTTGCTTTCAGTATACTATATTTAGTCCTCAAGGTGGATCCTAAGCCAACAAAAAGTGCAACATGTCTAGAGTGTTTTACATATAATATGATTTGAGGAATTAGTTGATTCATGAATTCTTATGATTTATTCATTTAGTTTTCAGTTGCTGCAGGTTCTCTCCAAGTGAGTTCCTTATTATTGCTAAATTCACCTTTAAGCAAAGTAACTGGTTTCATTTTACCTGCTAAATTCAACCATGAGTAGTAGAAATTCCTGCTTTTCTTGTAATACTAATCACTAGTTTTACTGTGTATAAACTGCCTAATACTTTGTGTCGAATTGGTTTTGCAGAGACTAGCAGCACGAAAATGAAAAAACTAGTGAGCTTCATAGTCATCCCTGTTCTGGCTTTGGGTTTGGTTTTCCTATTCTTATATTGTGTGAATAGGAGGAAGCTTAAAAGAAAAGGTAAGGAGTAATATTCTGAATGTGAAGAATCTCTATGAAACAAAAACAAAATTTATTTCTTCAATATGCACACTGTTTGATGCCTTGCAGGGAGAATGCTAGTGGCTGGTGAAAGCAAGGAGAAAGATTTAGAGCTGCCATTATTTGATCTGGCTACTATAACTGATTCAACCAATAACTTTTCAGATCTCAATAAAATTGGAGAAGGTGGCTATGGTCCTGTGTACAAGGTACTGCTGCGTCTTGATTAATAGCTACTGAAACTCTTACTTCATGTGTTCACAATAGCAAAAGTTTGTATCCACAGTTTGTTATTATTGATCTGCTGAAGCCCAAAGATTAATCTTATTCCCATGATTCATCATTAAATATTTAGAAATTATTTGAAATCATCTTGAGAAGATGCCCAGATGGTGATCTTCTAAACACCCAAGTCTAGAATGACTTGTAGAAAGAAATACAGCAATCGAAAGCAAGAAAGAAAAGAAGACAAGCGATTTGTTATCGAGGTTCAGCAATAGCCTACGTCCCCGTGAGTTCCTCTGAACTCTCTAAACTAAATCAATGGTTTTTTACAATCATGACAACCCTCTCCAAAGAACCTCAAGTTCTTGAAGGAACAAAGAAGAGAACAAGAAAGTGATAGACCTATTACAATGCTTTCTCTCAATTCTATACTACTCTCTCTTCTTTACAACCAGCCTCTCTACAATGAGTCCCTCTTGTATGTCTATGTCTTTTCACTCTCACACAATTCTCTCATTCACACACATGTCTCACAAGTTACATTACATCACATTCATGCTGAGAATGAAGCTAGGTGACCCTTTATATAGTGCACCAACTTCTTGTCAAATCTTGTGTGTCATTCTCCACCCTTAGATCTTGATAACCACTCAACCATGGCCCACCATAAATTCTAAGTGGTGCTGTGCATTTTAACCTTGCATCCACGCACCTAAGAGGAGGATTAAGCAAGCTGTCTAAGTGTGCTTTAGTGTGCCTAGTGCCTAGGCGCTGAACTGGGGGTGGTGAGGCGCTAGGCAGAGTCCCTTTGCACCACATTTTGGGCGGTGCGGTGCTGGTGAAGGGGTGGTGCGGCGCTGCCCTTCTCCAAGCTACTTCCTTGCTGGGCGGTGAGGTGCTGATGAAGGGACGGTGAGGCGGACACTGATGCTGCCCTTCACACAGCAGTGCACACTACTTTGCTTTGTTGATTAGGGGTGTGCACACACACCCAAATGGATGCACACACATGTGTGCACTCCTTTAACATGTTGTATTTTACTCTTCCAATCTTGGTTTAGACTTTAACCATCTTTGAACCATGTTTAGACTATGTTTAAACCTTAGACAAATACCAACAATCTGTACCTTTGTTTAAGCCTTTAAACCTAAACCATTGGGCAGAGAACTTTAGGATCCAAATTCTTCTTGAGTCATCATTCAACTGACTCCATTTTTAAGAAGTCTAAGGCAATGATTAGACCTTCTTAGAGGTAGAACCTTGGTGCCTAAATCTATAGGACTTTCCCTCGTGGTCTTCTTGTCAACATGAATGCATCCTTTCATACTATTTTTCGGAATGTAATGATACCGAACATCCATATGCTTCGTCCCCTCATGGAACACCGGATTCCTCCACAAGTGCCATGCACTTTGGCTATCCAAAGATACCACCACCTGCTCTTTTAGGACCTCCCACTCATCTAACAACCCTTTGCACCATATAGCCTCCTTTATGGCTTCCGTAGCCGCTATGCATTCTGCCCCGGTTGTTATGGTTGCTACCACCGGCTGCCACTGAGCCTTCAAATACCTCAGCAACCACTTCATCCCAAGCCAATGCTTCTTTCTAGGATTACTCACAAATCTGTTGAGAACACCTATTGCCCAAGAAACTCTTAACCAGTTTCTCTCATTTTCTTGGATTTTACACATCCCAAGGATCTTTTGTGTAAGGCTGAGATCCTTCCTTTTGAACTCCTCATTGAGTTGAGATGTAAACCTTTTCATACTCTCTCTACTGTTCTGATCAATGACATAGATGAGGACACTCTTCATTTTCTCCACCTTGTGTCCAGGTGAGAAAGTTTCTATGAAATCTATGTCTTCTCTTCTTGTGAACCTATTCGCCACCAGCCTAGCCTTGTTCCAGACTTCATCTCCTGGAGGGTACGCTTCTTTGATCTTGTAAGTCCATTTATGCAACAAAAAGTGGACTTGGCTATTGGAGAAGATGATGTTTTTCCAGCAAGTGTCACAGAGGACCAGTGGACTGAGATGAAGAAGATGACATACAGCACCATCTTCCTACACATGTCAGATAGTGTCACAAGGGAGTGTAGAGACTCGGAAGATCCTGCTGTCATATGGAAGAAACTAGATGAGTTGTTTCTTACCAAAACTCTCCCTAACAAAATTTATTTTCTTAAAAGAATCTTTGTTTTTAAAATGGATCCTAATAAAGAATTGCAAGATAATCTTGATGTCTTTAATAAACTAGTTCAAGATTTGGTGAGTTGTAGTATTAAATTCCCAGATGAATAATTGGCTGTTATTTTGTTAAACTCTCTTCCTGATTGCTTTGATAATCTGATTAATGCTATTAAGTATGAAAGAGATACTTTAACCAAGGAGATTGTGATCAATGCCATAAGGGCTTATGATTTCAAAGCCAAGATGAGAGAGGCATCAAGTGGAGAAGGTTTGTTCGTAAGAGGAAGTCCGGCAACTCGGAATGGCAGTAGCACCCATGGCAACTATCGGGAGAAATCAAGTGGTAGAGGGCAGAACCATGGGAGATGTCATTCCAAGACAAGACTTGGAGGAGGAAAGAGATGCTTCTACTGTAACAAAGAGGGCCATTTCAAGAAAGATTTCAAGAAGAAGATGTGGGATGAGTGAAGAAACCATACCAAAAATGGAGAGGCTTCAGTTGCCAAAGGAGAACAACAAGATGATGTGCTTGTTGTGTGCTCAAATGTGAGAAGGAGACAAGGCAGCGAAAAGTGGATTCTAGATTCTAGGTGCACTTATCACATGTGCCCTCACAAAGAATGGTTCAAGAATTTCAAGGAGATCAATGATGGAAGGGTCTTCTTGGGGAATAACAACTCTTGCCAAGTGAGAGGGATTGGAGACATCTAGTCGAGGATGTTTGATGGAGTCACAAGGCTACTGCAAAATGTGAGGTATCCTCCAGATTTGAAGAGGAATTTGATCTCATTAGGCAGTTGGATTCTTTGGGGTATTCTTCCAAAGTAGAGGGAGGAAATATCAAGGTGGCCAAGGGATCTTTGGTAGTAATCAAAGCAGCAAGAAATGATGGACTCTACGAGATGATTGGAGAGACAGAAATCAATGATCAAGCAGCAAGCTTGATGGCTGAGATGGATAAGGCAGCACTTTGGCACACTCGCTTGGGACATATAAGCGAAAAGTGCCTACAAGTTCTTAGCAAGGATGGTCTACTTGGAGGAGACAAAGTAGAGAAACTGGATTTCTGTGAGAGTTGCATTCTTGGGAAGCAACACCTAGTCAGCTTCAACACCGGAGTGCATAAGTCTAAGGGGATTCTTGACTACATTCATTTAGACCTTTGGGGACCAGCAATAACACCATCACAGGGAGGTAAGTTTTACTTTTTGTCTTTAATTGATGATTATTCAAGAAGAGTGTGGGTTTATTTACTTAGAAATAAATCAAATGCCTTTAATAAATTTGTTGTGTGGAAGAAGTTGCTGGAAACTCAAATGGGTAAGGTAGTTAAGGCTTTACGAACCGATAATGGATTAGAATTTTGCAATAAGGATTTTAATAAATTCTGTGAATTAAATGGCATTATAAGGCATAGAACGGTTGTAAAAACACCTCAGCAAAATTGAGTTACTGAGAGGATGAATAGAACTCTTATAGAAAAGGTTAGGTGCATGTTAATAGGATCCAGTTTACCAAAATATTTTTAGGGAGAAGCTGTGGCTACAGCTGTATACTTGGTAAATAGATCACCCTCTAGAGCTTTAGAGCTCAAGGCTCCCATGGAGATGTGGAGTGGGAAACCCCCTGAATTAAGCAATGTTAGGAATTTTGGGTGTGCCACATATGCACATCAAAAGGAGGATAAACTTAGCCCAAGGTCTATAAAATGTGTATTTATAGGATATGGTGATGGGGTTAAGGGATATAGGTTGTGGTCTTCAGAAAAGAAGGGCATGAAACTCATAATAAGTAGGGATGTTATTTTTAATGAATTGTTATTTCCCTACTTGGAGAAAATTAACCCCACAGGGGCTAGTGAGCAAACTAGTCCGGAAGTAGTTGAGCATCGTATCAAGGAGAGTTCGGTTCAGGTAGAGCAAGGAAGGTAAGAGGGTTCAGACCAGGTAGAGCCCTTGAATAAAGGCCATGCTCAAGGCACTCAAGAGGAGGCTAAACTGGAAGAGGCTGATGCAGCAAGACAGAATGACTACCAACTTATAAGGGACTGAGAAAGGAGGGTAGTGAGACCACCTTTGAGATATGGGTTTGCGGATGCTAATGTAGTAGCTCCTTGGACAGAAGAAGAGATGAGTGAACTAGAAACTTACATAGAAGCCATGAAGTGTAAGGATTTGTCAAAGTGGCAGCTGGCTATGGAGGAAAAAATGGATTCTTTGATGAAGAACAACTCTTGGGAGTTGGTGCCCAAACTAGAAAAACAGAGAGTTGTGGATTGTAGATGGATCTATAAGATTAAAGAAGGGAATACTCCAGGGGATGAAGTTTGGTATAAAGCTAGGCTAGTGGTGAAAGGGTTCACATAAAAAGAAGGCATAGATTTCACTGAAATCTTCTCACTGGTTATGAAGTAGAAGACGATATGGATAATGTTAGCATTGGTGGTCTAGTTTGATTGGGAAATTGAGCAAATAGATGTGAAGAAAATGATCTTATATGGAGAGCTCGATGAGACCATTTACATAAGACAACCAGAAAGCTATGAGGAAGGAAGGCAGGGAGAGTTGGTGTGCAAATTGAAGAAATCTCTCTATAGCCTAAAGCAATCACCTCGGCAATGGAATAAGAGGTTTGATTCCTTTGTAAATAACTTAGGTTTCATGAGGAACTACTATGATTCGTGTTTGTACTACAAGGGGCAGAAGGTTGAGGAAGTGGTGATCATCCTCATATATGTTGATGATATGTTTCTGGTTGGGAGCAACATGGAGAGGGTAAGGAAATTAAAGGCTCAACTCAGTGAAGAGTTTGAGATGAAGGATCTTGGCCATGCACAGAAGATCCTTAGGATGTGTATCATCCGAGAAAAGGAAAGAAACAGATTGAAGATCTCTCAAACTTCTTACATAGAGAAGATGATATCTAAGTTCTCTATGGAAGATAGCAAACCAGTAAAGGTTCCCCTTGCTGGTCATTTTAAGTTCTCCAGCGATCAATGTCCGAGATCAGAGGCAGAGAAGAAGGAAATGGAAAAAGTCCCTTATTCTAGTGTTGTTGGTTCTGTTATGTTCACCATGGTAAGCACTAGACCTGATATTACTCATGCAATAAATGTTCTCAGCAGGTTTATGAGTAATCCTAGAAAGGAGCATTGGCTTGGGATGAAGTGGTTGCTGAGATACTTAAAAGGAAGCCCAGAAGTAGGGCTGGTTTATGAGAAGAGGGGTAAGTCCATCTGCCTTGAGGGTTTTGCGGATTCGGACTACGGACCAGACTGGGATAAAAGGAGATCGATTACCTCCTACTTCTTCAACTTAAATGGATATTGTGTAAGTTGGAAGGCTTAGTTGTAGCCGGTGGTAGCACTCTCAACAACCGAGGTTGAGTACATAGCTACAACGGAAGCTATTACGGAAGCTATGTGGTGTAAAGGGTTGTTAGAAGAGCTGAAGGTACTAGAGGAGCAGGTTGTAGTGTTTTTGGATAGTCAAAGTGCATTGCACTTGTGCAAAAATCTGGTGTTCCATGAGAGGACAAAGCATATGGATGTTCGGTACCATTTCATTTGGGAAAACGTTACGAAAGGATGCATCCATATGGATAAGGTAGCCACGGAAGAAAACCCAGAGGATTTAGTTACTAAGGTTCTACCTCTATGTAAGTTCAATCATTGCCTTGGACTACTTAGGATTTGAGTCGATTGATTGATGACTCAAGATGAGTTTGGATCCTGAAGTTCTCTGCACAATGGTTCAAGTTTAAACACTAAGACAAAGATAGAGATTGTTAATATTTGTCTAAGGTTTAAACATGGTTTAAACAAGGTTAATGTCTAAACCAAGGTTGGGAGAATAAAGTTCAGCATGTTAAAGAAGTACACACAAGTGTTCACGACACCTTGGAGCAAGGCAAAGGTAGGCACACTAGTGTGTGCGCCTAAGCACACAAGCTGGAAAGTATGTGCATAAGGTCAGGCAGCAGCCCAGCTTTGTCCAAGCTGCAGCACACAGCATGGAGGAATGCTGGAGAAGGCCAGGCCATGGTGCACCCTACCCCAGGTCGCGATGCACAAAGTGGCAGCAAGTGTGTCTTGTTTCAGGCCGCACCCTGAAGGCACACCAAGGCTAGTTTTTCAGCCTTATGTTGAGTGCATGGATGCAAGACCAAAACATACAGGTTGACTAAAGAATGATCAAAGGCCATGGTTGAGTGGTCATCAAGATCTAAGAGTTGAGATTGACTCTCAAGATTGGACAAGAAATTGGTGCACTATATAAAGGGTCACCTAGCTTTATTCTCATCAACATTGTGATATAATTTGAGATCAATTGTAAAGAGTGGCAGACATACAAGAGAGAATTGTGTAAGAGTGCAAAGACACAAAACACAAGAAGGACTCATTGTAGTGAGGCTGGTTTTAAAGAGATAGTAGTATAGATTTGATAAAGAGCATTGTAATAGTTCGTATCATCTTCTTTCTTCTCTTCTTGGTTTCTTCAAGAACTTGAGGTTTCTTGAAAAGGGTTGCTGGATTGTAAAGAACCATTGATTTAGTGCAGAGAGTTCAGAGGAACTCACAGGGACGTAGACTATTGCCGAATCTCAATAACAATTGCTTGTCTTCTTTTTTTTCTTGCTTTGGTTGCTGTATCTTTTCTTTACAAGTCATTCTAGACTTGGGTGTTTGGAAGATCACCACCTGGGCATCTTGTCAAGGTGATTTCCAATAGGAGTAGTATTATTGTACTTTCTTTTTCTTTTCTAGGAGTTTGCCTATATAATGTCGGCTGCCCTTGGCTTGAAAACACTTCAGATTTTTCCTAGACAAGAGAATAAGGAGGGCAGCTGCCAAGTCTCAATGAAGAGAGATCTTCAACAATCTTGAATGCTTCATCAACTTATTTCATGCAAAAGAGTTTTATTCTCTTATTTTTAGTTTTCTTTTAATGCATTCTAATAAGAACATGGTTGATTTCAGATTTGTTATACACTAATTTTAATTTTCTAGCGCTTTGATGTAGTCTTGCTTTGAACACACAATTTAAATTCCAAGTTATTTTATTTCCATTTTTTTATGTTCAGTGTTTATCCTTGATCTTATTGCATCCAATTTTCTGGCCAATTATTGCTTGATTTATTAAATCATAATGAAACCGATAGGTAATTTGTGATTAGAAGCTTTTTGGATTAAATACCATTAATTGAGTGAAAAATAGAGATACTTTACCGTAACTAGTGTGATTTTAGATTAAGAAAAATCCAAAGAACTTAATGAATCTTCAAATAATTTAATTTACATAGAGATATGATGAATTATTAGGTGGAGATATTTCTAATGTTATTTGAGAGAAAACATTCAATAATTAAGGGATTTATTTTTCATCGACTTGAAACAATGAAATTTTATAACAAGGAATAATAAATTATGTGAGATTAGCTAGGTGAAAGCAAAAGCTCTAGATTATTTTTATTATCTCTACAACCTTAAGTTTTATTTTATTTTATTTTATTTTATTTTATTTTTGTCAAGCATTTTAGTTTAATTTAGGTGGTAAAGTCAATAAAATTTTAGTTTTATTTCCAAATAGTAAATAATTTGG
The DNA here is from genome assembly GCA_023935145.1 of Bretschneidera sinensis. NCBI lineage: Eukaryota > Viridiplantae > Streptophyta > Magnoliopsida > Brassicales > Akaniaceae > Bretschneidera > Bretschneidera sinensis. Next base: position 139,872,066 of record CM043698.1, read on the forward strand.
TAAATTTCAATACTCAATAGCATAATTAGTCCTTGTGGGCTCAACACTTTTTTTTTTTTAAAAAAAACTTTATTAATTGTTGCAGTTTTGTTCACTTGCAAATATTTTCACACCAATTTTATTCAATAGCATAATTAGACTAATTATTTGTAATTGATATTGATACTAGCTAGGTTGTTACTAATTTGATTTTTTTTTTTTTTAGATTGGTGATTAGATCTTAGTTTTTTTTTTTTTCTTTTTATTTCAGGATATAGAAGTATATGCCCCGATCTAAACCATTAGAGTTTACACCTTTTGATCTCGAGATTGAGAGAACTTTGCGTCAAATCAAGAAAAAGAAGAAGCAAGAAGTCACCACACCTGCCATCACTATAGTGGATCAGCGGAATGGAGAGGCGAATAGGGCTTTGAAGGACTATACTACACCCTCAGTTAATGGGGCTACATCTAGCATACGGAGGCTAGCTATACAAGCTAATAATTTTGAGATTAAGCCGGTGATAATCATATGATAAAGCAAACTGCTCAGTTTGGGGGGCTGTTGCAAGAGGATCCTGATATTCATATCGCAAATTTTCTAGAGATTTGCGACACCTTTAAGCACAATGGAGTGATGAATGATGCTATTCGTTTGAGACTTTTCTCTTTTTCACTCAAAGAAAAAACAAAAGCCTGGCTAAATTCTCTACCACTTGGACTCATTACTACCTGGGAGGAGTTAGCACAAATTTTTTAGCAAAGTATTTCCCTCCAACCAAGACAGCAAATATAAGGAATGATATTACCACAGTCACTCAATTTGAAAATGAATCTTTGTATGAAGCATGGAAGAGGTACAAATATTTATTGTGAAAGTGTCCTCATCAAGACCTTCCCGCATGGCTTCAAGTCCAAACATTCTACAATGGTTTGGGAACTACAAACAGGTCCATTGTTGATGCAGCAGCTGGAGGGGCTTGAATGAGTAAAACTCATGAAGCAGTGTAGTGTGTTTATCTACCTAAATAAATAAGAAAATAATCAAACTTGTTTTACTTGCAAGTGCACAAGGTCTACAGTAGCATAGTGTGCAAGTGCGAGATCATTTCCATAGGGGTTGGTGAATTTCGATTTAGAATTAATTTCACAAAGTAAAAATAGATGGGAATAAATATTGAGTATAGATAATAATGATAAAGATGTAGGGACTTGGTATCCAACACTAATCATGTTACCCCAACAAAACAATATGCCAATGCTCTACTCATGCTATGAATACCTACTGGTTGTCAACCTAAAGACTTGGTCCACTCCTTAGGCTATATATTTTCCTAAGCAATGAGTTAGGCATGGTGTATACTCTAACTCTTTTCTCTCTTAAGAAATTCAGCATGGTGTATACTGAGTTGTTCCTTAAGAGAGCATAATGTCATGTCCCACCAAAATTACCCCGCAAAATCCAAAGGAATGGTGCTTGCCCAAAGGATCTAGACTTTTCTTTAAGTTACTACATGGGAAAGTTCTAGAGTGGTCTAGTGTTGTCTAGAGGGAGCTAGAGTTGGATGGACTCAACTCAAGCCTAGAAGACTATAGAATATTCTAAAGTACATTAGCATGTGCTAGAAGGCGCTGGAAGATTCTAGAAAGTGCTAGAAGATTCTGGAAGGTGCTGGAAGGATGTGGAAGCTCTTGGAAGATTCTGGAACATCCTAGAACTTGGATGAAGGAACTAGACAATCCTAGAAGACTCTGAAGTTGGCTAGACTTGACTAGAAGGTTCTGGAACCTTGAGGCATGTTATAGATAAGAACTAGAACTTTGTAGATGTTCTTGTACATTCTAGACTTGGTAAGATCTAGAAACTTGTGGCATAACCTTAGGCTTGGTGCCACAACTATAAATAGGCCTCTTGGCCTTCATTTGTAAAACATCCTGGGAAATCTTGGGAAGTTGTAAGAAAGCCTCTCTAGAGCAATACAAAGCATTCTTCACAAACTCTCTTGTGTTCTCGCTTTGCTCTTGAATCCTTTAAATCTCTAAGTCCCTTTCTAGTCTCTTTAGAGTGTTTGTTTCGGGTTAGAAGGCAGGCTTAGTATAATGGACCGTGCTAAGTGCCGCACGATTGCTCGTTGAAGTCTAGGGTCGTGACAGTTGGTATCAGAGCATTTGGTTGAAGCATATCTATCCTCGGCATAATGAAGACCGGTGCCCCATCCACACCAAACATGGAAGTTCCACCAATGAAGCGTGGGCGTGAGGAAGTTTAGAAGCCACCATCTAAAGAGTCTCGAGCCAAGTTGAAAGATATGATCTCTAGCTTGAAGGCACGCGTGGGGAGTGTGCAGGGCAGCTTTGGGGAGCTGTTCGATCGGGTGGACAACTTGGAGGAACACTGCAACGGCTTGGAGGCCGAGGATGTGGAAATCCATGCAGCAGTCAAGATGTCCCTCAACGAGCTAGGCGATGGGCTAAGGCAAGAGATCGATGGGTTGAAGGCTGAACTAGCCAAGGTACATGATCTTATCCAAAGAGAAATTAATAATATGTTACTTAGAGTTGAGGATATGGGTGGAGATCTAGCACTTTGCAAACGTGCTATGGCTTCGGGAGCTACTACAACCACCATGATTGAGGCCAAGAAGGTGGAAGTCCCCAAGCCAAAGATGTTCAATGGTGCTAGAAATGCTAGGGAAGTAGAGAACTTCCTATGGGGGCTTGAGAAATACTTAGAGGCTACTGCCATAATGGACCATGCCAACAAGATCCGAACAGCTACTATGTACCTGTCCGACACTGCCATGCTGTGGTGGAGACGAAGGCATAGAGATGTGCAATGAGGGGTATGCACAATAGACTCCTTTGATGACTTCAAAAGGGAGTTCAAGAGCCAATTCTTCCCAGTGAATGCCGAAGAAAAGATGAGGGGGAGGCTTCGACAGTTGAAGCAGTCAGGTAGCATAAGGGACTATGTCAAGGAGTTCACAACTCTACTGCTAGAAGTCCCTGACACATCTGATAAGGATGCATTGTTCCTCTTCATGGATGGTCTCCAATCATGGGCTAACCTTGAGCTTAAGCGACGTGGTGTCCAAGACTTAACCACAGCTATTGTGGTTGCCGAAAGTCTCATTGATCACTCCACAAACAAAGAAGGCTCAAAGGTTGCAGATAAGAAGTTTGGTGGAAGAAAGAGTGGAGGAGGCCATGCCAAAGGACAAAGCCACAAAAATCATAAAGAAGGCTCCTCGTTCAAGCCATGGGACAAAGGGAAGGAAAAGGAGAATCATGGTGTTTCCAAGTCCCGAGTGACGTATTTCATATACGACGGACCGCATTGGGCACGAGAGTGTCCGAAAAGGAAGGCGTTGAACGCCTTAGTTGCCTCGCATGACCAATAAGGAGGCAAAGAGGATGAAGGCGCAACAATGGGATCCATGCAACTGCTTAGTGCATTGCAGAATGCGCCAAAGACCCCTAAGAGCTTGATGTTCATGGATGCAACGATCAATGGGAAGGTCGTCAAAGCCTTGGTCGGCACAGGTGCATCATTCAACTTTGTCTCACTTGAGGAAACCAAGAGACTCGGTCTCAAGGTTACCAATGGAGGTGGCTCCCTCAAAGCGGTAAATTCAGCAGTACGACCTCTCCAAGGAGTTGCTCATGGAGTGAAGGTCAGTCTTGATGCATGGACTGGCCAAGTAGACTTGTCGGTGGCACCCATGGACGACTTCTCGGTGGTATTTGGCATGGAGTTTTGGACCAGGTTAGAGCTTTCCTTGTCCTAATTTCAAACTCTATGTGCATTATGGATGGTTCAAAGGCTTTTATGGTACCAACGGAAAGGTCCACCAAGCTTACTACCCAAGTTCTCTCAGCACTTTAGTTCAAAAAGGGATTGAAGAGGGAAGAAGAGAGTTACTTAGCCATCTTGAAGGAATTTGATGATGAGAAAGCATCACCACAACAAGGTTTGCCGATGGAGGTGCAACCTGTCCTGGATGAGTTCCAAGACGTGATGCCAGAGGTGTTGCCTAAACGGTTACCTCCAAGGAGGGAGGTGGATCACGAAATCAAGTTGGAGCCTGGCATAAGACCTCCAGCAATGAGTCCTTATAGGATGGCGAACTCAGAGTTGGAAGAAATCCGAAAGCAACTCGATGAATTGCTGGATGCTAGTTTCATTAGACCCTCCAAAGCTTCATTTGGTGCCCCGGTTCTCTTTCGAAAAAAGAAAGATGGCTCACTGAGGATGTGCATTGACTATCGGGCTCTAAACAAGATCATAGTGAAGAACAAGTACCCTATCCCGCTCATTACCGACTTGTTCAATCAATTGGGGAATGCAAGATACTTTTCAAAGCTGGACTTACGGTCTGGATACTACCAGGTTTGCATAGCAAAGGGAGATGAGCCCAAGACCACATGTGTGACCAGGTACGGTGCCTATGAGTTCTTAGTTATGCCATTTGGTCTCATCAATGCACCTGCTACCTTTTGCACTCTTATGAATAAGCTATTCCATCCCTACCTCGATCGGTTTGTGGTAGTATATCTCGATGATATTGCGATATATAGCCGAACTTTGGAAGAACATCTTGAGCACTTGAGGAAGGTGTTCGAGGTTCTAAGGTAAAATGAGCTATATGTCAAGAAGGAAAAGTGTTCCTTTGCTCAAGATGAGGTGATGTTCTTAGGGCATAGGATAAAGGATGGGAAGCTTACGATGGACGGAGCTAAGGTGAAAGCTATCCAAGAATGGGAACCTCCCACTAAGGTCCCCGAGTTAAGGTCTTTCCTTGGACTTGTGAACTACTACAGGAGGTTCATCAAGTCATATTCAGTAAGAGCAGCCCCACTGACTGACCTGCTTAAGAAGAATAAGTCTTGGGAATGGACAAGCGAATGCCAAGCCTCGTTTGAAGACTTGAAGAAGGCTGTTAGTAAAGAGCCGGTACTTTGTCTACCAGACCCCTCCAAGACATTCGAGCTACACACAGATGCTTCCGACTTTGCCATTGGTGGAGTGTTGATGCAAGAAGGGCATCCAATTGCCTAAGAAAGTTGCAAGCTTAACGACACTGAAAGTCGCTACACGGTGCAAGAGATAGAGATGACGGCTATCATTCATTGCCTAAGGGTGTGGCGACACTACTTGTTGGGTTCTCACTTTGTGATCATGACGGATAATGTAGCAATTAGCTACTTCCAAACTCAGAAGAAGTTGACTCCCAAGCAAGATTGGTAGCAAGATTTCTTGGCGGAGTTTGATCACAAGCTTGAGTACAAGCCTGGCAAAGCGAATGTGGTGGCCAATGCATTGAGTCGAAAGGTGGAGTTAGCAGCCTTAAGTAGACCAAGCAGTCCCTTGCTGGAAAGGATAAAAGAAGGGTTGGAGCATGATGCCTTGGCACAAAACCTCATTACCCTTAATAAGGAAGGAAAGATGAGGTGATTTTGGCTGAGTGACGGACTACTATATGCCAAAGAAAATCGCATCTATGTGCCGAAGTGGGGGAACTTGAGAAATGAGCTGATCAAGGAGTGCCACGATTCACTATAGGCTGGTCACTTGGGTATGAGACACACACTTGCATTGATCAAGTCTATTTACTATTGGCCTCAACTGCGAGATGATGTTGAAGCCTATGTGAGAACTTGTCTTGTATACCAACAAGACAAGATGGAACAACATGCACCAGGTGGCTTGTTAGAGCCGTTACCTATTCCGGAGAGACCATGGGAGAGTGTCTCGATGGACTTCATCACTTGCTTGCCAAGATCGGAGGGCTTTGGCAGTATAATCGTGGTCATTAATCGCTTCAGCAAGTATGCAACTTCATACCTGCCTCAGCGAATTGCACCACTGACGAGACCACACGGTTATTCCTCAAGCATGTCGTGAACCATTGGGGAGTCCCGTCCAATATCATGAGTGACCGAGACCCAAGATTTACCAGGAAGTTTTGGATGGAGTTGTTTAAGTTGTTGGGATCAGACTTGAACTTTTCCACAAACTTTCATCCGCAGATCAATTGACAGACGGAGCTTACCAATGCATTGCTGGAGCTTTATCTTAGGCACTTTGTTAATGCCAACCAACATGATTGGGCTAAGTTACTGGATGTGGCCCAATTCTCTTACAAGTTGCAACGGAGCGAGTCCACTGGCAAGAGTCCCTTTGGGATCATCATGGGACAGCAACCCATGACCCTTCATGCTTTGGCCATAAGCTATGAAGGGAAGAGTCCTGCTGCCTTCAAATTTGCTAAGGTATGGCATGAGCAAACTGAGTTAGCCTGAGCATATTTGAACAAGGCAACCAAAAGGATGAAGAAGTGGGTTGACAAGAAAAGGAGGATGGTTGAGTTTCAGGAAGGGGATTTGGTCCTTGTCAAGTTGTTGCCCCAACAGTTCAAGACCTTACAAAAGGTTCACAAGGGCTTGGTGCAGAAGTATGAAGGGCCATTTCCAATCCTTAAGCTAGTGGGTAAGGTGTCCTACAAACTACAACTCCCTCCTAAGCTTAAAATCTACCCAGTCTTTCATGTAAGCATGTTAAAGCCTTACCATGGAGACGAGGAAGACGCGAGCCAAGGGGAATTGAAGAGGGCACCCACTGCGGTAGTAACCTCCTTTGATAGAGAGGCGGACTCTATCTTGGCAGATCGCCTGATTCGGCGAAGGGGTGTGCCAAGTTATCGGGAATACTTGGTAAAGTGGAAGAATACCCTGGACATAGAGGCGAGTTGGGAACCCGAAGACTCTTTGTGGCAATTCAAAGACCACATAAAAAGGGTCAAGCTTGACGACACGATGAGGGCATCGTGAACTTGAGTGAGGGAGGGTGTCACGTCCCGCTCAAATTGCCCCTCAAAACCCAAAGGAATGGTGCTTGCCCAAAGGATCTAGACTTTTCTACAAGTTACTACATGGGAAAGTTCTAGAGTAGTCTAGTGTTGTCTAGAGGAAGCTAGAGTTGGATGGACTCAACTCAAGCCTGGAAGACTCTAGAATATTCTAGAGTACGCTAGCATGTGCTAGAAGGTGCTGGAAGATTCTAGAAGGTGCTAGAAGATTTTGGAAGGTGCTGGAAGTATGTGGAAGCTCCTGAAAGATTCTAAAACATCCTAGAACTTAGATGAAGGAATTAGACAATCTTAGAAGACTTTGGAGTTGGTTAGACTTGACTAGAAGGTTCTGGAACCTTGAGGCATGTTGTAGATAAGAACTAAAACTTTGTAGATGTTCTTGTACATTCTAGACTTGGTAGGATCTAGAAACTTGTGGCATAACCTTAGGCTTGGTGCCACAACTATAAATAGGCCTCTTGGCCTTCATTTGTAACCCATCCTAGAAAATCTTGGGAAGCTGTAAGACAGCCTCTCTAGAGCAACATAAAGCATTCTTCACAAACTCTCTTATGTTCTTGCTTTGCTCTTGATTCCTCTAAATCTCTAAGTCCCTTTCTAGTCTCTTTGGAGTGTTTGTTTCGGGTTAGAAGGCAGGCTTAGTACAACGGACCGTGATAAGTGCCGCACGATTGCTAGTTGAAGTATAGGGTCGTGACAATAAGGTCTGTGGAAATCGACAACCACACCCTAAGGCTTGGTCCACTCCCGGTTTCCCATGTTGATTAATCTAAGAATTCGACGTGGATATCTTTTGCTACTATTATTGAACCCAAGACTTGGTCATCCAAATTGATTGAACTAACTGATCCATACCACATGCATAAGTTGATCAGACATACACATATGAGGAATTTAAATAAAAACATGTATTAATCAAATTAAGAATCACAGCATAAGTATTGCAAAGGCACCAATATTGAATTATTGGTTAAACATAATTAGGGCTTAAATCAAGCCGTTACTAAGGTTTAGTTACACATGCTAAGTATACTAAACATCATAACCATAACTAAACTAGAACAGAAAAATAAAACTTGAAGAATGCTTAAGGAGACGAGTCGTCAATTCCTCTCCAAAGCTTACAACTTCAAGCCTCAATCCAAAGTCTGTTTTCTGTGTTTTACAAGTCTATATATAGGGCTCTAAGGGTGCCTCGAAACCCTGATTTCCAATTTAAGGTCTGGAGACTTCTTTCTAAATCTGGCTCTGCCACCTCTGGTGCGTGTGTGCTCGATCGTATGGGTCTGAACTCGAGCGCATGTGTACGCTCGAGCCTTCTAAGTGTGCGCTCGAGTGCCTGTGCACTCAATCACAAGAGAAGTGCGCTCGAGCACACCTTGCTGGCTTGTAGATCTTCACTTTTTATTCCTTAGAGCTTCAAAATGTCTTATTTTCTTCAAAGACCTATGAAAAACACACAAAACACAAAAGTTAAGTAGAGAATACTAAAATGTATAAATAAATAGCCTAACAAGTGTAAATTAAGGGGCTTAAATATGACTATTTAAGCACTTATCATACCCCCAAACTTACATATTGCTAGTCCCTTAGCAACACAAAACAAAAAACTATATCAAAACAAAATTAAAGATAAATTCATTCTTCATGATATCCAAAAATTTGGGTTGCACATAAAACCATGATGACCGTTCATGAGTAAACTTATAATAAAAACACATTTTGCAATGAATAAGGATTTTAAAAGTTCATGTTACTTACACAAGGTTGGTTTAAGGCATCACAAGTTTGATTTGGTGTGTGGTGAATCAACATATAGAAGATGGAACTTCCAAATAATTTTAATGTATAGTATTTTGGTGTCCAAACCTTCATCGAATTCCTTATCAGATAGAACAATAATGGCATAGTTTTTACTTCTTTTCTCTTTTCTGTTTTTTTCTTTAATCATGATATTTTTGCCATGTTAAGTTCCATTAAGCTTTCTAATTGACCCTTGTAGCGAGTGTTTAGCCAATGACTCTCAAACCAGATGGTTTGAAGGCATTAGGTGTAAAGACACCCCTAAGAACTTACTAACTCGAGTCAAAAAGGTTACGGAACTAATAAGTCTTAATGCTGCTAAGTGAAATTTCCACCTTTTAACGTGAACACTCACTACTTAATGAGGGAAGTGGTCTAGTTACTCAGTGGAAAGTTTTTAATGATCATTAGGAGCATTTTGCTTTCTTTTTGCATGATGGCCATTTTTCTTTATTTTTCTATGCCGAAGTGTTCTTCTAACAAGTTATCTTATTATAATTAGGTCATGGAAACATATACATAAGAATTACATGTCATGCCCCACACAATCGTGTGCTAATGTGCTCGTGTCAGATCTAGATCAAACTCATGAATTCTTAAGTGCCTTGAGGTAGGTAATTAAACTTTTAAAACTTTTATTACTAGGCTATGTGTTCTAAATTTTATGCTTACTAATGAAGTTTTATCATATTTGGTTTAACTTAACCAAAATTTTCAAAACAAAATGAACATGTATTTACCTTTTAAAACAAAAAAAATTGGGACATAGTGTGTGCATGTGTGTGCAAGTGTCTCTCTCTACCCCCAAACTTAATATACACATTGTCCCCAATGTGTGAGTGACACGGAAAGATCTGACCTGAGAATGGGAGAACTAGATTGCTGGCATGGCTCGTAGTATGCCCCCAAACTTGAACTTGATGCACACACTATGTTCCTGAAAAAGAAAAATAAACATTGTGCCGGAAAACAAGAAATATGGAAAATAAACAGATAAATAAACATAAATAAGAAAAGAAAAATACTATAATGAAAAGGATATGCTGTGAAGTGCCTCCCATGAGCGCTAAGTTTTATGTCTTCAGCCAGACGGAGTATCCTCTCACATTGCTGATCTTTCACTGAGTATTTTTAATGAACAGCTTGTGGGTGACAGTGAATTGAAGCTGTGGGCAGCACTTCTAACAAGGTCTCAACCTCCGTACTCATTGGCTTCAGTACCACGGACCTCAATAGAGGTGTTTGAGCTATATGTGTATCAAGTCAGGAGTGCTCAAATGCTCTCTTCAGTAGCTCAGTGCTAATCTTTTGGAAGGGAGTACCTGAATTCCCCCGCATTTGGATCACGTGTTCTTATTGCTGTTGCATACTGGACAGTCTGGAGCGCTAAATCTTCATCTCTTGGTTTCACTGTAATTTTAAAGTGTGGTGTGACTCTGTGTCTATGTACCGTGAATGTTTGATTTCTTGCTGACAGCTGCTGCAATTCCAAGTTTGGTGCCTGGACAATAGATGAGAGAAAAGTAGTATTAGTATGCTCAAGAGTTTCAAATGGAGGAGTGAACTTACTTGGATGATTTGGAGAGCCTTCAAGAAGGTGCACAGCTTCAATGATGTCATCAGTAATATCTTCAAATTCTGGCTTAACATCCGAACTTGTAAAGCTATGGGTGAGAGTGGCCTCCAATGGACCAGTGTGATGGACCTAAAAAGCTTGCTCAATAACACTTGGCATCATACATTCATTAAAACATTCATCATTATCATCTTGGGGTAATTTCAATGCATCAAATATCTTAAATTCTATTTTCTCACCATTTATCGTCATACTTACAATATCCTTTTTCACATTAATTATTGTATCAGCAGTTCTCATAAAGTGTTTTCCTAAAATGATAGGCAGAGATCATAGTATAGGAGATTCTTCCATATCTAGCACAATAAAATTAACAGGTAAAATAAATTCACCTACCTTTACCAAGACATCCTCAAGAATACCTCTTAGTCTTTTGATGCTTATGTCTACCAATTGCAAAGTGATGGAGGTTGGTTGAAGCTGCCCCAAACATAGCATTTCAACTACCATGTATGGCAGCAAATTGACACTTGCTCCTAAATCCAATAGTGCACGCTAAAAAAACTAGTCACCTATCCTACAGGGAATGGTAAAACTACCTGGATCTTTCAGCTTTGGTGGTAGTTTTCTTAACAATACCGCACTTACCTCTTCAGTTAGAGCCACTGTTTCATGCTCCTGAAACTTTTTTTTATTAGTGCAACAATCTTTTAAAAATTTAGCATAAGTAGGAATTCAGTTAGAGCCACTGTTTCATGCTCCTGAAACTTTTTTTTATTAGTGCAACAATCTTTTAAAAATTTAGCATAAGTAGGAATTTGTTTGATTGCATCTAATAAGGGAATGTTAATTTCTACTTTTCTAAAAGTTTCAAATTTATCAAGCAATTTATCTTTCTTTGGCTTTACTAACCTTTGAGGGAAGGGTGGAGCATTCCACTTCTCCATTTCACTTACCTTAGATATGGATAGCTTAGCTGGAGATTCTTGTGCTAGCTCATTAACTCCTATGATCTTACTATTTCTGAGAGTTGTAACGGCCTACAGTTGCTGATGTCCTCCAGGATTAGGTATTGTTTGGGTTGGAAATTCTCCTTGCTTTTGTCCACTTAGCTCCTCAGCCATTTGGCCTATTTGTACTTCCAATCTTTGGATGGTTTACTCATGCTTTGCAATTGTTTGTCTTTGCTCAGTTTAAATTTGTCTTCCATCTGCCATAAACTGTTCTTCTAACATTATCAGTTGCCTTACCATATTTTCTAGGTCACTCTTCTTTCACTTTTGAACTGGTTGGGCTGCTTGGTGGAAGTTTTTTTGTTTCCCTTGAAGGTTCAGGGCATTTTGATTGTTGCTCCATGAGCAGTTGGGGTGATTTCGCCATCTAGGATTGTAGGTATTTGCATATGCACTGTTTGGTCCCACATAGTTTGCTTGCTCGGGATCTGTAGATGAATATAAATGGCAAGTCTCAGTAGTGTGATGAAACTGAGAATATAAAGCACATACCTGTTGTTGTGTGGCTTGTGGACTTGGTGAGGCATTCTGAGCAGTCATGGCTTTTAAAAGCAGCTTCCTTTCTATAATAGCCATCTGAATTTGAATTCCACTAATTAAGTTAACTTCGTACATTCTCTTGCTCTTTACTCTTTTTGTCCCTTTGGATGAGAATTGTTGGGTGTGCTCACTCAATGCTTCAAACAGCTCCATGGCTTCTTCACTGCTCTTCTCCATCAGCACACCTCCATAACCTAAATCAATAATACCTTTATTCATGTCATTTAGACCTTCATAAAAGGCTAGTACTAGCTCATCTTGAGGTAGGTTATGATGTGGAAATTTGAGAAGCAGCTCATTAAAGTGTCCCCATGCTTCAAAGAAAAGGTCTCCATCTCTCTGTTGAAAAGATTGAATCTCCTTCCTCATTTGCCTTGTCTTTTGTGCTGGGAAAAATTTCCTTAGGAACTTATTGGATAGTTCTTCTCAGGTATGGATAGAATCTGCAGGCAATTAATTACACCACAACTTAGCTTTATCTTTTAATGAAAAAGGGAAAAGAATTAACCTGATGCCCTCTTGATTTAGGCCCTAGATGTGCCGGAACTTGCAGAGGCCAAAGAATTCCCGAAGGTGCAAGTGTGGATCCTCAATAGGTGTACCCCTAAAATGAGTCAAGGCACTGAGTATCTGCGGAGATATGTAATAATTGCCTTCCGCCTCTGGTTGATAAGCAATGCATGATGGCTGGTTGAGGTTCCGTGGGATGAAGGATTGCTTCATAGGTCTTCACTTAGGTGGTTGTTGGTTTTCTAGCTGTTCCATTGGTGCTTTTCCCTCAAATTCTTCTTTGTTCTCCTCAAAATTGTTTCTAGACCTCTGTCAAATGGTCTGCTTAATCTCTATATCGAGTGGAACGATGGTAGGGTTCCTAGATCGAAGCCTTTGCATGAATTAGCTGAAAAAGTTTGGTGCAGCAGCTTCAGTGTAGCAATTCAACACTTCTGCTCGGGTAGCGCCTCTGCCTCAAATGTGCTCGATTTCATAAGAGGTTGCACTTGATCACACAAGGTAATTGTGCTCGAGCACAGTATCACGGAGAGCTTCTGCTGTAGTGCCTGAAACAGAAAACAAAAAGAAAATGGATTAGGTTTTTGATGAAAAAAATAAAAGTGAAAAACATAATCTTAAAATTTTTAGATTTTTGATAAAAATAAAACAGAATAAAATAAACTAAAAACAACTAAACTAAATGAAAATAATTCTAAAAATAAATTTAGTGCAATCCTCGGCAACTGTACCAAAAACTTGTAGTGTGTTTATCTATCTAAATAAATAAGCAAATAATCAAACTTGTTTTACTTGCAAGTGCACAAGGTCTACAGTAGCATAGTGTGCAAGTGCGAGATCATTTCCACAGATATTGGTGAATTTCGATTTAGAATTAATTTCAAAAAGTAAAAATAGATAGGAATAAATATTGATTTTAGATAATAATGATAAAGACGTAGGGACTTGGTATCGACCACTAATCATGCTACACCAACAAAACAATATGCCAATGCTCTACTCATGCTATGAATGCCTACTGGTTGTCAATCTAAGGGCTTGGTCCACTCCTTAGGCTATGAATTTCCCTAAGCAATGAGTTAGGCATGGTGTATACTCTAACTCTTTTCTCTCTTAAGGGATTCAGCATGGTGTATACTTAGTTATTCCTTAAGAGAGCATAAGGTCTATGGAAATCGACAACGACACCGAGCCTAAGGTTTGGTCCACTCCTGGTTTCCCATGTTGATTAACCCAAGAATCCGGCGTGGATATTTTTTGTTACCATTATTGAACCCAGGACTTCGTTATCCAAATTGATTCAACTAACTGATCCATACCACATGCATAAGTTGATCAGACACACACATATGATGAATTTAAATAAAAAAAAGGTATTAATCAAATTAAGAATCACAACATAAGTATTGCAAAGGCACCAATATTGAATTATTGATTAAACATAATTAGAGCTTCAATCAAGCCCTTACTAAGGTTTAGTTACACATGCTAAGTATACTAAACATCATAACCATAACTAAACTAGAACAAAAAAATAAAACCCGAAAAATTCTTGAGGAGACGAGTTGTCAATTCCTCTCCAAAGCTTACAACTTCAAGGTTCAATCCAAAGTCAGTTTTCTATATTTTACAAATCTATATATAAGGCTCTAAGGGTGCCTCGAAAACCTAATTTCCAATTTAAGGTCTGGAGACTTCTTTCCAAATCTGGCTCTACCGCCTCTGGTGCGTGTGTGCTCGATCATATAGGTCTGCACTCGGGCGCACACCTTCTAAGTGTGCACTTGATCACAAGAGAGGTGCGTTCGAGTTCACCTTGCTGGCTTATAGATCTTCACTTTTTATTCCTTAGAGCTCCAAAATGTCTTCTTTTCTTCAAAGACCTATGAAAAACACAAAACAGAAAAGTGAAGTAGAAACTACTAAAATGTGTAAACAAAGAGCTTAACAAGTGTAAATTAAAGGGCTTAAATATGACTATTTAAGCACTTATCAAGCAGCTTATGACCTTCTAGAGGAATTGGCATCCAATAACTATCAATGGCCTTCGAAGAGAGTAATGCCAAGAAAGGCGGCTGGATTTTTTGAACTTGATTTTATTACAATATTGGTGGCACAAATGGCAACTTTATCTAAACAACTAGGTAAGATGAATGTTAATGTTATTCAAACTAATGCTGTGTGTGATTTTTGTGCAGGAAATCACTCAAGTATCGATTGTCAAGTGGGGAATCCGTTTGCTCAACCAAATTATGAACAAGCTAATTACGTGTCCAATTTCCAACGTCAAAACAATCCTTATTCAAACACGTTCAATCTCGGATGGAGAAATCACCCTAATTTTTCGTGGAGAAACAATCAAGGGGCAGCTAGACCACCTCAAAATTTTTCACAACAAGAAAAGAAGCCGACACTCAAAGAGATGTTCATGTAATGCATGCAAAAGACAGATTTGGCAATCCAAAACTATTCAGATTCGATTCATAACCTTGAAGCTCAAATTGGTCAGCTTTCACACATTCTTACAGACAGGACAACAGGAACTTTGCCATGCAATACCGTTACCAATCCTAAGGAACATGTCAAAGCAATAGCATTGAGAAGTGGAAGGACAATTAAGCAGCCACAAGGAGCAAGTACCGAGCAAGATAAAGATGGAAATCATGTGGAGTTCGAGCCAAAGATGGAGGAATTTGAGCAGCATGCTGAAAATTCTAAAGAGAATAAAGAAGCTTCAAAACCTACGAATTCTAGAGAGTTTATATCTAAAACTAATTCTCCTTCAATTTATGATCCACTGATTCTTTTTCCTCAAAGACTTCAAAAAAATAATGATAATAAGTTAGATAATCAATTCTCTAAATTTCTTAGTATTTTTAAGCAAATGCATATTAATATTCCTCTTATTGAAGCTTTAGAGAAAATGCCTAAATATACTAAGTTTTTTAAGGATATTTTATCAAACAAGCGAAAGTTGGAAGAGCATGAGATGGTGATGTTAACTGAAGAGAGTAACGCTATTTTACAAAAGATTTTCCTTCTAAATTGAAAGATCTATGGAGTTTTACGATTCCTTGCACTATAGGAAATTCTTATTTTGATAAAGATTTATTTGATTTAGGAGCAAGTATTAATCTTATGCCTTTTTCAGTTTTCAAGAAGTTAGGTCTTGGAGAAACAAAGCCTACTACAATCTCCCTACAATTGGTAGACAGGTCCTTCAAGTACCCGCGAGGACTCATTGAATATGTTTTAGTGAAGGTGGACAAGTTTACTTTTTCGGTGGATTTTATTATGCTGGACATGGAGGAGGATGAGGAAATACCTTAATTTTGGGGCAACCTTTTCTTGCTACGGGGAGAACTTTAATTGATGTCCAACAAGGGAAACTTATTTTGCGGGTTGATGATGAGAATGTTACTTTTGATGTATTTAAAGATATGGATTTTCCTTCCGAAGTACACTCTTGTTTTCAAATTAATGACATATACTTAGCAGAGGCTGAGACCTATAGAGCTAGATTTTCAAAGCTGCCACTTGAGGTGTATCTTACCCATTCTACAACTCTTGAAGCCGAGAATGAAGAGGTTAGGGAGTGTGTAAGGTATTTGGAAGCTACACCATCATTTCATCCTTCTATAAAGCCGGAATTGGAAGAGCTAGGTTCATTCATGATGACATCTTCAAGCAAGGAACAACCAAAACTTGAGCTCAAACTACTTTCGTCAAATTTGAGGTATGATTTCTTAGGCCAAGACTCTACTTTTTTGGTTATTATTAATGGTTCTTTAAGTGATGTAGAGGAAGACAAGTTGCTAAGAGTTTTAAGGGAGTATAAGATGGCTTTGGGATGGACAATCTCGGGTATCAAGGAAATTAGTCCTTTGATTTGTATGTATAAGATTTTAATAGAGGATAGTTTCAAGTCGATAGTTCAACCGCAATGGAGATTGAATCCATCAATGCAATAAGTGGTGCATAAAGAAGTATTGAAGCTCTTAGATGCTGGAATTATCTATCCAATCTCGAGTAGTGCATGGATGATTCCGATTTAAGTGAACCATGGTAAAGAATGACAACAATGAACTTATACCAACAAGGACAATCACGGGATGGTGAATATGCATAGATTATCGAAGACCTAATGATGTAACTCGAAAAGATCATTTTCCATTACCTTTTATCGACCAAATGTTAGAAAAACTTGCTGTTCATGCTTACTATTGTTTTCTAGATGGGTGTACCAGACACAATCAAATCGTAATTGCTCCGGAAGATCAAGAGAATACTACTTTCATGTGTCTTCAGGAAACTTTTGCATATAGGATGATGCCTTTTGGTCTTTGCAATGCTCCAACCATGTTCTAGAGATGCATGATGTCCATTTTCTTCGACATGGTGAAAAAATTTATAGAAGTATTCATGGATGACTTCTCAGTTTTTGGTTATTCTTTTGATAATTTTTTATCTAACTTGTCTTTGGTTTTGTAGCGATGTGAGGAGACTAATTTAGTTTTAAACTAGGAAAATACCGTTTCATTGTCAAGGAAGGGATAGTGATTGGCCATCGAATTTCCTTCAAGGGAATTGAATTCGATAGAGCAAAAATAGATGTTATTGACAAACTCTCACCACCAACCAATGTGAAGGGTGTGAGAAGTTTCTTGGGTCACGCTGGGTTTTATTGATGGCTTATTAAGGATTTTTCTCAAATTACTAAACTCTTTGAAATCTTTTGATTAAAGATACACTATTTGATTTTTCTCATGAATGCTTGTATGCTTTTGAAACATTGAAAAGAAATTAATTTCAGCACCTATAATTGTTTCACCTGATTGGAATTTACCTTTTGAATTGATGTGTTATGCTAGTGATTTTACTACAGGGGTTGTTTTAGGGCAGAGAAAAGATAAATAAATTCATGTTATTTATTATGCAAGTAGAACTTTAATGGAAGCTCAACATAATTATGCTACTATTGAAAAAGAATTATTAGTGGTCATTTTTGCTTTTGACAAATTTTGTTCTTACTTGATAGGTTCGAAAGTGGTTGTCTATATCGATCACTCCACTTTTAAGTACTTGCTTACGAAGAAGGATGCTAAACCAAGATTACTTCGATGGATTTTGCTTCTACAAGAATTTGATTTGGAGATCAAGGACAAGAAGGGTACTAAAAATTTGGTGGCAAATCACTTGTCCTGGATTGAGCCTAACGGTGCGGATGATGAGCAGTAATTACCAATTAATGAAACGTTTTTGGATGGGCATTTGATAGCTGTACAGGTTGTTCCATTGTATGCCGACATAGTCAACTACTTGGTGTCACGAATTCTACCTCCCGGGATGACATATCAACAAAAGAAGAAGTTCTTCTCTGAATTGAAGTATTATTTTTGGGAGGAACCTTTTCTATTTATGCATTGTTCAGATAAGATAATTAGGAGATGTGTACCCGAAGAAGAGATGGAGAGCATACTCCGATATTGCCACTCGTTGAAAGTGGGTGGCCACTTTGGTGGAGCAAAAACTGTGGCAAAAATTTTGTAATCCAGGTTTTATTGGCCTTCTATTTTTAGAGATTCTTTTAACTTTGTTAAATTATATGATCAATGTCAACGGGTTGGGAATATTTCCAGGAAACATAAGATGCCTTTGAATAATATTTTAGTGATTGAATTGTTTGATGTTTAGGGGATAGATTTCATGGGTCCTTTTCCAGCTTCGTATTCTAACAAATTTATTTTGGTGGCTATAGATTACATCTCCAAGTGGGTGGAAGTTGTTACTTTACCGACCGATGATGCCAGGTTTGTGGTGAATTTTTTTCAAAAAAATATCTTTTCCCGATTTGGCACTCCAAAGGCGATAATTAGTGATGGTGGGAAGAATTTTTGCAACTGTTAATTTAAAACTTTACTTACTAAATATGGAGTTACTCGTCATGTGGCAACACCATATCATCCTCAAGCAAGTGGTGAAGTTGAGGTGTCCAGTAGGGAGTTGAAGCGCATACTTGAGAAGATCGTTAGTATCTTACAAAAAGATTGGGCACGAAGGTTAGATGATGCATTATAGGCTTATAGGACATCATTTAAAACATCGATTAGAATGTCACCTTATCGGTTAGTTTATGGAAAAGTATGTCATTTACGCTTGGAGCTAGAACAGAGAGCTTACTGGGCGATAAAGACACTTAATTTTGATTTAATGGTTGCGGGTGAAAAGAGATGTTG
Organism: Bretschneidera sinensis; assembly: GCA_023935145.1. NCBI lineage: Eukaryota > Viridiplantae > Streptophyta > Magnoliopsida > Brassicales > Akaniaceae > Bretschneidera > Bretschneidera sinensis. Next base: position 139,890,595 of record CM043698.1, read on the forward strand.
CAAATTAATGAGATGGACGACATTCGAAATGATGCTTATGAGAATGGTTGGATTTACATGGATAAAGTTAAAAGATGGCATGATAAGCATATTTTGAGAAGGGAGTTCGAAGTAAGGCAACAAGTTTACTATTCAATTCAAGACTTAGACTTTTTTCGGGAAAGTTGCGATCTAGGTGGTCAGGACCGTTTGTTATGATTCATGTTTTTCCATATGGAGAGGTTGAATTTCATCATGAGACAGAAGAGATATTGAAGGTTAATGGATAGGGGTTACAGCCTCATGTGGATGGAGAATTTAGCAGGCAAAGGTTTTCCATCAATCTCGCCAATCCTAAATACTGATTTGGAGAATATCTAGGTATAGACTTTAAAAAAGTGCTTTTTGGGAGGTAATCCAAGGTTTTTTTTTTCTCTTTAATTTTTTTATTTTTGTTTTCATCTTAAGGTTAGCATAAGTTTGGGGGCTCTCCAATGTGTTATACGGTTGCACTTTCAAGGATCACATTCAATTGGAAATCGAGGGAGCACTTCTTACCTTTTCTCATTCATTTTCTTTTTTCTTCTTCTTCCTCATTGAGGACAATGTGTTATTCAAGTTTAGGGGAAGGGAGTTTATATTTAATAAAAAAATAAAAAAATTCTTTGTTTTTGGTTTGATGAATAAAAAGGCCTATGATAAGAATATAGTTGAAATTGATTATAATTTTTAGGGAAAATTCATATTGCTTGAGTCTATTTGTTAATCCCTGACTTGATTTCGCTTAATTTGATATTTTCTATATTTGTTGAATGCTTATCATGATCATTAATTGTTTTGCATACCTAGAGAAATTTTATGTGAATATTGTAAATTTGTATGGTCTCAACAAACTCTAGAACTTGTTTGATGACATTCTACGCAAAATCCTAGACAAAATATTACTTGGGAAATGATTTAGGAAATCTTTGAATCGATCAAGCCTTTCAAGCTTACCTATTTATTATCTTTTTCCTTAGTCACCCCTTTGAGCTTTACTAAATTATACTTTAGCCTTATATTTTTTTCTTTTTATAAAACATCATATTCTCTACCCTATTTGAGCTTAAACACTAATTTCCTTACCTTTCAAGAGAACTAAGTTTACACAAGGTCAAAAGAGTATGGAAGGTGTGAGAGGTAGAAAGTTTACAAGTAAATTTTTTCACAACCCATGTGATCAAAGTCATAAGATTGGGAGTGTGAAAAGTCAACAAGTAGTTGGGAATTGTTTAAAAGAGAGATAGAGAGAGAAAGAGAGAGAGAGATCTTTGAATTCTTAGATATATATAAAAAAAAGAATTTCTAGATAAAAAAAAGGAATCTTTGAAAGAATGATAAAAAGAGGTGTTTTGAGAGATTCAAAGGATTGAGAAGAAATGCATGTGTTAGAAGCAAGTATGCTCTATTTATTTTGTTTGTGTTCAAAATTAAGTTCTCTTGCTTTGTTTGAACCCTATCTTTTCTTTGTAGCCCTTACCTTAGCCTTACGTTACAAGCTTAATAAAGACCTATTGATCCTTGGTAATATTTTTGTTCTACATTAGTGGAGAGTGATTTAAAAAGAAACCCTATGGAATTGGAATTATCAATTTCATAACTAGATATCCATTATATATTTATCTGTTTGCATAAAATCATCTGGAAAGCTAATAATGAAGTGAGAATGATAGGTATGCATGAATGACCGAATTGATAATAAGGTAAAATCAAGTTTTGAATTAACTTTTAGACTTGTGTGATATTGAATTATTCCTTTGGATGATAAACTTTAGGAAATCTTTGAGGCAACAAATTTTATGAATTAAACCAATTCTTATATTTTGTTGTTTTTCTCATTTTCTTTGCTTGAGGGCTAGCAAATTTTAAGTTTAAGGGAATTTGATAAGTGTAATTTTTACATGATTTTTGTTACTCTTTTACTTAATAAAATTGTTAGTTTTCCTTTATTTCTTTTGATTTTATTTGCTTGTGATGTACGTTTTCCTATTTTATGTTATATTTTCTTTTAGTTACTTTCCTATTTCATGTTTTCCTACTAGTATAAGTATTTTTTATCTCAGTTTCTTTCCTTTTCCTTGACTGCACTTTTTCCTATTTTGTGTTATATTTCTTTTTAGTTACTTTCCTATTTCATGTTTTCCTAGTAGTAGAAGAATTTCCCATTTCAGTGTCTTTCCTTTTCCTAGTCTGCACTTTTTCATATTTTGTGTTATATTTCCTTTTAGTTACTTTCCTATTTCATGTTTTCCTAGTAGTATAAGTATTTCCCATTTCAGTGTCTTTCATTTTCCTAGAAGGAATAGTATTATTGTACTTTTCTTTTTCTTTTCTAGGAGTTTGCCTATATAAGACCGGCTGCCCTTTCCTTGAAAACACTTCAGATTTTTCCTAGACAAGAGAATAAAGAGAGAATAGAAGGAGGGCGGCTGCTAAGCCTCAATGAAGAGAGATCTTCATCAATCTTGAATGCTTCATCAACTTATTTCAAGCAAAAGAGTTTTATTGTCTTCTCTTTAGTTTTCTTTTGATGCATTCCAATTACATGGTTGATTTTAGATTTGTTATGAACTAATTTTATTTTTCTAGGGCTTTGATGTAGTCTAGCTTTGAACACACAATTTAAATTCCAAGTTATTTTAATTCAAATTTTATTTTTTTATTTTATTTTTTATGTTGAGTGTTTATCTTTGATCTTATTGCTTACAATTTTCTTGCCAATTATTGTTTGATTTATTGAATCATAATGAAACCAAGAGGTAATTTTTGATTAGAAGCTTTTAGGATTAAATACCATTAGTTGAGCGAAAGATAGAGATACTTTACTGTGACTATTGTGATTTTAGATTAAGAAAAATCCAAAAAACTTAATGAATCTTCAAATAATTTAATTTACATAGAGATATGATGAATTATTCGGTGGAGATATTTCTAATGTTATTCGAGAGACAATATTGAATAATTAAGGGATTTATTTTTCATAGACTTGAAAAAGTGGAATTTTGTTACAAGGAATAATAAATTGTGTGGGATTTGCTAGGTGAAATCAAAAACTCTAGATTATTTTTATTATCTCTACTACCTTAAGTTTTATTTTATTTTCTTTTAATTTATCTTTGTCAAGCACTTTAGTTTAATTTAAGTGGTAAAGTCAATAAAATTTCTGTTTTATTTCCAAGTAGAAAATAATTTGGTAAATTTCAATACTCAATAGCTTATTTAGTCATTGTGGGTTCGGAACTTTTTAAAAAAAAAAATTACTACTTGTTGCAATTTTGTTCACATGCAAATATTTTCACACCAAGTTCTTTTCAGACCCTGTTTTGGTAAAATTTTCATATTTTCAACTCCTTTAGTTTTCTGGGTTGTTTTCTTGGCTATTGTTCAACAAAAAATTGAGGTAGTTTTGAGTTCTAACCTTTTTCAAGTTAAATTAGACTTTTAAATTGATTTTAGAACTTTGTTTGAGATGATTTGGGTTTAAATTGATGGGTTTATGAGTTGTTGAAGTTGAGAGAAATTATGAAGAAAATCTGGAAATTTTATGTTGTAAAATTATGAAGTTAGAGTTTGATTTAAGTTGTGGTTATTGTAAAAATTTTAAGTTGGGACCTAGAAGAGTATTGATTTAAGTGAATTTCATTAAATTTCATAAATTGGAGATTTTCCTTTGTTAGAATTATAAATTTTCATGGAAATTGTTAAGATAAGAAAGATTTGAAATAAAATAAGAAAAGTTTGTAATGAGTATTGTTAAGAGTATAAGTTTACATTTATGAAAGGATAAAGATTTATAGATTTATGATTTACTGAAATTGGAATGTGGATTATGATGGAACCTTGAATAATCTTAAATTATAGTATGGAAGAAACTAAGATTTGTGATTTGAAGTAGCTTGAGATATGTAAGGTAGGGTTTGAAGTTTTATAATTGTTCGAACTAAAGGAAGTCCTTAAGTTAGAAGGATTTTTTTTAGTGATAAAACTAAAGTTTGAGAAGAATTCTATTAGATGGGTATTTTGGAGTTTATATGAATTAATCTAAGTTAATATATGGAAAGTTTTTTATGAGTTGAAAATCTTAGTGCTTGGTGGTATAAAGATTATTAAATTGGTATGGTTTCTTTGAATCGGAAAAGTATGTTAATGAGTAAATTAAATTTCATTGTAATGAGATATGAATCTCAAATATAAAAAGAAATGATAAGGAAAGGAAAATGAAGGAAAGAAATAAATAGTAAGGAAAAGTAGATAAAGAAAAGAAAGTTTGTGATATAGCTTTGTTTTAATTAATTTTTGGTAAATGCTTGATATAGATAAATACTAAATTACTAGTATAATTCTTGGATTGTTAAACTAAATGATATGTTCTTTAGGTGTGTTGGAAGAACAAACAAAAGGCAAGGAAGTAGCCAAGACCAACTTTGGCATATCAAAGGTGAGTGTCACCTTACTCTTAGTAAACGTGATGAATTATATGATGAAAATGAATATATATGTGTAACGACCCATCCCGAGTTGGGTTGTTACAATTTTGGTATCAGAGCATTAGGTTTTATGATTATGTAGACTGCATGAGAATTTAAAGAAATAGAAGATCTAAATAAACCATATTTTAAAGGAGAATCTGAGAATGACACGAGGACATGCTAGAGCTAGAGGTAGAATTTGAAATCAGAGGGGACGTGGTAGACCCCTAATATTTTGAAGAACTGAAGCAGATGGAGAAGTTGAGTCTGTGGTTCTTGTGAGGGAACAAATTAATAGTGTAGTTGGTACTAGTAGAGCTGGGAGAAAATATGAGGTTAAAAGAGATGAATTGAGAGAAGCTCTTAATCGTGCTATAGAAAGGATGAATGTAGCTGAAAAAAGGGCTAATAATCTGTAGAGGAGGTTAGAGGAAAAGGGTACAGTAGAACTTGATATAGTGAGACGAGAGGTTTATGAGGGAGAAGGTGTGTTTTCATGTGAGATGCAAGGGGATTGTTTTGTGAGATTTCTTAAGTTTAAACCCTAGTCTTTTAGAGGATATGTAAATCCTGTGGAAGTTGAGCAGTGGATTAGACAAATTGAGAAATATTTTGAAGTCTTACCAGTGGCAGATAGATAGAATGTTGCTTTTGCTTCATTCATAATGGAAGGTGAGGCTTCACAATGGTAGGAAGATATTCTGCCGAGGGTGAGTACACAGGTAGAACAATCTTTAACTTGGAGTACGTTTAAAGATGAGTTCTCTGCGAAATACTTTCCAAATACATTTCAAACCCAGTAGGGGAGAGATTTTATTCACTTAAGGCAGAGTATGATAGTTGATTTATAACTTTGTCAGGGTTTTCACCCGAGTTAGTGAATACAGAGGAGAGAAAATGTAAACGATATTTAGACGGGTTACACTACGAAATTAGATCTAAACTCTCTTACATAGTGATGAGTGAAAAATATTGCATTTTTTGGCCACTTAATTTACATTTGTTAGCTTAGGAATTTGTTACTTTGAGTTGTTTTCATTGTTTTTCAGGTTTACAAGTACTAAGAAAGGAGTTTCATTAAATTGCCAGCATTGCCCGTACAGATCAATCATCTTTGAAAATTAAACTATATTGATGCAAGAAGAACCAGGAGATGAGCCATATATGCTTAGAAAGATCCGGAAGTCTATTTTCTGGAGAATTTCACGGCTCATAAAAAGGATTTTTCTAGAGAAAGTTATGGCAGTTTTAGTAGACAAAGGTCAGGCTGTATAGGCTGTACGGGATTTCAGCGTGAGCAGAAGTTTTGAAGGGCAAGTGAAGGCTTAAATCCCACATCCCACATTGGTTGGAAACATATTTCTATATCTCACATTCCACATCGGATTGGAAACACATTGCACTCGTGGTATTCGCCTATATAAACACCATCTGACTCCATCATTCAGTGTACAATTCCTGGGCCACTTTGGTGTTAACCGGTGGACGTCTGCTACCATTCTAGTGGATCCCGAAGGCTTTGTTACCACAAGGGGAAGTGCCACCCATCAGCAAGTGGAATTTCTCCCATGTAAAGTTATTTATTTCTTTTTATTTAGTTGTTTTAGTTTAATGTTTAGCACTTTTATTATTAATTGTAGTTTCATAGTTATGAGTGGCTAGAATCTTCAGCTAAGGTTGAAGATGAAGCCTCGCCGTTGTTTGGCATAGTAGTTCAGATTTGCTTGTACAAATCGTACATTTTTTTAGTATAAATATTTCGTCAATTATTTGAGTAGAATCTTATGATTGATTGAGTTTAAATTGTTCTATTGGATATTCCTTGTGTTTCATCTGATGGATACATCGAATTGTTTTCGATTAAATTGGATTTCCTTTGTGATTTGTTAAGGGCGGATACATTGGATGCTTTTGGTTTAATTGGGATATTCTTTGTTTTTTGTCTTATAGTTGGATTCATGGAATTTTTTGATAGGCTATCTTTAGAATATTGAGTTATATGCTTAACTTTGGCGGGGTGGATTCAGAAACCTTAGTCTTTTTATTAGTTTTTAAAATCAATTTAGTTCAGCTTTTATTTATTTTGTAACATATAATACAAAATTCGGAACTAGGTTAAGATAAAGTTAGTTTAGATTAAAAATTATATTTTCACAGCACAATTCCCTGTGGATTCGACTCGCACTTGCACAATGCTATACTACAAACGACTCGTGTGCTTACGAGTAATTTAAAACTCACAACAAGTTTTTAGCGCCGTTGCCAGGGAATTGTTTGGTTTGTGAAATTTTTATCTGGATTAATTTTATTTTTCTACTAGTTAGTTAGCATTGTTTGTTTGATTTTTCTGTTTGGCAATTTTATTTGTTTATTAAAAAAAAATGTGGATGAATCCAGCCCCGGTTTCACAGTCTTTAGAGGACACCATTAAGGAGTACATGAAAATGACCAGCCCGTCCATCAATGCTGCCAACACATTCAATGTTGATAGCTGTTCTATCTGTGCTAGTCTTATGCATTTAGCACGAAATTGTCCATCAATGCCAGCTTTTGCCGAGTATCCCATGGAACAAATGAATGCTTTCAATGAGTGTTGTTGGCAATCAAATGGATCTTACTCTGAAACGTACAATCCAGGGTGGTGGGACCACTCTGATTTTTCATGGACGCAGAACCAACTAAGGAATCAGGGAGGAGCCCCTTATCAAGCTCACACTCAATACCCTCCCGAATTTCCTCCGCCAGTTCCAAGTTATAGTAACTCAGCCTATCCAGCACCATTACCTGCTTACCAAGCTCCCATTCAAACACCAACGCCAGTTTCACAGTCACTTGAGGACACCCTTAAGGAGTACATGAAAATGACTAGACAATCCATGAGCGAAGTAATGAGTGCAACAATAGAACACACCCAAGCGATTGCCAAGCTAGAGAGTCAAATGGATCAAATAGCAAGTTATGTGGGTGAAGGCGAGAATGGAGAGTTACCTAGTCAACCTGATCATAACCCAATGGAACAGATTGCGGTGGGAAATTTATCAACTCCTATGCATTGGCAGGAACAAGTGCAATCAACTGTCCCATACTTGTCTGGGAGACAAGTGTACCATCAAGTGGAAGAGAACCCTGCTATGTACCTAGGGCAAGAAAGTGGCAACAATGAGAAGAGAGATGCTTAGCCATCTACAGCCACTCGTATTATTAAGGATCTCCCTAGGTCATTTTTTTCTAAAGCACCTTACCCTGAGAGTCTACAAGCGCCCAAGAAAGAAGGGAAGTCTGAGGACATTATGGAGGCATGCTTTGCTTAGTTTGAAGAAGATTTGAATTTAGATAAGTTATTTGAGCAAGCAAATACTATCTTGGAGTCTGCTCCTCGAGAGAGCAGTAAGACGAAGGAGACTATGGATGAATCACGTATTGAGGACCCCTTGGAGGCATGCTTTGCTCAATTTGAAGAGGATTTGGATTTAGATAAGTTGTTTGGGCAGGCAAATGCTACTTTGGTGTATGCTCCTCAAAAGATCAGTGAGACGGAGGAAACCACAACACCTGAACCCCCCAAGAAGGAACTTAAGCCTTTACCAGACAATCTTAATTATAACTTCTTAGGTCCAGCAGATTCTTTGCTTGTGACTACAGCTTCAGATTTGATTGAAGCTCAAGAGGATAAATTATTGGACGTTTTAAGAGAGCACAATGAAGCTATCGGTTGGACTATTGAGGATATCAAGGGGATAAGCCCCTCGGTGGTGATGCACAAGTTACATTTTGAGGAGAATGCCAAGCCATCGAAGGAGCCACAAAGAAGGCTCAACCCAGCTATACAAGAGGGTCTGATCCTTTATCCAATCTTTGATAGCAAGTGGGTGAGCCCGATTCAAGTCGTTCCCAAACGTGCTGAATTAACGGTAGTGAAGAATAAGGACGATGAGTTGGTGCCAACTCGTGTTCAATCAGGGTGGAGAGTGTGTATCGACTACCTTAAACTGAACGCTGCCACAAGGACTGATCATTTTCCACTCCCATTTATTGATCAGATAGTGGAGCGCTTAGTTGGACATGATTACTAATGTTGGGTCTAGCTGAAGACGTTAAATTTAGCGCTCATGGGAGGCACCCCATAGCTTATCCTTTATGTTTATTTATTATTTCACATATTTATGATTAATGTTTGTTTCTAGTATTTTTTTTTGTTTTCCAGTTTTTATTTTTCAGGGACAACGCGTACTTCAGTTCAAGTTTGGGGGTATGCTATGAGCCATACCAGTCCAGATAGTTCTCCATATCTCAGGTCAGCTCTTTCCATATTAGTCACACATTGGGGTCAATGTGTAATTTAAGTTTGGGGATATGGGAGACACATCACACACTTTGTCCTAATTTGTTGTCTTTTCGTCGTAAAGATAATTGCATGTTCATGTTCATATAAAAAAAAAAATTTGGGTTGATCTGAAAAATTTTGATGTGACTTCATAGGTAAGCTTAAAATTTTGAACACATGACCTGATAATAGAGTTTTAAACTTTAGTTACTTACTTTAGGCATTTTCAAGAATTCACACATTTGATCTAATCTAACACGAGCACATTAGCACATATTTGTGTGAGGTATGACATGTGAGTTGAATGTATATGTTTTCTTATCTTAACTGAAACGGGATGACTTGTTGGATGAACGCCTTGGGCATATATGTAAAAAAAAAAAAAAACTACTAATATTTATAATAATCATCATCAATAAACTTTCCACTGAGTAACTGGACCTCTTGCCTCAGTAAGCAGTGAATGTTCACGTCAAAAGGTGGGAATTTTATTCATAATGATCATTACGAAACTTTTCGCTGAGTAACTGGACCTCTTGCCTCAGTAAGCAGTGAGTGTTCATGTCAAAAGGTGAAAATTTTGCTTGGTAGTATTAAGGCCAGTTTAATTTCGTAGCCTTTTTTACTCGAGTTAGTAAGTCCTTAGGGGTGCCTTTACACCTAATGCCCTAAAACCATCTGGTTTGGGAGTCATTGACTCAATACTCGTTACATAGGTCAATTAGAAAGCTTAAGGGAACTAAACATAGCAAAGCTTTATGTTAAAAAAAAAAAAAAAAACTACACCTTCATTGTTCTTTCCGACGAGAAATTTTGTGGATCTTGAGATTTGAATACCTTGTACATTGAAGTTATTTGGAAACCACATATGTATATGCTAATTCACTTTACATTGATTCAAGTTTGTGATGTCTTACCATGCCTCTTGTAAGTAATTAAGTTTTAAATTCTTATTCATTGTGAAGATGGGTTTGACTTATTTAAGCTTGCTCATGAATGAATCTCATGATTTTGAATGCTCCTTAAATTTTTGGATACCATGAATACTAAACTTATCTTTATAATCTTTGTTGTTCATTTAGTTTTTTATTTTGTTTTGCTAAGGGACTAGCAAAATGTAAGTTTGGGGGTATTTGATGAGTGAAAAATATTGCATATTTTGGCCACTTAATTTACATTTGTTAGCTTAGGAATTTGTTACTTTGAGTTGTTTTCATTGTTTTTCAGGTTTACAAATACCAAGAAAGGAGTTTCATTTAATTGTCAGCATTGCCCGTACAGATCAATCATCTTTGAAAATTAAACTGTATTGATGCAATAAGAACCAGGAGATGAGCCATATATGCTTAGAAAGATCCGGAAGTCTATTTTCTGGAGAATTTTACGGCTCCTAAAAAGGATTTTTCTAGAGAAAGTTATGGCAGTTTTAGTAGACAAAGGTCAGGCTGTGCGGGCTGTGCGGGATTTCAGCATGAGCAGAAGTTTCGAAGGGTAGGTGAAGGCTTAAATCCCACATCCCACATTGGTTGGAAACATATTTCTATATCCCACATCCCACATCGGATTGGAAACATATTGCACTCGTGGTATTCGCCTATATAAACACCATCTAACTCCATCATTCAGTGTACAATTCCTGGGCCACTTTGGTGTTAACCAATGGATGTTTGCTAGCATTCTGGTAGATCCCGAAGGCTTTGCTACCATAAAGGGAAGTGCCGCCCATCAGCGAGTGGAATTTCTCCCATGTAAAGTTATTTATTTCTTTTTATTTAGTTGTTTTAGTTTAATGTTTAGCACTTTTATTATGAATTGTAGTTTCATAGTTATGAGTGGCTAGAATCTTCAGCTAAGGTTGAAGATGAAGCCTCACCGTTGTTTGGCATAGTAGTTCAGATTTGCTTGTACAAATCGGATATTTTTTTAGTATAAATGTTCCGTCAATTATTTGAGTAGAATCTTATGATTGATTGAGTTTAAATTGTTATGTTGGATATTCCTTGTGTTTCATCTGATGGATACATTGAATTGTTTTCGATTAAATTGGATTTCCTTTGTGATTTGTTAAGAGTGGATACATTGGATGCTTTTGGTTTAATTGGGATATTCTTTGTTTTTTGTCTTATAGTTGGATTCATGGAATTTTTTGATAGGCTATCTTTAGAACATTGAGTTATATGCTTAACTTTGGCGGGGTGGATTCAGAAACCTTAGTCTTTTTATTAGTTTTTAAAATCAATTTAGTTCATCTTTTATTTATTTTGCAACATATAATACAAAATTCAGAACTAGGTTAAGATAAAGTTAGTTTAGATTAAAAATTATATTTTCACAGTACAATTCCCTGTGGATTCGACCTCGCTCTTGCACAACGCTAAACTGCAAACGACTCGTGTGCTTGCGGGTAATTTAAAACTCACAACACATAGGCATAGGGAATTATGCTATACTAGTGGATAAAGCATTACAAATTAAGAAGGATTTGACGGAGTTTAGAGGTTGGAGAGATTGGCTAAAAAGGTCTAGATTTGAGGGACTTAGAGGTGGTAGTAGTATGGGTGTACAGGGTGGGAGACCACCCCAGAGGGGGCATTCCTTGTCACAAGAAAATATAGTGTAGAGTCAGAGGCAAGCAGGATCTCTTGCTTCTGTAGCTCAGAGTAATATCGGGGGGATCCCTATATTTGGGAGATAGGCAATGGGAATTGAGAGTTATGGTAGAGGAGTAAGTATGCCACCAAGAGGAAGTGGTAATCTAATGTATGATCGAGAGGCAAGGGTTTACTTTAGATGTAATCAGACGAGGCATCTATCTCAGAATTGCCTTATGTAGATATGCTTTGTATGTTGTGAGGGAAGACATGTTATGGTAGATTGTCCAGTGGGAAAATCTATTGACGTGGGCGTTGGAAGTGTTGGGAGAAGACCGGTTGAAAGAGGTGGTGGATCAGGGAGTGTGTGGGGCAGAGGTCGAGGATCAGTAGCTGAGAGAGGACATGGTAGCCAGTTTCAATCCAAAGACAACAAAGTCTATACATTGACCCAACATGATGCACGAGCCACTCCTGATGTTGTTATGGGTATGATATCTATCCTTGGTAGGCCTGCTAGATTATTGATTGATCCTGGTGCAACCTATTCTTTTGCATCTGGTATTTATATGAAATCTATTGATGCCAGTGCTAGTCCTTTGATGCATATGATTATTGTTAAGGTTCCTACTGGAGATAAGGTTATTATCAGGACAATTTATTGAGGTTGTGTGATTAATATGGCTGATAGAGAATTTGAAGTTGATTCATTGCCTTTAGAAATAAAAGATTTTGATTTAATTCTGGGGATGAATTGGTTATTTGCATATCATGCTTGGGTAGATTGTTTTAGGAAGAATTTGATGTTTAAGATACCCAGATAGGAGGAGTTTAATTTTCAGGGAGAACGTGAGATACTTGCTAACTGTTTTATTTATGCCTTATCTGCTAATAAATGGTTGAAGAAGGGTTGTGAGGGGTATTTGGCATATGTGATGGATTCTAGCAAGGAAAGTAGGAAGTTAGAAGAAATCATGGTAGTGAAAGATTTTTCTGATGTATTCCTTGAGGAGTTGTCTAGTTTGCCTCCTAATAGGGAGATTGAGTTTTCTATTGAAGTGATTCTAGGATCAGCACCCATATCTATAGCACCTTGTAGAATGACACCAGTTGAATTGAGAGAGTTGAAAATTCAGCTTCAAGAGTTACTAGATAAACAATTTATTCGACCTAGTATGTCAACTTGGAGAGTCCCTATCTTTTTGTCAAGAAGAAGGATGGGATAATGAGGTTGTGTATTGATTATAGACAGTTGAATAAGATCACCACCAAGATTAAATATCCTTTACGCAGGATAGATGATTTGTTCGAGTAGTTACAGGGAGCTAGGGTATTTTCTAAGATAGACCTGAGATTGAGTTATCATCAATTGAGGATAAAGAAGAGGGACATGCCTAAAACTGCATTTAGGACACGTTTTGGCCATCATAAGTTCCTGGTGATGCCATTTGGGTTGACTAATTCTCATGCAGCATTTATAGATATAATGAATCGAGTGTTTAAACCATTCTTAGACAGATTTGTGATTGTGTTTATTGATGATATTCTGGTATATTTCAAGAATGAAGAGAAGTATATGCAACATTTAGAGATAGTCTTGGAAATTCTAAGGAGAGAGAAATTATATGAAAAGTTCTCTAAGTGTGAGTTTTGGTTAAGTGAAATATCTTTCATGGGGAATGTTGTGTCAGGAGAGGGATAGCAATTGACCCACAAAAAGTAGAAGCAGTGTTGAATTGGGAAAGATCCACGAGTGTAACTGAAATTAGAAGCTTTTTGGGGTTGGCTAGTTATTATAGGAGATTTATCCAAAAAATTTCTATGATTGTTGGACAATTGACTAGATTGACCAGAAAAGAAGTGAAGTTTAGGTGGTTAGAAGAATGTGAAAGGAGTTTCCAGTTGTTGAAAGAAAAATTGACTACTGCCTTGGTATTAGTGCTTCTTTCTGGTGATGAAAGATTTGTGGTATATAGTAATGATTCACATCAGGGGTTGGGATGTGTGTTGATGCAACATGGGAGAGTTATAGCTTATGCATCTAGCCAACTGAAGAACTATGAGAGGAATTACCCAACCTGTGATTTAGAATTGGCTGCCATAGTTTTCGCTTTGAAGATTTGGAAACACCATCTGTATTGAGCCAATTGTGAAATTTTTACTTATCATAAAAGTTTAACGCATTTACCTACCCAGAAAGAGTTGAATTTGAGGTGGATGGAGTTGATTAGTGATTACGACTGTACAATTCATTATCATCCAGGAAAGGCTAATGTAGTAGTTAATGCTTTAAATAGAAAGGCTACAGAGAGATTAGCTATTGTTAGGAGTCATAGTACTAGCTTGATGATAGAATTAAGAAAAATGAGGATGCAGTTGAGTGTTAATAATAGAGGAGTATTGATGGCAAATATGGTGGCATAATCTTATATTATTAATTGTTTATTACAGATGTAGAGTAGAGATGAAGGGATAGAGAAGATCAGACATGAAGTATTGAGTGGGAAGCAGACTAAGTTTAGAATTAGAGAAGATGGTATGGTGGTATTAGGGCAGCGAGTTTCTGTTCCCAATGATGTGGAGATAAGAAAGGAGATACTAAGGGAGGCTCATGATTCTGAATATTCCATGCATCCAAGTAATAATAAGATATATAGGGGGTTGAGACAGAATTATTGGTGGTCAGTGATGAAGAAGGATGTAGCGGAACATATTTCTAGATGTTTGACTTGTCAAAAGGTGAGGTATGAGAATAGACATCCAGCAGGTTTATTACAACATCTTCCAGTACCTAAGTGGCCATGGGAAAACACGAGTATGGATTTTTTTCTCTGGTTTTCTCTGTACCCAGAGAGGCATGACGCTGTATAGGTTATAGTGGATAGGCTTTTTAAGTCCTCACATTTTCTTCCTATTAAAACTACCTGGAGTCCTGAAAAGTTAGCTAAATTGTATGTAGCAGAGATAGTAAGATTACATGGAGTACTCTTGAGCATTGTATCAAATAGAGATTCTAGATTTACCTCTACATTTTGGAGAGGTTTTCAAGAAGCTGTTGGAAATCACCTTGACAAGATGCCCAGGTGGTGATCTTCCAAACACCCAAGTCTAGAATGACTTGGGAATCGAAAACAGGAACAGAAATCAAAGAAAGAAAGAAGACAAGTGATTTGTTATCGAGGTTCGATAATAGCCTACGTCCCCGTGAGTTCTTCTGAACTCTCTGCACTAAATCAATGGTTCTTTTACAATCACAGCAACCCCTCTCCGAGAAGCTCAAGTTCTTGAAGAAACCAAGAAGAGAAGAAAGAAGATGATAAGAACTTATTACAATGCTCTATATCAAATCTATGCTACTCTCTCTTTACAACCAGCCTTACTACAATGAGTCCCTCTTGCGTTTTGTGTCTTTGCACTCTCACACAATTCTCTCTTGTATTTCTTGATCACTTGTATGTCACACTTGTTAATCACTTGTTATAGAATGAAGCTAGGTGACCCTTTATATAGTGCACCAACTTCTTGACCAATCTTGAGTGTCATTCTCCACCCTTGGATCTTGATGACCAATCAACCATGGCCCTCCATTAATCCTAAGTGATACTGTACGTTTTGGACTTTCACCCACACACTTAACAAAAGGTTGAATCAAGTTAATCATGTGTGCATCAGTGTGCCTAGTGCCTAGGCACTGAACAGGGTGCGCTGCGGCCTTGGGCAAAACCCCTTTTCACCACTTTCTAGGCGTCACAACCTTAGGGAAGGGGCGGTGCAGCCTTGGCCTTCCTCTAGATCCTCCCTTGATGGGTGCCGCAGCCTGGGAGGAGCAAGACTGCAGCGCACACTGAAGCTGGACCCTTCATAGCTGTGTGCACTTCTTTGTCTTAGAGAAAGGAGAGTTGTGCACACACCCAAAGTGAAACGCACACTTGTGTGCACTCCTTTAACATGCTGAAATTTATACTTCCAACCTTATTTAAACCTTAACCATGTTTAAACCTTAGACAAATACCAACAAAATCTATGGGTATGAAATTATAGTTTAGTACAGCTTTC
Organism: Bretschneidera sinensis; assembly: GCA_023935145.1. Lineage (NCBI taxonomy): Eukaryota > Viridiplantae > Streptophyta > Magnoliopsida > Brassicales > Akaniaceae > Bretschneidera > Bretschneidera sinensis. The sequence goes on from CM043698.1 coordinate 139,906,053, forward strand.
CATCCACAAACTGATGGGTAGATGAAGAGAATCATCAGAATACTAGAAGATATGCTGAGGGCAAGTGTATTGAGTTTCTTAGTGAGTTGGGATGCTTATTTGCCTTTGATCGAGTTTGCATACAATAATCAGTATCAAACTAGTATTGGGATGGCACCATTTGAGGCTTTATATGGTAAGAGGTGTAGAACTCTATTATACTGGGAAGAAGTTGGAGAGAGAAAGATATTTGGTCTAGAAATCATAGTTTGACTACTGAGAGGGTCAAACTGGTTATAGAGAACCTTAAAGCAGCACAAAATAGACAAAAGAGATATGTGATAAAAGAAGACGACCTCTCGAGTTTCAAGTTGGTGATTAGGTATTTTTGAAGATATCTCTGCAGAAAGGTGTATTGAGGTTTAAAAAGAAGGGAAAGTTGAGCTCGAGATTTGTGGGGCCATATGAGGTGATTGAGAGAGTTGAACCAGTAGTATATCGATTTGATTTTCCCCCAGAGTTAAAGCAATTACATAATGTGTTTCATGTGTCACTTTTGAGAAAGTACTTACATGAGGAATCCCATAGTATCTCGAATCAAGTGATAGAACTTCAGGAAGATTTGATCTTTATGTAAGTACCGGTAAGAATTCTAGATAGAAAGGAACAAGTCTTACGTAATAAAGTTATTTAATAGATTTAAGTATTATGGCGAAGAAAAGATGTTGAAGAAATTACTTGGGATCATGAAGCAAGAATTAGGAAAGAATACCCCCAGCTCTTTCATGAATTAGGTAAGGATATTTCGGGGATGAAATTTTTGTAAGGGGTAGAATTGTAATACCTGTATTTGTAAAGTAACGGTAAAGAAGTACTTTAATAAATATGAAATGGAGTTAAAATAATATATATGTATATATATATATATGCGAAAGAACTAATTTTTTTTATATAAAATAATTCTTTTGAAAAAAAAGGCCACACTTGGCAACAGGTGTTGGTGGTCTAACATGCAATTTGCATGTTAGACAGCACATATGTGCATGGCAAAATTAGGAGGGGGGGGGGAGTGCTGACTAACAAAATGTTATAAGTGTGTGTGTGTGTGTGTGTGTATATATGTAATTTGAGTTTATTTTACTTATTTCTTACCAAATCCTGTTTGGTTTTCTTCCTTCTACAATTCAAACTACTCCATTTCTCTAATCACTTGGGGGCAGAAAGAAAGATTGAAAGAGTAAGATATTGAAAGAGTTTACGAGAGAATTTTATAGAAAGTCACAGGAAGCTCTAAGAAAAACATAAGGTAATAATGTTAAGTTTATTTTTGAAAATTAGCATACATGAAATTTCTCGGAATTGAAAGTGGGAATTTTCAAATGGTGTGAATTATGGAAGAATTGAAGAATAAATTAGAAATTTTAATATAAATATTATGTCAGGTGTTGACGATCAACAACCGGAGGAAATTGCTGAGAGGAATAAGAAAGACAAGGAGTTGATCCACGGGTAGCTCTAAGTGCTGCGTGGTGAGTTAGATTTACTTTAAGTAATCAAGATAAATATGAAATATATAGTGATAATATTAGAATAAATTATTAACTTATGCTTTGGTGGTAGATGAAAAATTGGTTGATAAGTATGATAGAAATAATGGATGTGGAGAAAATTATTATACGAGAAGTAATATTATTAGAATAATGAGTCGATTTAATAATAAAGGTAATAAATGAAATTCCTGACGAGCTATGGTTGATGATTTCATATGATTTATGCGGAGAAGAATCTAGTTGAATTTTTCAAATAATAATTTGAGAATAATCAAGATAGCTAATTTAAATGTCTGAATACATGCTTATTTTTCTTTTATTATTCATATATATATTCATATCATTACTCATATGCATATGCACGAAACAAAAGAACCCGGGAAGGCAGCCGGTGTAAATGTAAATAAAAGAACCGGGAAGATAGCCGGTCTAAATGAGAATAAAAGAACCAGGAAGGTAGTCGGTCTAAGCTAAAACATGTCGACATGTGAGAAGATGTTCCCAATAATGATAACATTTAAATTCACGCATTGCATTTGCTTTAAATATTGATTGTTATTGCTTGAGATATTAAAGTACTATTCATGATTGTAAATTTATTAATAGATGAATGAGTTTCACAAAGAGACAAATATGCTAAGGAAGAAATATGGAAATATGATATGATTAGAATTGTTAGAGTGAGTTATTATATGTTGTGAACCTCATAATGAGGTAAATGATAATGTTGAATTGAGAATTTAAAGATGATTAAATATATGATTGAAAGATTGATATGTCTGATGAGTAACTTAAGAAGATATTGTGTAATAGGGGAATTATAAAATTGATTAGTGATTACAAAATATTGTTATTAAATTATTTGAGGAAAAAGATGAATGAATACAGGAAGATTTTTTAGAAGTAATTGAATTATAAGATGTAACTGGGAGTATATAATTGAATACTTCTAGTAAATCTAATTCACCGAGCTTGTGAAGCTCACTCCTCATTGTACAATGATTTCAGGTAGTAGGCAGGACAAATAGTTTGGTGAGTTGAGATTCGGACGAAGTCATTATCTATAAGCCACGTGCGTGTCCACATCCTCAAACTAATGAGAAAATAAAATAAAAATTTATTTGTAAATATTCATACATATTATGTTGTACAAAATGTTTAAGTTGAGATTTGAATAATGTATCTCCCCTATTAAGAGTTGATGATCGATGTAAATAATTGCAGTTGTATTATTTTTTTATTTTTGCATATATGTGTCATGCTGGGATTTCAAAAAGTGACGACACCATCTTGAGGGTGGCCAACCCGGGATGGATCGTTACAATATGAGAATATCAAGTATAGAATGCAAATCCTATAAAGATATGAAAATATGTGTGATTGATATAAATAAAAAAAAAATTTTGATATGTGATGCACATTATTATGATGGAATTGGTTGATAAAAATATATTTGTGAATTTGTTGTTGAATTATATGTTTGAAGGTTGTGACATTGTGCATGCATTACATTGAGATAAATTATAAAGACATTATGGAAACGAATGGATGATAAAGGAAAAGGTAGGACCTTACCTAATGTAGGTTGTAACCTATGTAAAGGAAATTCAAGAACAATATTGGGATGGATGAACCTCGCCTAGTGTAGGATGTTACTTAGGTGAAAGGGATATATGAACCTCGCCTAGTGTAGATTGTTACTTAGGTGAAGGGGATGGATATGGATGGACCTCGCCTAGTTACCTAGGTGGTGGAAATGGTAGGATCCCACCTAGGGTAGGTTGTTACCTAGGAAAAGGGGATCCAATGTTTTGTAAAAAATGAGAAATGTATCGGTACATGGGGAGACGTCCCCATTGTGTTATAAATTAACTCAAGGAATGACAAGAAATTAAAATGGGAAATGAATTGGTCATTTTGACATTAATTTGCATTGCATTTCATTGAGTATGATTGAATCATGAAGGGTGTATGATTGTGTTTACCCAATGAAGGGTATGTAATGCTTATCGATGTATTGAAAATATATCTAATGTGTTATAATTGCTTTGATATACATGGTGGTGGGAAATAATTATATTGTATATATTCACATTAAATTTGTGAACTAAGAATAATAAAATAAAGAAATTATTGCTTGAAATGGCTGTTACTCCAAGCAATGTGATTACTTGCTGAGTTTTTTATCTCACCCCTTTTCTAACATTTCAGGAAAGTTGGTGAACAAAATGGAAACAAGTCATTAAGGGAAGTGAAGGAGAAAAGTATTCTTAGGTGGGTTTCTACACGAGGCTTTTCTCAATCTATTTTGTTCGAGAGTTAAGATTAATGTTTATATTTCCATTGTTACGGAATAATGTATATATTGTAAATTGTCATAGATATAATTTTATCTAAGTTTGTATATGGTGTAAATCATTGGCCTTAACCAGGGTAGAATGGACATAGATTAAAAGAAATGTGGAAGCATGCATGTAAGCAGGAATGTTTTGTATGATGGAAAGAATAGGATTTATAGTAACGATATTGGGATGGGTTTATACATGAGCAGTAAACCAAAATGTCCCTTGTGAAGAAACACTCAATAACTCTAAATATAAATAATGTGTATAACTGTCAACATTTAAAGAGTGTATAATTGTCATTTTTTACAGAGTTTTTAAGATTTTCTTAAGGATTCTTTCTTCTTCTTCTTCTTCTTCTTCCTCTATTTTCTCTCAAAAAATACAGATCTTCTTATGATTGAAAATTTTGCAGAATTCTTCAAACATAAGTGCCCTTAATCCATAAAACTTATTGAAGTTATTGTGGGTTGTTCTTCACTAGTGCAGGCAAAGTGCAGAACAACAATAGAGCTTCATTGTATCTTAGAAAAAATTCACCAGAAACTTTCTTGCATCGGTGTGAGGGGGAATTAAACCTTAAAGAAAGCGACCTGGATGTGCCTTAAAGCCATAAATCTCATCCTCTCTTATTCTTTTTGATAAACAACCCCTTGAAAAATTCCACTAACATATTTTATTAGAAATGCATAACCGATGGAAACCAACTCAACCACTCGCTTAATATAATACTGACGTAATAATACACACACATATATATGTACATATATATAATTTAGATATTAAATAAGGAGAAAGAAGAAGATGAAAGGAGAGAGGACTAAGAGGAAGAAAAGAGAGAGAAATCACGGTGGTTAAGAGAAATAGGGAGAAAAATTGTGGAGAAAGAAGAAAAAAGAGACATGGACGAGAAAAAGGACTTGAGCACGAGTTTAGGGATTTAACCCTATCTGCTATGGACGTGTCCATCGCAGAAAGGGTTAAATTCCGTGACCATTTTTTCACAAGTTTTTATTAATAAATTTATTAAAATATTTAAAAATTAAATATTTTCAACGATGGACCCAAATCCCCCCTATTAGTAATTTATTAAAACAATTTTTAATTTAATTTTTCTTTTATTTGTCGCTGAAAATTTTCAAACAATAAATTAAATTAAAGTCACTCTCTTAGCCCTATAGTTCATCAATCAAATCAATATGTTAATTGAACTAAACTACGTCTATTAGCTCTATAGTTCCAATCAACTAAGCTCACTCTCTTAGTGCCAAAGCTTTCCAGTGTCCAAAAGCTATGCTACTAGATTTTGGGCAAGTCCTGATAAATCTAAGGACCATACTTTGCTGTTTGTACCATTGAGAAGGACTAGAATTCCCTGGTGGGTAACTTGTAGAACTCCTGATGAATCATTGAGCGGTTAGATCTCTCTTGGCAACCTATACTACTGTCCCAATTGTAATCTTGTTGTGCCATATTCCTAAGTTCCGATTCTTCAAGCTACCAAAGCTAAAGAATCCCAGTTCAAAGCTCTCATCAGCTGAAACTATAGCCTCGTTGCCTCTGATTGATGCATTTGCAGCTATTGTGTCTACTACTGTAGAGAATAAGACTAAATAACAAAAAGATGAGCAGAATAGAAGTATAGTAAAGCCTCTCATTGGATATTTCGTACCTCTCCAAAAACTGTATTTCTTAGATTTCTGAAAACTGTTATATTAATCTTTCTTCCTTTAATAAGAACCAACCTTAGAACAAGTATAAAATTGTAGACCTCCAAAGTTGGGAGTTTATTTTATCACCTAATTCTTTTGGTTCAAAGTCATTAAAATTTCATATGGTTATGTCCAATAACATTCTTCTTAGACTAGTATTTATTTTATGGCTTCTAGAGTTACAATTTTATATTTGTTCCAATTTTTCATCTAGAGGTAACCAAAGATGAATACAGGCTAGGATTTAAAATATTCTTATGAATATGATCGAATTATTAAATAAGAGCTATAAATATTTATTAATGTTTTCTATTATTTATTTTTTTTATTATTACAATGACATAATTGACTGAGTCGTTTCACTTTGTTTACTAAAAATTTAAAATATATAATGATTATCTAGTCTTAAACTTAGACCCATTTTTTTCAAACAAAATACAATTGCTGATATATTGACCCATGTCATCTAGTTCTATGTTTTCTTTTTCATTGATTGCTTGTTGAGAATAATCTAAGATATGCTACTTGAACATGTGATGAACATCAACTCCTAAAAATATTATTTTGAATAAAGATGTTGAACACCCTTTCCCAACAGTCAATTTGACATTTGAAAAAATCAGTTGTAATTGTTTAGAAACATGAAGGGTAACTATCACTCTAGTTTTCAAAGTGTCTAAAATGAGTATATCGTAGAGACGTATGAATAGAGGCTCTATTATTTATTAGTTTTTCATATGGATTATGGATTATTTAAAACTTAGAAGATACCTTTCTCAATGATGATTCCTTCAACATACATGAATGGCTCAATATCCTAGGCAACCATCTACAGAAACCTCAGATGTTCTATCTGCTACATTTTAACCTCCAAATTCCACTTAACAAATACGAATTTTGAGTTCCTTAGAGAGCAGAAGCAAATAAATTATTGTACTATATATTTTGGTTGTATTTGAATTATATAAAATAATTTTCCTTTTATCCAAGATAAAAGGATCGATCATCATAAAAATGAATAAATATAAAAATTTGCATATTTAAGGAACTAAGACGTCAACTATCGAGCAGTTAACAATGTAATAGACATATTGTTGGCAGAATATGATTCAATCTTGCCTGATGAAGAATTTGTTTCAGGCAAATTCCTTTCCATGTAAAAACTAGGCACTCTCGGCTCAGGTAGTGCGACTTCACTGGTCAACATCAACACCACAATTGCCATGTTCGGCCAGTCTTTTGGACGTTTCTGCACACATAATAAACCCACATGGATTGAACATAAAACTTCTGAGATAATGCAAGAGTCCTTTAAATGTTCATCGATCAAATCAATGGGCCTTCTCTCTTTATAGAGTCTCAAAGCCTATAGAATTTTTGAAACAACGTTAATAAGTTTGAGATAGAAAATTATTAAGAGTTAAAGGTATTATTGTCACTATGCATTAATATAAATATTGGAGGACCATATAGTTTTTGGAAGGCGTTTCACTCTCACATTATTCTAATCACAAGTTAATATGGTATTAGAGCATGTTTCTTGAGATCTTGAATAAAACCTAATATAATAAAAAAATTAAACAAAAAAAAAATTTGAAACCCACTCTTTTTCTTCTTCCTCTACCACACCAATAGAAACCTTAAATTAAAAACCCCAACTCTTTTTCCTGGCGTGATTTATTCTTTTCCCTAACGCGGTCTGGTTACTTTTCAAGAATGATTTGGTTCTTTCTTTTTCGGGTTTTGGGTTTAGCATTTTAGATTTTAGGAATATATATGTTAATATAAATATTAGAGGACCAGATTGGTAACCTCTTCACTCACATTATTCTACTCCCAAGTTAATATGGTATCAAAGTATGTTCCTTAAGATCTGAATAAACCCTAAAAGAATATAAAACAAAATAAAAATTCAAATCCATCTTCTTCTTCTTCTTCTTCTTCCTCTTTCTCTTCCGTACCCACACAAACCCTAAGTTACAATAAGCCAACCCTTTTTCCGACAAAATTTGGTCATTTCCCCGATGCGGTCTGGTTACTTTCCAATCACGATTTAGTTCCTTCTTTTTCAGCGCAAATACTCTTCCCCTCCAACGTCGTTTGTTTTGTTTCCAACACAACTCTTTTTCTTCAGCAAACTTTGCTACTTTCAGCGAGCTTCCTAGCCACAAACATGGTCAGGTCTCTTCTAATGTCACCCTTAACATAAACTTGTTACAGTGCATACCCTTTTGTTCATCCCAATGTTGTTCCCTTGGATCCGACCCGGTTATTGACTCGATTGACTCACTACAATAAGTGTAAAAAAAGGTTGTTCTTTCCCTTCTTGTCCTAAATGGTTTACAAGATGAGATTTACATGGAGCAACCTTGTGGGTTTGTTGCTCAGGGGGAGTTTAGGTTAGTATGTTGGTTGAACAAGTCTCTATATGGCTTGAAATAGTCCCCTACAGCATGGATTGGCAGGTTCAATGAGGTTAGTCAGTTTTTAGATACACCATGGACTAGTCACTGGGATGCTTTTATTCGTATTTTGAGATATCTTAAGAGTACCCCTTGTCGTGACTTACTTTATCAAAACCATGGTCATACTCACGTTGAGGGTTACACTAAGAAGTTATTCATCATATAGGAGGTCTACTGCTAGATATTATGTATTTATTGGGGGTAATCTAGTGTTATGGAAATGTAAGAAACAAACAGTGGTTGCTAGATCGAGTGACGAGTATGAATCCAAAGCGACAATACACTACCTATGAATTAATTTGGCTGACAGTTATTAGCATAACTTGGGAATAAGCAGTCACATCCAAATGAGATTAGTGCGTGACAATTAAGCAAGCATTTGTATTGCAAATAATTCTGTACTTCATTAAAGGATTCAGCATATTAAATTTGATAGTTATGTTGTTTGAGAAAAACTTTTATAAAATGCCATCAATACAAGACATCTGAAGTTAGTAGATCAGTTAGCATATTTGTTTACTAAACTATTGGATGGTCCATGAATTAGACCTATATGTAACAAGTTTGATGAATATGAAATCTATGCCCTAACTTGAAGAGAAATGTTGAGGGTTAAGGGTATTATTGTAATTATGAATATATGTGTTAATATAAATAACGGAATACTAGACTGAAAACCTTTTCACTATCACATTAATCTAATCCCTTGTTAACAAAAATGTTAGTATTTGACTTGATACTTACATGCCCAAGGAGTTTGTTCTCATAGTTTGGATGGTGAAATCCTTTGTTTCTTCTTCCACTTACTATCTCTAGCACCAATACACTAAAGCTAAACACGTCTGATTTTATTGAGAAGAGACCATTGATTGTATACTCTGGAGACATGTAGCCACTGTGAGAAATCATTGAAGAAAATGTAACAAATTTGAAATTAATTAAAATTGATTAATTATATTGAACCTAAAAGAAGAAAAGAACAATTACTATGTTCCAGCTACTCTTTTTGTGTTTGCTTCAGTTTTATGTCCTCCAAAAGTTCTAGCCATACCAAAATCTAAGATTTTTGAATTCATCTCATTGTCCAGTAAAATATTGGCAACTTTTAGGTCTCTGTGTATGACTCTCAGTCTAGAATCTTGATGAAGATAAAGAAGCCCTCGCACAATTCCTTTAATAATGTGGGTGCATTTAGGCCAATCAAGTAATCTACTTTGATTTTGAGCTGCAAATATTCTCATCCAAGTTAGTCCATAATGGTTGTGATATGAAAATTTAAAGGATACAATGATTATGAGGGAACCATACAAAAAATAAAGGCGTCCAAGCTCTTATTGGGCATCTATTCGTAGATCAATATTTTTTCTTCTACTTGAATATAGCATCCGAGAAGCTTTACAAGGTTTCGATGCTACAGTTTCACACTACATAAGACTTCGTTTTTGAATTCACTGAGTCCTTGTGTTGAATATTTCAAAAGCCTCTTCACATCTATTTCTTGTCCATTGCTCAATGCACCCTAAAAACATAATTTATTAAGCCATTCTTTAGCATTCATTTGGCTGGAAAAAAAATTAGAAATTATAACCTTCTTTCTGAATGCATACATTTTGATATATCATTTTTGTTGGTATTTTTCTAAGGTTTAAACATAGTCTAAACATGGTTCAAAGATGGTTAAAGTCTAAACCAAGGTTGGAAGATTAAAATACAGCATGTTAAAGGAGTGCACACATGTGTGTACATCCATTTGGGTGAGTGTGCACACCCCTAATCAACAAAGCAAAGTAGTGCATGATAGGAACACTTTGTGTTACGTTTTTAATGCCTTTCCTACCCTATTTGGCTTTGTAATTCTCTTAACTTTTTTATTTTGAGCTTAGTTTCTTTTCTTAGTATTTAGAAAGCTTGTGAACGTTGGAATGGTAAAATAAGGTGCTAAAATGAGTTTTCCTAGTTACTTTAGGAAATCTAAGTGGATTAAGAAAATAGTCTTATCATTCTAAGAAACTTTTCTAATTATGGAAACTTTCCTTATCTATTATTTTTTGATTTCTTTGTAGGGTTCCACCTTGGAATTATTTGGATGATGTGTCAAAACACAAGAGAATATTGGAGTCCATTAGTGACATGGGTATGTCCAACCTAACATGGGCTTGCCCAACAAAAGATCACATAATCTCTTGTCAACTAAGCAAGGTGCAAGGTCCAAGCCCAAAGTGGAGGAAGATTTGGATGCAACAGCCTACTGGATTTTGGCCCATCATAACAGGCCCAAACAATATCATTTTTGAGACTTTCTTAGGTCCAAATTGAAGTTCAAGACGTCTTCTTTCCAGCCCAATAAGTCTCAGCTCATTTGGAGATGTGTGGAAGAAGATATGACCGTTTGAATTCTACTAGTTGGGTCCTCCTGAAATTTCGGGATTGTATTCCTTTTTCTTACTTTTGGCCATTCCTTGATTCTTTGCATGTTTTAGGGATTTTTTCCTTGCATGTTTCATGGCTTGTTTTTAGCATTGTTTTCTTGCTTTTCCTAAGCTTAGAGGGTTACTCTAAGCTCTATAAATAGGGTGTTTGTAAGCTGAAAGAGATCATCTTTTCTCTTAGAACCATCTCTACTCAAAATTCAAGAAGCAAAAGGCTGAAACACTCTACCATTCCATCTCCAATTGTGAGCACATTAGGACTTTTCCAAAATGTGTTCTCCTTCATCTATCATCATAGCCGTGAGGTTCATCACCATTAACATCTCAAGCTTCCTTGAGTGTGTTCAAGAAGTGTACCCCTTACGGCTATTCTTTTTAATTGTTTCAGCCTTGGATTCTTATGTTAGAGATTATTATTAATTCAATGAGTTGGTTAATTTTCAGATTTATTCTTTAATGTTTTTGAATTGTTCATGATATGTAGACATATTAATTCATTACATATGTTGAATTTTCAGTTCTGTTATATTGAAAACTTTGATATTGCAAATCATTGAAGCCATAATCGCACTTTCGATCACCTAATTGATCTGGAGTACGATTTAAAGTGGTAAAAGCTATGAACAATAGCCAATGTTCTGGAAATTGCATGTTCTTTATCCATGGACTTTTTCATAGGAATAAGGAACATGTTATTAAATCATAATTGCTTTTGATATTAATGATTTGTTTAAGTAATTGTAAGGATGTGCTGAGTATTAACTTGATTTCTTAAACAAAATAACTAGCTGATGGACTTTTCCTAAGCTTAGTGATTATCTAAGAAGGAATTTATAAAGTGCATGATCTCTTTAGGCTTGCACTTTGATTCAATTCTGATATGTGATTGAGGCAAGAATTCGTTGTCTACATTGAAACAATTTGATTAGTTATTTAACAAACTTGATTTTCTGAATTGTGAGAGAAAATGATCAATTGTAAATAATTGTTCTTTAATTTCCTTAGTAAAGTTAGTAAAAAGAAAAATCAGATCATGAAAACCCCTTAATCTTGTGTAATGTTAATAGATGTAGATTTATATTTGTTTATATTTGTTTATAAACTACTAATTAAACCAATCAAATCATTTATTATTATTTTTATGACTCTTTAGTATAGAGTACCCGCAATCCCCGGCCAATAACGATACCCTACTAATCACTTTACTACAATCTTCTGTAGGGTTTGTTGATGACCGAAATAAACGGTCTATCAAATGGCACCGTTGCCGGGGATTGCAAAATCTCTACATTTTAGTGTCATTTAACTTGTTAATATTCTTCTTAGCATATAATATAACTTGTGTTTTACTTGATTGCAATTTTAGCATGTGACTTCCTTAAAACCATTTGTAACATTTGTAAGAGAAGCTCATTATTATTTGTATTTCAAACTTTAACTTATATATTGATTCCTTTGCTTTTGTTATTTAGGTCGATGAATGTCAGCAGTTAGTAGAAAGACTCAAGAACTTAGAAAACGTTTGGCTTTACTAAAAGAAGTTGCACTTTCTACAAATCAACCCCCACCTCACCAAGAAGGGAGGTTAGAGTCGGAGGAGTCAGATAATTTTTCACATCACTTGTCAGACGAGGAAGAAGACATACCTGACTTAGAAGACGCAAGTAAGGAAGACGAAGTACCAATGGCTGAAACTATTAGGCAAATGTCTTCTTCAACTGATGGGGGAGCTGCACCAACTTGTATTACTTATCCAGAACCAGCAGTTGGCAAGATAGCTAAGTTCGAACTGAAGAGTGGGTTCTTGCACCATTTGCCCAAATTCCATGGGCTTACTAACGAAGATCCTCACAAACATCTCAAGGAGTTCCAGTTTGTGTGTTCAAGTATGTGCCAACAAAATGCGGATCTCAACGTTCTGAAGCTGAAGTCATTCCCTTTTTCACTTGAAGATAGGGCAAAGACCTGGTTGTTTGATCTACCCTCGGGTTACATCAACACATGGGAGAAGCTGATGACTGAGTTTCTGACTAAGTACTTCCCTGCCTCAAGGATTACTGTCTTGAGGAAGCAGATAACTGGAATTGAGCAAAGGAAGGATGAGGCGTTCTATGCCTACTACGAGAGATTCAAGAGCTTAATTGCATTATGTCCTTCACATGGGATGAAAGAAGGGAATCTTCTCACTTACTTTTATGAGGGACTTCTCCCCCTCGAACGTCAATTGTTAGATGCTGCTACCGGAGGTTCTTTTGTCGATAAGACACCTGATGTTGCTAAGGAGTTACTCGCCCAACGTGCTCTTAATTATCAACAATACGAGGGAGTGTTAAACTCCACTCATGGGGTGAATGAGGTATATTCTAACTCTACTCTTGAGGAAAAATTTAATAAAATGTCTACTCTTCTGTCTCAGGTACTGAACGTGAATGGAGCACAAGTACAACAAGTTGCTCAAATCTGTGGTGTGTGTTGTACTCAAAGGCATCCAACTGACCAATGTCCCCAACTGATCAACAATGGAGGATGGGAGTCTCTTAACGCTGTTGGGTTTCAAGGTAATCACGGTGGACAAAGGTACAACCCTTTCTCTAACACATATAACCCTGGGCTTAGAGATCACCCCAATTTTCGTTGGACCAACAATGATAATGTTCAAAACCCTCAAGGTCTTAGGCAAGTGTTTCCACGCCCTCAAGGTTTGTTTATGAGGCCTCAGGTACCTCAAAACTTTGTCCCTAATCCTATTGTACCTACAAATTCTGTTGCTTCTAATTATGATGAAATTTTAAAGTCCCTTGCTCAAGGGCAACAGAATTTAACTACTGCTACTCAAGCTCTTGTTACAGGTCAACAGGCTCACACTAAGGATATTGCAGAGCTGAAGAAGCAATTGGGACAAGTGGTGGACTTCATGGGGAAGATAACGAAGAGTGGAAAATTGCCTAGCAACACTGTTCCCAACCCAATTATCGACCAAGCTAAAGTTGTTACCACAAGGAGTGGCAAGACCCTTGTGGATGTTCTTAAAACTCAGAAGAAAGCCAAAGTGACCCACCATGAGGAAGAGGACGTTGTGAGCACCAAGAAGAAAATACAGAAAGATCCCACCACCACAATGGCGGAAATGATTGGTCCTCCATCATCTGAGAATGCTTTAAAACCTTAAGGTAACAAACAAAACCCTAAACACTCTTTTGATTCTAATCATTTTGCTCGTGTACCTTTTCCTAGTAGGTTTGCCAAAACCAAGAAGGATGAATCTGATCAGGCCATCTTGGAGATTTTTAAGAAGGTACAAGTCAACATGCCTTTGATTGAGTGCTTGAAGCAAGTGCCAAGATATGCCAAGTTTCTGAAGGAGCTTTGCACTACAAGGAGGCAGACTCGTGAGAAGGAGGTGGTGAAGTTGAATGAGACAGTCTCTGCTGTCATCCAAAGGAAATTGCCACCAAAGCTTAAGGATCCAGGGAGTTTTTTTGTTCCTTGTGTGATTGGTACCAACAACTTTGATAATGTCATGCTAGACTTAGGAGCTTCAATTAATGTGATGCCTTATAGTCTTTATGCTTCTTTAGAGCTAGGTGCACTTAAAAGTGATAATGTTGTTATCCAATTGGCTGATCGATCTAATAAGTATCCTAAAGGATACATTGAAGATGTTCTTGTGCAAGTAAATCAACTCATTTTTCCTGCAGACTTCTATATCATTGATATGAAAGATTCACCCCTAAATTCTACTCCGTTGCTTTTAGGGCGCCCATTCATGAGGACTGCAAGAACAAAGATCGATGTTTATGAGGGAACTCTAACCATGGAATTTGATAACGAAGTTATACGCTTCAACATCTTTGAAGCCACGAGGTATCCATTGACTGACATTAAACCCTGTTTTTCTATTGATGATATTAACTCACTTGCGCAGAGATTTTTGGAAGCAATGGAAGAGGATGAGTTGAAAGTAACACTCTCTCAAGGAGTTGGTTATACTGAGAATGGAGAATCCATTTCTAGGGCTGAGTTAGAGAAGGTTGAAGAGCCCATTGTGATCAAAATCGTAGTCTCCCTTGAGGCCCGACCCATATTACTAAGGTCTATTTCTCATTTGTCCTTTCCTATTTCCACTAACAAAATGTTACCTTCAGTGATACAGGCCCCTACACTTGAGCTTAAGGTTTTGCCAGATCACTTGAAGTATGTCTTTTTGGGGGACAAGGAGACGCTGCCTGTTATTATATCCTCGAAGTTGGAAGAGGACCAAGAAAAGAAGCTTGTGGACATTCTGAAAAAGTACAAGACCGCCATTGGTTGGACTTTGGCAGATATCAAGGGAATTAGCCCAACCATGTGCGTCCATAGGATTCTGTTGGAGGATGGTGCCAAACCCACCAGAGATGCCCAGAGACACCTACATCCACCTATGATGAAGGTTGTGCAAGATGAGGTAATTAAGTTACTTGATTGTGGCGTTATTTATCCTATTTCAGATAGCAAGTGGGTGTCTCCTGTTCAAGTTGTGCCAAAGAAGTCAGGAGTTACTTTGGTAAAGAATGAGGAGAATGAGCTTGTACCTCAAAGAGTGGTAACTGGTTATCGAGTTTGCATAGACTATAGGAAGCTCAATGCTTCAACAAGAAAGGACCATTTCCCTCTGCCCTTCATCGATCAGATGCTCGAGAGGTTAGCTGGTTATCCTTTTTATTGTTTTTTGGATGGATATAGTGGGTACAACCAGATTTGTATAGCGCAAGAGGACCAAGAGAAGACCACCTTCACTTGCCCTTTTGGCACTTATGCCTACAGACGTATGCCATTCGGATTGTGCAATGCACCAGGTACGTTTCAACGTTGTATGCTCTCCGTTTTCTCTGAATACATCGAGAATATCATTGAGGTCTTTATGGATGATTTTAGTGTCTTTGGTAGAGATTTTGATGCATGCTTAGGAAATTTGGAACTTATTCTGAAACGTTGTGTTGAAACAAACTTGTTTCTAAATTGGGAAAAATGTCACTTCATAGTGACTCAAGGGATTGTTTTATGACATATCATATCTGCTAGGGGGATTGAGGTTGATAAAACTAAGGTATATCTTGTGCGTTACTTACCCTCTCCCACTTGTGTGTGAGAGGTTCGTTCATTTCTTGGTCATGCAGGATTTTACAGGAGGTTTATCAAGGATTTCTCCAATGTATCAAGGCCTTTGTGCCGTTTACTTCAGAAGGACACTCTCTTTGAGTTTGATGAGGAGTGCAAGAAAGCTTTTGAGAAGCTAAAGGAGTTATTGACTACTGCTCCCATCATGTCTCCACCTAATTGGTCCTTACCTTTTGAATTGATGTGTGACGCCTCAGATTACGCCGTTGGGGCTATTTTGGGACAAAGAATGGACAAGAAGCCCTATGCCATCTACTATGCCTCTAGGACACTCAATGATGCTCAACTAAACTATTCCACAACTGAAAAAGAGCTCCTTGCTGTTGTTTTTGCCTTAGATAAATTTCGCTCTTATTTACTTCAAACTAAAGTTGTTGTTTATACTGATCATGCAGCTTTGAAGTATCTGATGACAAAGAAGGAGGCCAAACCGAGACTGATTAGATGGGTGCTTTTGCTTCAAGAATTTGATTTAGAGATCAAGGACAAGAAGGGGAGTGAAAACTTGGTAGTTGACCATTTGAGCAGACTTGTTCATGAGGAGGACGTCCTACCCCTGCAAGAATCATTCCCAGATGAGCAGCTCTTTGGGATTGAGGTAAGTGAGCCTTGGTATGCTGATATTGTGAATTATTTAGTTACTAGGCAATTTCCTGACACTTTACCTCGTTCTAATAAAGAAAAACTTAAGCATATGGCTAGGCATTACATATGGGATGAACCTTATTTGTGGAAACATTGTAGTGATCAAATCATTAGGAGGTGTGTCCCTGAATCTGAGCATAAATCGATACTTGTCTTTTGTCATTCTGAGTCTTGTGGTGGACACTTTGGTGCTCGTAGGACAGCCCGTAAGGTATTAGATTGTGGTTTTTTTTCTGGCTTTCTATTTTTAAGGATGCATACTTGTATTGCATGACTTGTGACAGGTGCCAGAGGACAGGTAATTTAGGCTCTAGGGATCAGATGCCCATGGCCCATATTATAACTGTTGAGATTTTCGATGTTTGGGGCATTGATTTCATGGGGCCGTTTCCTTCATCTAACGGGTTTCTTTACATTCTTTTGGCTGTTGATTATGTGTCTAAGTGGGTGGAGGCTAAAGCCACCAGAACTAATAACTCTAAAGTTGTTGTAGATTTCTTGAGATCTAACATATTTGCTAGGTTTGGAATGCCTCGTGTGATTATTAGTGATGGTGGATTACACTTCTGCAACCGTACAATTGAGGCCCTACTCAAGAAGTACAAAGTGACTCATAAGGTGGCAACACCTTATCATCCTCAGACGAGTGGACAAGCAGAGGTCTCAAATCATGAGATTAAGGGGATTTTGGAGAAGATTGTGGGCCCTACACGCAAGGATTGGAGCAAAAGACTTGATGATGCACTTTGGGCTTATAGGACAGCTTACAAGACGCCAATTGGGATGTCTCCATTCAGACTTGTCTATGGTAAAGCGTGTCACTTACCAGTTGAGCTTGAGCATAGGGCATGGTGGGCTGTTAAGTCTTTCAACATGGACATTGATGAGGCTGGTTTACATAGAAAACTCCAACTGAATGAACTTGAGGAAATCAGAAACGAGGCATATGATAGTGCATGGATCTACAAGGAGAAAACTAGAGCTTTTCATGATAAGATGATCCGTGGCAAGGCCTTTGTTGTGGGCCAAAAATTTTTTCTCTTCCATTCTAGACTTAAACTTTTTCCTGGTAAGTTACGTTCTAGATGGGTGGGTCCATTATTGTCACTAATATTTTTCCTTATGGTGCTATGCAGATAAAAAGTGACAAAACTGGAAATGAATTCAAGGTGAATGGTCATCGCTTGAAACCTTACTATGAGGCTTTTGAGGAGCATACTGTGGAGGATGTACCCCTCCTAGAGGTGCCACTCACAAAGGACTAAAAACGAGGTACAAAGTCTAGGTTGAAAGACTGTAAACATTAAAGCGCTGCTTGGGAGGCAACCCAATTCAACCGAAGCTGTGGAAGAGTCATTAACACAGATTTGCATTCTCTTTCTCTCTTCCATTTACGTTGGTTGATCTTTATATGTTATTCGTTTTGTGTGATTTTCGTAAATACTTTACCCATGTTTATATTCTATATTACATGCTTATTCTAATATACATTGAGGACAATGTACGATTTAAGTGTGGGAGAGGGATTTACATCTTTTTGAGTCATATCATTGCTTTTTAGGTTTTAGGACCTCTTCCAACTCAATGATGAAACTGATTCTTAATGGTTTTTAAAGAGTTTGAGCATACTTTTAAAGATAAAACAAGAAATGGAGTTAATTTGCTTATATTATAGTCATACTTGGAAATTGAAATTTTGATGCACATTAGCCTTGATTTGAGTAATCTGTTGCCTTAGAGTGAAGCATGGAGACATATTGAATGATACTTGCATAATCCCACAATATTTGTGAGTTTTTCGAGCCTTATAATTGATTCATTATGCATATCAATTCAAATTCTCTTCTAAGTGCATCTTGTGAATATAATGTTTTCTAGAACTTGCTTTTAAACCACTTGAGACGATCGTACATGTTCAAATTTGGAGAAGACGGAAGCAAATTATGATTTTACCACTATGACTAAATAGCCTTTAACCTGATCATGATTTGACCCCTAGATAGCATTTTGAGCCTGAATTAGCTTATTTTCTTCATTAACCCACATTCATTTACCCTTACGAACTTAAACACTTTACCTACCATTTTTCCTTGGAACTAGGGAGCTTGGATCTTGTTTATATTGATTTGTAATATGGAGATGGTGGAAAAGCATAAGTGTGGGGGAATTTCATGTGGTTCTAAGGTGGTTGTTTCGGAAAAAAAAAAAAAATAAAAAATAAAAGGTGTAGTAGAAAAAAAAAAACTGTTGTGATTCAAAGAATACAAGTTCTGAAGAACTGGGAGTATTATGAGTCTTTAAAGCAAGTTGAAAGCCAAAGTGATTAAATCCACCGTATTGTGATGGAAACGTGGTACTTAATAATGATGATCTATTTATGAC
Source organism: Bretschneidera sinensis (assembly GCA_023935145.1). Classification (NCBI taxonomy): domain Eukaryota; kingdom Viridiplantae; phylum Streptophyta; class Magnoliopsida; order Brassicales; family Akaniaceae; genus Bretschneidera; species Bretschneidera sinensis. Next base: position 139,924,714 of record CM043698.1, read on the forward strand.
GTTATTGAATGCTTTCTAGTTCTAAGGAAATTTTGTGACATCCTTTCTCTTCTTTCTTATGAAACCTTGACCCTTTAGCCCCATTACAACCCTTTCAAAGACCTCCTGATCCTTTGATGTTCTGTTTTTGATGTGGAGAGTGGGTGCACAAGCAAGCCTATGGTTTAAACTGTTTTCACAAGTGATTGAGTAATTAGTATAGCTAGCACCACATTTAAATGAGTGAAAACCAGAGTGATGCATTGTGAGAAGTAAAATTTGATACTATTTGTGCATTAACTCGAGGGTGGCATATTACACGTACTCTTGGCTGATTATTCACAAACACACACTCAAAGTACGAATGTTATATAATCTTAATAACTCTGTAGCTTGTTTATTTGAGGTAAACTTGTGCTCTCCGTACTTTATTATGCCATATTACCTAAGGGATCTCTGAGACGTAAGTTGGAAGGATTAGAGTCATTTAATTTGTGTTATGTCATTTTGGTGTCATTTAGTTTATGTTGTTTCTCTTGAGATTCTACTAGGTTACATACTGTTGTTTTGCTAAGGGACTAGCCAAAGCTAAGTGTGGGGGAATTTGATAGGAACACTTTGTGTTACATTTTTAATGCCTTTCCTACCCTATTTGGCTTTGTAATTCTCTTAACTTTGTTATTTTGAGCTTAGTTTCTTTTCTTAGTATTTAGAAAGCTTGTGAACGTGGGAATGGTAAAATAAGGTGCTAAAATGAGTTTTCCTAGTTACTTTAGGAAATCTAAGTGGATTAAGAAAATAGTCTTATCATTCTAAGAAACTTTTCTAATTATGGAAACTTTCCTTATCTATTATTTTCTGATTTCTTTGTAGGGTTCCACCTTGGAATTTTTTGGATGATGCATCAAAACACAAGAGAATATTGGAGTCCATTAGTGACATGGGTATGTCCAACCTAACATGGGCTTGCCCAACAAAAGATCAAATAATCACTTGTCAACTAAGCAAGGTGCAAGGTCCAAGCCCAAAGTGGAGGAAGATTCGGATGCAACAGCCTACTGGATTTTGGCCCATCATAATAGGCCCAAACAATATCATTTTTGAGACTTTCTTAGGTCCAAAATGAAGTTCAAGACGTCTTCTTTCCAGCCCAACAAGTTTCAGCTCATTTGGAGATGTGTGGAAGAAGATATGACCGTTTGAATTCTACTAGTTGGGTCCTCCTGAAATTTCGGGATTGTATTCCTTTTTCTTACTTTTGGCCATTCCTTGATTCTTTGCATGTTTTAGGGATTGTTTCCTTGCATGTTTCATGGCTTGTTTTTAGCATTATTTTCTTGCTTTTCCTAAGCTTAGAGGGTTGCTCTAAGCTCTATAAATAGGGTGTTTGTAAGCTGAAAGAGATCATCTTTTCTCTTGGAACCATCTCTACTCAAAATTCAAGAAGCAAAAGGCTGAAACACTCCACCATTCCATCTCCAATTGTGAGCACATTAGGACTTTTCCAAAATGTGTTCTCCTTCATCTATCATCATAGCCGTGAGGTTCATCACCATTAACATCTCAAGCTTCCTTGAGTGTGTTCAAGAAGTGTACCCCTTACGGCTATTCTTTTTAATTGTTTCAGCCTTGGATTCTTATGTTAGAGATTATTATTAATTCAATGAGTTGGTTAATTTTCAGATTCATTCTTTAATGTTTTTGAATTGTTCATGATATGTAGACATATTAATTCATTACATATGTTGAATTTTCAGTTATGTTATATTGAAAACTTTGATATTGCAAATCATTGAAGCCATAATCGCACTTTCGATCACCTAATTGATCTGGAGTACGATTTAAAGTGGTAAAAGCTATGAACAATAGCCAATGTTCTGGAAATTGCATGTTCTTTATCCATGGACTTTTTCATAGGAATAAGGTACATGTTATTAAATCATAATTGCTTTTGATCTTAATGATTTGTTTAAGTAATTGTAAGGATGCACTGAGTATTAACTTGATCGCTTAAACAAAACAACTTGCTGATGGACTTTTCCTAAGCTTAGTGATTATCTAAGAAGGAATTTATAAAGTGCATGATCTCTTTAGGCTTGCACTTTGATTCAATTCTGATATGTGATTGAGGCACGAATTCGTTGTCTACATTGAAACAATTTGATTAGTTATTTAACAAACTCGATTTTCTGAATTGTGAGAGAAAATGATCAATTGTAAATAATTGTTCTTTAATTTCCTTAGTAAAGTTAGTAAAAAGAAAAATCAAATCATGAAAACCCCTTAATCTTGTGTAATGTTAATAGATGTAGATTTATATTTGTTTATATTTGTTTATAAACTGCTAATTAAACCAATCAAATCATTTATTATTATTTTTATGACTCTTTAGTATAGAGTACCCGCAATCCCCGACCAATAATGATACCCTACTAATCACTTTACTACAATCTTCTGCAGGGTTTGTTGATGACCGAAATAAACGGTCTATCAGTGCACACTGCTGTGTGAAGGGCAGCATCAGTATGCGTGTCACCGCCCCTTCACCAGTGCCTCACTGTCCAGTAAGGAAGCAGCTTGGAGAAGAGAAGCGCCGCACCACCCCTCCACCAGCACCGCACCACCCAAAATGTGGTGCAGATGGACTCTGCCTAGCGCCTCACCGCCCCCTGTTTAGCGCCTAGGCGCTAGGTACACTGAAGCAAACTTGGACAGCTTGCTTAGACTTCCTCTTAGGTGCATGGATGCAAGGTTAACATGCATAGAACCACTTAGGATTGATGGAGGGCCATGGTTGAGTGGTTATCAAGATCTAAGGGTGGAGAATGACATACAAGATTGGACAAGAAGTTGGTGCACTATATAAAGGGTCACCTAGCTTCATTCTCAACAAGAATGTCATGTAATGTAACTTGTGAGACATGTGTGTAAATGAGAGAATTTTGTGAGAGAGCAAATTCACAGACATACAAGAGGGACTCATTGTACAGAGGCTGGTTGTAAAGAAGAGAGAGTAGTATAGAATTGATAGAAAGCATTGTAATAGGTCTATCACTTTCTTGTTCTCTTCTTTGTTCCTTTAAGAACTTGAGATTTCTTGGAGAGGGTTGCTATGATTGTAAAGAACCATTAATTTAGCACAGAGAGTTCAGAGGAACTCATGGGGACGTAGGCTATTGCCGAACCTCGATAACAAATCGCTTGTCTTCTTTTCTTTCTTGCTTTCGATTGCTGTATTTCTACAAGTCATTCTAGACTTGGGTGTTTGGAAGATCACCACTTAGGTATCTTATCAAGGTGATTTTCAATAGTGGTATTAGAGCTTTGGATAGTGGTATCAGAGCCGGAGGAGCTTGCACAGCAGGGTATCAGAGTAAGAACATAAGGTATTAGGGAAAGACTCCAAGGGTCAACTTCTTGGGTGATTCAAGAACGGAGTTAAGATCTATATCTGATCGTGTTCTTGAGGTAAATCAAGAATAGAGTTAAGATCAATATCTAATTGTGTTCTTGAGGGTGATTCAAGAATGGTGTAATGATCAAGATCTGATCGTGTTCTTGAGGGTGATTCAAGAACAGTATTAAGATCCATCTTCGATCTGTGTTCTTGAGGTTTAGAAAAAGTTGGAAAGCATTTGTGGGTGCTGTATAAATCAAGGGATCTTCTCCGCAAGATGGGTTAAAATTTCGGTATTGAGAAGTTTGATGGAAAGGGAGATTTTTCCCTGTGGAAGCGGAAGATCAAGGCGGTTCTAGTGCAACAGAAATTGGACTTGGCTCTTGTAGAAGATGATGCTTTTCCAACATATGTCACGGAGGACCAGTGGATTGAGATAAAGAAGATAGCTTACAACACCATCTTCTTGCACATATCGGATAATGTCATAAGAGAGTGCGGAGACTCGAAAGATCCAGCTACAATATAGAAGAAACTAGATGAGTTGTTTCTTGTCAAGACTCTCCCTAAGAAGAGGTATCTTCGTAAACGAATATTTGCTTTTAAATTTGATCCTGAGAAAGAGTTACAAGATAATCTTGGTGCTAAGATAAAGAGTGCATCAAGTGGTAAAGGGTTGTTCTTTAAAAGAAGGCTATCAACTCAGTATGGCAGTAACCATGGCTACTACCGAGACAGAGATAGAGGAGAGAGCCATGGGAGAGTGCACAACAACATGCATGGCTACTACCGGGACATAGGTAGAAGAGAGATCTATGGGAGAGTGCACAACAACATGTATGGCTACTACCGGGACAGAGGTAGAGGAGAGAGCCATGGGAGAGTGAATAGTGGCATGCATGGCTATTACCGGGACAGAGGTAGAGGAGAGAGCCATGGGAGAGTGCACAGCAGCATGCATGGCTACTACCGGGACAGAGGTAGAGGAGAAAGCCATGGGAGAGAGCACTCTAAACCGAGATTTGGAGGGAAGAGTTGCTACTACTGCCATAAGGAGGGTTATGTCAAGAAAAATTACAAGAAGATGACAAGAGATAGAGTAGGAAGCCATACCAAGAATGGAGAGGCTTCGGTTGCCAAGACAGAACAACAAGATGATGATGTTCTTGTTGTGTGCTCAAGTGTGAGCAAGGGGCAAGGAGCAAGAAGACAGCGAGAAAAAGATCTTGGATTCTGGGTACATTCATCACATGTGCCCTCACCGAAGTTAGTTCAAGAATTTCAAGGAAACCAATGATGAAAGGGTTTTCTTGGGGAATGATATTTCTTACCAAGCGAGAGGCACAGGAGACATCCAGGTGAGGATGTTTGATGGAATGACAAGGTTGCTGGAGAATGTGAGGTATCTCCCAGATTTGAGGAGGAATTTGATCTCATTGGGGAAACTGGATTCCATGGGATACACATGCAAGATAGAGGGAGGAAAGATCAAGGTAGCCAAGGGATCTTTGGTAGTGATCAAAGCAACAAAAAAGGATGGACTCTATAAGATGATCGGAGACATGGAGATCAAGGATCAAGCAGCAATCTTGATGGCTAAGATGGATGAGGCAGCCCTTTGGCACACTTGCTTGGGACATATGAGCGAAGAGAGCTTGCAAGTTCTCAGCAAGGATGGCCTACTTGGTGGAGACAAAGTAGAGAAACTTGATTTCTGCGAGTGTTGTGTTCTTGAGAAGCAACACTGGGTCAACTTCAACACCAGAGAGCACAAGTCTAAGGGCATTCTTGACTACATTCATGCGGACCTTTGGGGACCAGCAAGGACACCAACACAGGGAGGTAACATTTATTTTCTATCTTTAATTGATGATTAATCAAGAAAAGTGTGGGTTTATTTGCTTAAGAATAAATCAGATGCCTTGAATAAATTAGTGGTATGGAAAGGGCTGTAGAGACTCAAATGGGTAGAGTAGTTAAGGGGATAAGAATCGATAATATCTTAGAAATTTTTAACCAAGAACTTGATTAATTCTGTAGGTTAAATGGCATTATAAGACATAGAACGGCTATGAAAACTCCTCAGTAAATTGGAGTTGCTGAGAGGATGAATAAGACCCTTTTGGAAAAAGTTAGGTGCATGTTAAATGGATCCAGATTACCCGAATGTTTTTGGGGGGAAGTTGTGTCTACTGCTGCATATTTGGTTAATAGATCACCCTCTAGAGCTTTAGAGCTCAAGACTCCTGAAGAGATGTGGAGTGGAAAACCCCTTGAGTTGAACAACCTTATAACTTTTGGGTATGCTGCATTTGCATAACAAAAGGATGATAAACTTAGCCCAGGATCTAGAAAATGTGTGTTTCTAGAATATGGGGAAGGAGCTAAGAGGTATAGGTTGTGGTACTTAGAGAAAGAAGGATTGAGACCCATAATAAGTAGGGATGTTAATTTTAATGAATTTTTATTTCCCTACTTGGAGAAAACTAACCCTGCAGGGGCTAGTGAGCAAATCAGTTCGGTATTTGTGGAGCATAGCATCAAAGAGAATTCAGTTCAGGTAGAGCAAGGAAGGAAAGAGGGTTCAAACTAGGTAGAGCCCATTGATGAATACCAAGCTCATAACACTCATGAGGAGGTTGAACTGGAGGTTGATGATGACGGGAGTCGGAAGGACTATCAGCTCACAAAAGACTGGGAAAGAAAGTTGGTCGGACCACCTTCAAGATATGGATTTGCAGATGCTGCGGATGCAGCAACTCCTTGGATAGAAGGAGAGATGGTGAACAAGAGACTTACATTGATGCCATGGGATGTAAGCGTTGCCAAGATGGAAGCTAGCTATAGAGGAAGAAATGGATTCTTTGAGGAAGAAGAACTTTTGGGAATTGGTGCACATTCCGGGAAATCAAAGAGACCGCCTTGATCTTCCGCTTCCATAGGGAAAAATCTCCCTTTCTATCAAACTTCTCAACGACTAAATTTGAAGCCATCTTTGTGGACAAGATCCCAGATTTATACAATACCCACAAATGCTTTCTTCTAAACCTCAAGAACACGATTGAAGATGGATCTTAACACTATTCTTGAATCACCCTCAAAAACACGATTTGATCTTGATCTTTACTTCGTTCTTGAATCACCCAAGAAGTTGATCTTTGATTCTTAGAGTCTTCACTCTGTCACCTTCTTGTTCTTGCTCCGATACCCAGCTGTTCAAGCTCTAATACCATTGTTGAAAATCACCTTGACAAGATGCCCAGGAGGTGATCTTCTAAACACCCAAGTCTAGAATGACTTGTAAAGAAAAGATACAGTAACCAAAGCAAGAAAGAAAAGAAGACAAGCAATTGTTATCGAGGTTCGGCAATACCCTACGTCCCCATGAGTTCCTCTGAACTCTCTGCACTAAATTAATGGTTCTTTACAATCTAGTAACCCTCTTCAAGAAACCTCAAGTTCTTGAAGAAACCAAGAAGAGAAGAAAGAAGATGATAAGAACTATTACAATGCTCTTTATCAAATCTATACTACTCTCTCTTTAAAACCAGCCTCATTACAATGAGTCCCTCTTGTGTTTTGTGTCTTTGCACTCTTACACAATTCTCTCTTGTATATCTGTCACTCTTTACAATTGATCTCAAATTATGTCACAATGTTGATGAGAATAAAGCTAGGTGACCCTTTATATAGTGCACCAACTTCTTGTCTAATCTTGAGAGTCAATCTCAACCCTTAGATCTTGATGACCACTCATCCATGGCCTTTGATCATTCTTTAGTCAAGATGTGCATTTTGGTCTTGCATCCATGCACTCAATATAAGGCTGAAAAACTAGCCTTGGTATGCCTTTAGAGTGCAACCTGAAACAGGGCAAGGTGCGGCCTGAAACAGGGAACAATTGCTGCCCTTCTGTGAGTCGCGACCTGGGGTAGGGTGTGCTGCGGCCTAGCCTTCCTCCAGCATTCCTCCATGATGTGTACTGCAGCTTGGACAAAGTTGGGTCACGGCCTAACCTGATGCACATACTTTCCAGCTTGTGTGCTTAGGTGCACACACTAGTGCGCCTACCTTTGCCTTGCTCCAAGGTATCGCGCACACTTGTGTGCACTTCTTTAACATGCTGAACTTTATTCTTCCAACCTTGGTTTAGAAATTAACCTTGTTTAAACCATGTTTAAAACTTAGACAAATATCCAAAAATCTCTACCTTTTTTCTACGTGTTTAAACCTGAACCATTGTGCAGAGAACTTCAGGATCCAAACTCATCTTGAGTCATCAATTAACTGACTCCAATCCTAAGTAGTCCAAGGCAATGATTGAACTTACTTAGAGGTAGAAATTTAGTACCTAAATCCACTGGGTTTTATTCCATGGCTGCCCTGTCCACATAGATGCATCATTTCGTAACATTTTCCTGAATGAAATGGTACCGAACATCCATATGCTTTGTCCTCTCATGGAACACCAGATTTTTTGCACAAGTTCAATGCACTTTGACTATCCGAAAACACCACAACCTGTTCCTCTAGTACCTTCAACTCTTCCAACAACCCTTTACACCACATAGCTTCCTTAATAGCTTCCGTTGCCGCTATGTACTCAGCCTCGGTTGTTAAGAGTGCTACCACCGACTATAACTAAGCCTTCCAACTTGTACAACATCTGTTTAAGTTGAAGAAGTAGGAGGTAATCGATCTCCTTTTATCCCGGTCTACTCCATAGTCTGAATCCGCAAAACCCTCAAAGCAGATGGACTTACCCCTCTTATCATAAACCAGCCTTACTTTTGGGCTTCCCTTTAAGTACCTCAACAACCATTTCATCCCAATCCAATGCTTCTTTCCAGGATTACTTATAAACCTGCTGAGAACACTTATTGCATGAGCAACATCAGGTCTAATGCTTACCATGGTGAACATAACAGAACCAACAGCACTAGAATAAGAGACTTTTTCCATTTCCTTCTTCTTCGCCTCCGATCTCGGACATTGATCGCTGGAGAACTTGAAATGACCAGCAAAGGGAACCTTTACTGGTTTGTTATCTTCTATAGAGAACTTAGAGATCATCTTCTCTATGTAGGAAGTTTGAGAGATCTTCAATCTATTTCTCTCCCTTTCTTGGATGATACATATCCCAAGGATCTTTTGTGCATGGTCAAGATCCTCCATCTCAAACTCCTCACTAAGTTGAGCCTTCAATTTCCTTATCCTCTCCATGCTGCTCCCAACCAGCAACATATCATCAACATAGATGAGGATGATCACCACTTCCTCAACCTTCTACCCCTTATAGTACAAACACGAATCATAGTAGCTCCTCATGAAACTCAAGCTGCTTACAAAGGAATCAAACCTCTTATTCCATTGCCGAGGTGATTCCTTCAGGCCATAGAGATATTTCTTCAATTTGTACACCAACTCTCCTTGCCTTATTTCCTCATAGCTTTCGGGTTACCTCATGTAAATGGTCTCATCGAGCTCTCCATATAAGAACATTTTCTTCACATCAATTTTCTCGATTTCCTAATCAAACTGGACCACCAATGCTAACATTATCCGTATCGTCTTATACTTCATAATCGGTGAGAAGATTTCGGTGAAATCTATGCCTTCTTTTTGTGTGAACCCCTTTGCCACCTGCCTAGCTTTATACCAAACTTCATCCCCTGGAGTATTCCCTTCTTTGATCTTATAGATCCATCTACAATCCACAACTCTCTATTTTTCTAGTTTGGGCACCAACTCCCAAGAGTTATTCTTCATCAAAGAATCCATTTCTTCCTCCATAGCCAGCTGCCACTTTGATGAATCCTTACACTCCATGGATTCCATGTAAGTTTTTGGTTCACTCGTCTCTCCGTCTGTCCAAGGAGCAGCTACATTAGCATCCACAAACCCATATCTCAAAGGTGGTCTCACTACCCTCCTTTCTCAGTCCCTTGTGAGTTGGTAGTCATTCTGTCTTGCTACATCAACCTCTTCCAGTTCAGCCTCCTCTTGAATGCCTTGAGCATGGCCTTCATTCAAGAGCTCTACCTAGTCTGAACCCTCTTGCCTTCCTTGCTTTACCTGAACCGAACTCTCCTTGATGTGATGCTTAACTACTTTCGGACTAGTTTGCTCACTATCCCCTGCAGGGTTAGTTTTCTCCAAGTAGGGAAATAACAATTCATTAAAAATAACATCCCTACTTATTATGAGTTTCATACCCTTCTTTTCTGAAGACCACAACCTATATCCCTTAACCCCATCACCATATCCTACAAATACACATTTTATAGACCTTGGGCTAAGTTTATCATCCTTTTGATGTGCATATGCAGCACACCCAAAAGTCCTAAGGTTGCTTAATTCAAGGGGTTTCCCACTCCACATCTCCATGGGAGTCTTGAGCTCTAAAGCTCTAGAGCGTGATCTATTTACCAAGTATGCAGCTGTAGCCACAGCTTATCTCTAAAAATATTTTGGTAAACTGGATCCTATTAACATGCACTTAACCTTTTCCATAAGGTTCTATTCATCCTCTCAGCAACTTCATTTTGCTGAGGTGTTTTTACAACTGTTCCATGCCTTAGAATGCCATTTAAGTCACAGAATTTATCAAAATCCTTATTGCAAAATTCTAAGCCATTATCGGTTCGTAAAGCCTTAACTACCCTACCTATTTGAGTTTCCAGCAACTTCTTCCACACAACTAATTTATTCAAGGCATCTGATTTATTTCTAAGTAAATAAACCCCACTCTTCTTGAATAATCATCAATTAAAGAAAAAAAGTAAAACTTACCTCCCTGTGTTGGTGTTCTTGCTGGTCCCCAAAGGTCCGAATGAATGTAGTCAAGAATCCCCTTAAACTTGTGCACTTCGGTGTTGAAGCTGACTAGATGTTGCTCCTAAGATTGCAACTCTCACAGAAATCCAGTTTCTCTACTTTGTCTCCTCCAAGTAGACCATCCTTGCTAAGAACTTGCAGGCCCTTTTCGCTCATATATCCCAAGCGAGTGTGCCAAAGGGCTGCCTTATCCATCTCAGCCATCAAGCTTGCTGCTTGATCATTGATTTCTATCTCTCCAATCATCTCATAGAGTCCATTGTTTCTTGCTGCTTTGATCACTACCAAAGATTCCTTGGCCATTTTGATCTTTCCTCCCTCTACTTTGCAAGAATACCCCAAAGAATCCAGCTGCCCTAATGAGATCAAATTCCTCTTCAAATCTGGAAGATACCTCACATTTCGCAGTAGCCTTATGACTCCATCAAACATCCTCAACTGGATGTCTCCAATCCCTCTCACTTGGCAAGAATTGTCATTCCCCAAGAAGACCCTTCCATCATTGATCTCCTTGAAATTCTTGAACCATTCCTTGTGAGGGCACATATGATAAGTGCACCCAGAATCCAGAATCCACTTCTCGCTACCTTGTCTCCTTCTCACATTTGAGCACACAACAAGCACATCTTGCTATTCTCTTTTGGCAACCGAAGCGCCTCCATTGTTGGTATGGCTTCTTCTCTCATCCCACATCTTCTTCCTGCAATCTTTCTTGAAATGGCCTTCTTTGTTGCAGTAGAAGCATTTCTTTCCTCCTCCAAGTCTTATCTTGGAATGAGATCTCCCATGGTTCTGCCCTCTACCTCTTGATTTCTCCCGGTAGTTGCCATGGGTGCTACTGCCATTCCGAGTTGCTGGCCTTCCTCTTACGAACAGCCCTTCTTTACTTGATGCCTCTCTCATCTTGGCTTTGAAATCATAAGCCCTTGTGGCATTGATCACAATCTCCTTGGTTAAAGTATCTCTTCCATACTCAATAGCATTAATCAGATTATCAAAGCAATCAGGAAGAGAGTTTAACAAAATAACAGCCAATTGTTCATCCGGGAATTTAATACTACAACTCATCAAATCTTGAACTAGTTTATTAAAGACATCAAGATTATCTTGCAACTCTTTATTAGGATCCATTTTAAAAGCAAAGATTCTTTTAAGAAGATAAATTTTGTTAGGGAGAGTTTTGGTAAGAAACAACTCATCTAGTTTCTTCCATATGACAGTAGGATTTTCCGAGTCTCCGCACTCCCTTATGACACTATCTGACATGTGTAGGAAGATGGTGTTGTATGCCATCCTCTTCATCTCAGTCTATTGCTCCTCTGTGACATTTGCTGGAAAAGCATCATCTTCTCCAATAGCCAAGTCAACTTTCTATTGCATTAGAACCGCCTTGATTTTCCGCTTCCATAGGGAAAAATCTCTTTTTCCATCAAAATTCTCAATGATGAAATTTGAAGCCATCTTTGCGGACAAGATCCCAGATTTATGCAATACCCACAAATACTTTCTTCTAAACCTCAAGAACACGATCGAAGATGGATCTTAGCACCGTTCTTGAATCACCCTCAAGAACACGATTTGATCTTGATCTTTACTCTGTTCTTGAATCACCTAAGAAGTTGATCTTTGATTCTTGGAGTCTTCACGCTATCACCTTCTTGTTCTTGCTCCGATACCCAGCTGTGCAAGCTCTGATACCACTGTTGGAAATCACCTTGACAAGATGCCCTGGTGGTGATCTTCCAAACACCCAAGTCTAAATGACTTGTAAAGAAAAGATACAGCAACCAAAGTAAGAAAGAAAAGAAGATAAGCAATTGTTATCGAGGTTTGGCAAAAGTCTACATCCCCATGAGTTCCTCTGAACTCTCTACACTAAATCAATGGTTCTTTACAACCCTCTTCAAGAAACCTCAAGTTCTTGAAGAAACTAAGAAGATGATAAGAACTATTACAATGCTCTCTATCAAATCTATACTACTCTCTCTTTAAAACCAGCCTCACTACAATGAGTCCCTCTTATGTTTTGTGTCTTTGCACTCTTACACAATTCTCTCTTGTATGCCTGTCACTCTTTACAATTGATCTCAAATTATATCACAATGTTGATGAGAATAAAGCTACGTGACCCTTTATATAGTGCACCAACTTCTTGTCCAATCTTAAGAGTCAATCTCCACCCTTAGATCTTGATGACCACTCAACCATGGCCTTTAATCATTCTTTAGTCAAGCTATGTGTTTTGATCTTGCATCCACGCACTCAACATAAGGCTGAAAAACTAGCCTTGGTGTGCCTTCAGGGTGCGGCCTGAAACAGGACAAGGTGTGGCCTAAAACAGGGCACACTTGCAGCCACTCTGTGCACCACGGCCTCATGTAGGGTGCACCACGGCCTGGCCTTCCTCCAGCATTCCTCCATGCTATGTGTTGCGGCCTAGACAAAGCTGGGCTGCAGCCTGACCTGATGCACATACTTTCCAGCTTGTGTGCTTAGGCGCACACACTAGTGTGCCTACCTTTTCCTTGCTCCAAGGTGCCGCGCACACTTCTGTGCACTTCTTTAACATGCTGAACTTTATTCTTCCAACCTTGGTTTAGACATTAACCTTGTTTAAACAATGTTTAAACCTTAGACAAATATCAACAACTCCTTCTAGGAAAAGGAAAGACACTAAAATGGGAAATATTTCTACTACTAGGAAAACATGAAATTGGAAAGTAACTAAAAGGAAATCTAACACAAAATAGGAAAAAAGTACAGCCTAGGAAAAGGAAAGACACTCATATGGAAAATACTTCTACTACTAGGAAAACATGAAATAGGAAAGTAACTAAAAAGAAATATAACACTAAATAGGAAAAAGTGCAGCCTAGGAAAAGGAAAGATATTGAAATGGGAAATACTTCTACTACTAGGAAAACATGAAATAGAAAAGTAACTAGAAGGAAATATAACACAAAATAGGAAAAAGTGTGGCACAAGCAAATAAAATCAAAAGAAATAAAGGAAAACTAACAATTTTAATAAGTAAAAGAGTAATAAAATCATATAAAAATTACACTTATCAGAACCCACGAAATCTTGATGTAGAAAACTTCAATAGAAAATTACGCTGTCAGAATTAATAGCATGATTTCAAAAACATGCTCATAAAATATCAGCTCAATCGGACCACGTATTGACCTCCGATCGTCAGCTTGATGGTTGTTGGTCGGGTTTAAAATTTCTAGCACTCTCTTTTCTCTAACTCTTCGTCCCTGCCACCGAAAATTCTAGAGAAGAAAATGAGAGACTTTTGTGCCGAGTCTCTAAGCCTTTGGCTTTAATAATACCACTAAGCATTTACTCTTATACCTTTCCTCTTCCTTTTTATTTAATTTGCAAGCCATCCTTCCTTTTGTTAACTAATCACATATCTTTCCTTAACCTTCCCAACTCTTTATTTTAAACCCAAAGTTCTTACTAACACTTACTTTACAAGAAAGTCTTTACCAAGTACCTCCATTTCCTTCATACTTAAATCACCCCTTAATCAAAAAGTCATGTAAGTGACTAACACCAATAAATTTAAAAAAAAAATTTGCAAGAATTTAAATTTAATCTCAAAGTCACCTTATAAAAAATTTAAATTTCAATTACATATCAAAAAATAAAATTCCATGATTTAAATTTTCCCATTGAGGTATCAGTCTCTTCAGCTCAACTGACATAACTGAGTGTCTATTCATAAGAAACATAGTTCAACATCCAATTGTCATTTAATGTTTAGAAGAATTCAATTTTCCATTAAGATAGTCGGTTGTGCCATTGAGACAGTCAACTATGTCTCAAAAAAAAATACTTTTTAACAATCAAGAATCGGGTTGACAGTTGATTGTCAAATTTCACAATCGACTGTCTAAACTTTTGTCCAATCCTCCAGTCGACTATCTTAAATGGCAATTGACTATCTAATTAACAAAATTTAATTATTCTTTCTTTCTCTTTTTCTTTGATTTTCTAAATCATCCAAACTATAAAACTATATTTTATTTTGAAAATCACCAACAATCCCCCACCATTTTTAAAATATTTTTGACTCTATAAATATTTAAAAATTAGATATTTCATAATCCATTGAAGTTTATATTGAACTTCACTTAGTGAAAACACATTAAAGCTAAACAAAATGTGTGGTAGTATGATACTTTGAACCGCAAATCCTATTTATTTAATCGGACATGTCTCACATATAAAACAACATCATAGAAATTGCCTGAAAAATTGCTGACACTTTGTAGGCCTTGTGTGATGTATCTTATGTCATGAGTGCTCTAGAGTCAATCCTTTGAACTCAACAGAAGTGGTCACGTTTTACACTCACTAAGTAAGCTTATCAAGTATGCTTTGTAGCTTAGCATTTCAAAGAAAAATTTTATAAGCATTATTAAGAACTCAAAGTTCACCATTCACTTTATTACTACGGTTTCCAAACACCCTTCTTCTAGGATGAAATATTTAATATAGGTGTTTACAATTACAAATGATGGTGTACTTTTTTTCATTGAACTAAAGACATATGGTTTGTAAGCATTGAGTCGAGGTTCCACCATGGGTGATTAATCATATGGACTTGATCTCCATCCATTATAATATTTTAATCATTTTCTAGCTAGAATTTTGGTTAATGTCTAGAATTTATACTTGGCTAAATACCTAGGATAATTCATTGTAATGCATTGCATACATAATACCAATCCCAGTTACACTCAAAATCACCCCACCACAAGCGATATTTTCCATCGTTTCTAACTACTTTACTTTTCTAACTTATAATTCATTATCATCCTCAGTATTTACTCGACACTTATACTATTGTACACTAACCACTATAGCGTATACTAGTCTCATCCAGATAAGATTTTATCACAAGTACCCTATTAAGATTCATATTCTTGTAAATTTCTAACAAAAAAAAAAATTTCGATTCTAAGTCAAGTACTACTCAAAATACACTAGAGGTCTTCTCAAAACTTATTTGAAAAATCACAACGAGATATTCCAACATAAAAATTCTATTATTTCTATCCCAAAATTTCTTAAACCTTCATTGAAATTATTAACTATTTTCTTAGGAAATTAGGAACTAAATCTTGTGATTGATCTTATATATCTCAATATATGCAAACCACAATATGGGTTCTAATTTTTCTTCTTGTCATAAAATTTCACACTCACATTAAACAATATTTCAATGTACATGTTTAACTCTTACATATATAACACCTCTAGAAAATATAACTTATGCAATTAAATGAAGATAACAATTAACTAGATATAAAATTCACAAGCCATTATAAGTTGAATTAATTAAACACGAATTTCATTGAAATTTTGAAATCTTTCCTTGTGATTTTAGTAAGCATACAAGTTCTATAATTTTCATACTTATATCGATTTCAAAAAATAATTTTAACTTAAACATTACACGATCTTCAATAAATATAGCAAAGTAAATTGAATAATCGATAATATAAACATAAATACTAATGTGGAAGTAATAACAAAGTAGAACTGTTATTTCCCAGGAAGGAAAGTGGCAGGTTACATGAAAACTTTTGACTTGGTATGTAGTTGATGAGGGGTATAACTGTCAATTCTATAGAAGAAAGATGGTGGAAATTTGTGAGGGAACTTTAGTTGGAAGTTTGATTCAATGGAAGGTGCAAAAGGTTCCACAAGGGACTCTGATGTAATATTGGGTCAATTTTTTTATCCTTTTTCTCTTCTTTGAAGTTGTTGGCCTCCTTCCCATCTTATATATCTATCTATATTATTAATCAGAAATCATATTTGGTATTCATCCTTCAAAATATCTAAAAAAATTAAATATATAACTTAAAAGTTTAAATAGAATTAGATATATAATTAATCTTACTCAAACTTCCTAAATCTTTTTCTTGCGTTACTGTCTCCGAGTATCTCATCCAAACTTAACTTTTGCGTTTTTCTTATCCCTCTCATCTTCAACCCGTGTCTTTTCATTCTTTTTATCTCTCTCATATTCAACTCACATTGATTCTCTCTTTCTCTCTTTATGTCTCTCTTTATTCTATGTTAACTAATTAACGTTAGCATATATAAAAACAAAACATTGAACATTATATGAAAGCTGCTTCTGTGATACTGACATGTACAAACTAAATTACTGATATCATTATGATCCTTAGGTACACAGCTTCCATTTCCAAGCTTGAAATTTGACCTTCAAAACACACTATTGTGAAAGCTGTAATAATTTGATTAATTTCATCATAATGCACAGACTGCTAAATAACCTGAGAAATTATTCATACTCGATTCAATTGTCATAGGATTCTAGACCCTATGACCCACTATGGTCTGTAAAGAATATTGGACATGTGTAACCATATGAAGATTTTTATGACTTTTGAACCAAAGACTAAGTTGAGAAAAATATACTGTCAACTTGGGAGGGCTTCAATATTTGTTCTATTTTTCTGCTTATTCAAGGAAGAATAAATGTATTCTCTTTTAAACTAAAGAAATACTGTTTTCAGAGAGGCATGAATCATCAATATGAGAGCCTTAACCGTACTTTTTCTCTACTATTCTTTGTGCTATGCATTTATATTCTCTATAGCGGTAGACACCATAGCTGCAAATGAAACAAGCAGAGACAGCGAGACTATAATTTGAGCTGTTGAGTGCTTTGAAATAGGATTTTTTAATCCTGGTGGCTCAAAGAATCAGTACTTAGGAATTTGGTACAAGAAGATAGCAACCGGGACAGTAGTATGGGTTGCCAACAGAGATTTACATCTCAACAATTCATCAGGAGTTCTACAAGTTACCAATCAGGAAATTCTAGTCCTTCTCAATGGAACAAACAGCAAAATTTGGTCCTCAGATTTATCAGAAGCCGTGCAGAATCCAGTAGCACAGCTTTTGGACACAGGAAATCTTGTCGTTAGAGATGGAGTTGATAAGAACCTTAAAAAAATTGTGGTATAGTTTCGACCACCTAGGTGATACACTATTAGCAGGCACGAAGTTTGGTAAGAACTTGGTTACCGGGCTTGATAATTACCTCACATCAAGCAAAAGTGCTGATGATCCTTCTTCAGGTGATTATACAGATCGGCTCAATCCTGATGGATATCCACAATTCTTTCTAAAAAAAGGTTCAGATATAGTTTTGCTGTCAGGACCAAGGAATGGCCTTCATTTTAGTGGGCAGCCAATTTGAAGGAAAACACGATTTATTCATATGAATTTGTTCACGATGAGAAGGAGATTTTCTATAGGTATGAACTTAAAAACAGTTCGGTTGTTACAAGGATGATGTTGAAATCCAATGGTGTTGTGCAGAGTTTCGCTTGGATTGATTGCTTTCAAAATTGGAATCTCTACGTATCAACTCAGATAGATGATTGTGACAGGTATGCATGGTGTGGTGCATATGGTGGTTGCAACATTAACAACAACCCGGCTTGTGGGTGCTTGGAAGGATTTGTGCCTAAAGTTTTAAAAGATTGGGAAGGAAGTGATTGGTCGAGTGGATACGTTCAAAGAACTGAGTTTGAATGTGGTCAAGGAGAGGGATTTCGAAAGATACTAAGCATAAAGGTGCCGGACACATGAAACTCTTGGTTTAACAGAACAATGAACCTTAAGGAATGTGAGGAGGAGTGGTTGAAGAACTGCTCTTGTACAGCTTATGCAAATTTGGAAATCAGAGATGGAGGAAGTGGGTGTTTGCTTTGGTTTGATGAGCTGATTGAGGTTAAAGAAAACACAGAAAATGGTCAAGATATTTACATTAGGCTGGCTGCTTCAGAATTAGCTATGCGTTTACCTATTTACATCTCAATTACTACATGTACATATTAGATAGAGACTGCATAGAAAATATTGTTTCCTATTTCCTTTATGTTTATTACTTTTTGGTTTACGTATCCACTAATTGTTAATCATTCTCCAATCATTAGTATTTTATCAAAGAAAGGATATGCTTATCTTGAACCATCAAATTACCTGTGCAAATGTTTCCCAGTTGAAAATGCCAGCGGAAACTATAAATAACTGTCTTCTGGCTGAAGGTTCTAATTTTTTTGCTTTCAGTATACTATATTTAGTCCTCAAGGTGGATCCTAAGCCAACAAAAAGTGCTGTCTAGAGTGTTTTACATATAATATGATTTGAGGAATTAGTTGATTCACGAATTCTTATGATTTATTCATTCAGTTTTCAGTTGCTGCAGGTTCTCTCCAAGTGAGTTCCTTGTTATTGCTAAATTCACCTTTAAGCAAAGTAACTGGTTTCATTTTACCTGCTAAATTCAACCATGAGCAGTAGAAATTCCTGCTTTTCTTGTAATAGTAATCACTAGTTTTACCGTGTATAAACTGCCTAATACTCTGTGTCGAATTGGTTATGCAGAGACTAGCAGCACGAAAATGAAAAAACTAGTGAGCTTCATAGTCATCCCTGTTCTGGCTTTGGGTTTGGTTTTCCTATTCTTATATTATGTGAATAGGAGGAAGCTTAAAAGAAAAGGTAAGCAGTAATATTCTGAATGTAATCTCTATGAAACAAAAACAAAATTTATTTCTTCAATATGCACACTGTTTGATGCCTTGCAGGGAGAATGGTAGTGGCTGGTGAAAGCGGGGAGAAAGATTTAGAGCTGCCATTATTTGATCTGGCTACTATAACTGATTCAACCAATAACTTTTCAGATCTCAATAAAATTGGAGAAGGTGGCTATGGTCCTGTGTACAAGGTACTGCTGCGTCTTGATTAATAGCTACTGAAACTGCTACTTACATCATGTGTTCACAATAGCAAATGTTTGTATCTACAGTTTGTTATTATTGATCTGCTGAAGCCCAAATATTAATTTTTTTTTTTTATCTGTAAATGAAAGTTTTATTGATCAAAAACTTGTACAAAAATCACTAGGCATACCCAGGGGATTTACAGAGAGAGCTTCAAAACATTAAGACTTACAATGATGCTAAGTAAGCCCAATGGCTATACAATGCTAGGAACATAGACAAGCATACAAGCATACAAGCTGGACTTGCAGCAGCAGCCTTACAAAATTCTCTGGGCATACCCAGGTGATAAACAATGAGAGTATTTACAAAAGAGAGCAATATAACAACAAATAAGCTTACAAGGGAAGCCTACTCCCTGGAGAAACAAGAACAAAAGCAAAAAGCTGGACTTACAGCAGCAGTCTAATCTCTGGGCAGGTAGCATATACAACTTTGTAGATTACAACTTGGATCTTTTTTGCTAGACTAGAGGGTAGCACAGGGGCTTGTTCAAATAGTTTTCCAAATGTAGTACACTGTGCAAGCTAGGGCAAGTCTTTTTGCAATGGCTGGGGGGCCAGTTCCCTTGATTTTTTGAGTCCACTTGCTTGCACTTTCAATTGTAGACATTAGCCTTCTACAATCAAGCCATTTTTTGATAGCATCCCAGGTTTCCTTGCTGACCCTACAAGTGAAGAAGAGGTGTTCCCTAGACTCATCATGGTCTTTGCATAGGGGGCAGAGTTTGTCTTCCCCTTCAAGTTGAAGTTTATCTTTGGTGAGCAGCTTGTTCCGGATGGCAAGCCAAAGGATGAAAGAGTACTTGGGGGGGAAGTAACCATTCCACACCAGTGAGGCCCATCTGACCTCATTACCTTTCTGTCTGGTTGATTTATACACCTTCTTAATGCACAGATCATCCTGGACAGTCCAGTCCTTGAGTTTGTCTTTGGCTTGTTGGGGGGAGGATGGATGATCAGATAGGCTATCTCTGATTTCAAGAATTCTCTTCCATAAATAGGAGTCATCCTTACTGGCCCTGATCTCCCGGATGGAACTACTCATTAGGTAATAATGTTGCACCCATTGAATCCATAAAGAGTCCTTCTTCATGTGAATGTTCCATAAGACTCTTGTGAGTAGAGCCTTGTTCCAGGCTTTGAGATCAACCAACCCTAAACATCCTTCAGACTTAGGTTTACACAGGTCTGCCCAGGCTACAAGAGCCTTCCTCATGCCACTGCCCTTACCATTCCATAAGAAGGTCCTGCATATCCTAATAATTTTCTCCAGGATGTTGCCAGGAATTGGGAAAATGGCAAGCCAGAAGCACTCAACACCTTGAAGCACTGACTTAATCAACTCAGTTCTGCCAGCATAGGACAATGAAGAGCCAGCCCAGACATTGATGTACCCAGCTATTTTGTCAATGAGGGGGGAGTAGTGTGTGGCATTTAATCTAGCTGATGCCAGAGGTACTCCTAGATATTTAAAGAGAAGGTTGCCCTCTTCCATTCCAGTAATTCTTCTAATTTCAGTCTGTTCCTCAGCCTTGACTCCAGCATGATAGATGTTGGACTTGGCCAAGCTTGCTTTCAGCCCAGAGCACTCACTAAACTGGTTGATGCATTTCATTAGCATCCCAACAGATTTACTATCCCTCTAGCAAAGAGAATGAGGTCATCAGCAAAAGCTAAATGGGTGATCTTAAGTTTGTCACATTTAGGATGAAATCTGAAACCATCCTTTTCCTTTAACCTCCCAAGGAGCCTGGACATATACTCCACTATCATAACAAACAGGTAGGGGGAGAGAGGATCACCCTGCCTAAGGCCTCTTTTCCCTGCAAAGAACCCATGCATACTCCCATTGATGGATAGGGAGAAGGATGTTCTAGTCCCTAAACTTTCCAGGAAATCCAAGACCCTCAATAAGACTATTCAGGAATTCCCATTCAACAGAATCATATGCTTTCCTGAGGTCTGTCTTGATCATGCATCTAAGGGAGATTCTTTTCCTACAATACTTTTTTAGAAGTTCCTGAACCAGATAGATGTTCTCTATCATGCTCCTTGATTTGATGAAGGCAGCTTGAGCTTGGTTGACAATGAGATTTAGGCAGGGAGCTAGTCTTGAAGCAAGAATCTTGGAGATAATCTTGTATATAACATTGCAACAGGCAATAGATCTGAAGTCCTGAAATCTTGTTGCTTGTTTACCTTTTGGGATCAGAGCCAAAGAGGCGTGGTTTAGCTGTTTTAAAAGCCTCCCATTCTGGAAGAATTCCTTCACTGCCTCTATGATATCTTTGCTGACTGCATCCTAAGCTTTCTTGAAGAATCTAGAGGAATAGCCATCTGGGCCAGGGGACTTATCCTCCCCTATACTCCACAAGGCTTCCTTTATCTCAGCCTCAGAGACTTCCTTGATCAACTGGTCAGCTTGACTCTCTTGGACAAGAGGGCCAGCTCTAATGACATCTAATTCTAAAGGGCAACTTGATGAAGAACCAAAAAGGACCTTACAGAACTTAAGAAATTCCTCCCTCACTCCATCTTCAGAGGTAGTCAATGATCAAGTAGAGGAAACCACAGCAGCTATATGGTTTTTGCTAGTCCTTCTTTTAACCAGAGCATGAAAATACTTAGAGCCCCTATCACTATTGAGGAGGTATCTACACTTAGTGATGAGTCTTAAATAATGCATATTTAAGACCCTTAACTTATATTTGTTATGCTCTTAGTTAGTAGTATTTCACTTTATTTTATGTTTTTTTTTTGTGTTTTGTGTATTTTTACAAGATTGTGGAGAAATTGAAGCATTTCAGGAGATGTGAAGCTTCAAAAGAAATTGCGATCGATCGCACTATGCTGCGATCGAGCGCAAGGTCATCAATCCCACATCGAAATGTTTGCAGTGCATCGCACCTGCGCTCGAGTGCACAGACCTGCGATCGAACGCAAGTGATCATCCCACATCAGTCAGAAATCTTTACAGCGCGATCGAGCGCACCAGACACACGATCGAGCGCACCTGCGATCGATCGTAATATACTGCGATAGAGCGCACTCGGGCAGTATCCCACATCGATTCTGCAAGCCACATTGCTCCGGGTCTCCCCCTATATAAACACCACCTGACTTCATCATTCAGTGTACAATTCCTGAGCCACTTTGGTGTTTACCGGTGGACGTCCACTAGCATTCTGGTGGATCCCGAAGGCATTGCTACCACGAGGGGAAGCGCCGCCCATCAGCAAGTGGAATTTCTCTCATGTAAAGTTGTTTATTTATTTATTTTTATTTAGTTGTTGTAGTTTAATGTTTAGCACTTTTATTATGAATTATAGTTTCATAGTTATGAGTGGCTAAACCCTTCAGCTAAGGTTGAAGATGAAGCCCCACCATTGTTTGGCGTAGTAGTTCAGATTTGCTTGTACAAATCTGACAATTTTTAGTATAAAATGTTCTGTCAATTATTTGAGTTAATCTTATAATTGATTGAGTTTAAATTTTCTGTTGGATATTCTTTGTGTTTCATCTGATGGATACATTGAATGTTTTTTGATTAAATTGGATTTCCTTTGTGATTTGTTAAGAGCAGATACATTGGATGCTTTTGGTTTAGTTGGGATATTCTTTGTTTTTTGTCTTATAGTTGGACTCATGGAATGTTTTGATAGGCTATATTTTTAGAACATATATGCTTAACTTCGGTGGGGTAGATTTGGAAACCTTAGTGTTTTAATTATTAGTTTTTAAAAATCAATTTAGTTTAATTTTAATTTCTTTTGCAAACTATCATCTGAAATTCGGAACTAGGTTAAGATAGAGTTAGTTTAGATTGAAAATATACTTTCACAACGCAATTCCCTGTGGATTCGACCTCGCACTTGCACAACACTATACTGCAAACGACTCGTGCGCTTGCGAGTAATTTAAAACTCGCAAGAAGTTTTTGGCGCCGTTGCCGGGGAATTGTTTAGTTTGTGAAAATTTTTGGTCTGAATTGATTTTATTTTTCTACTAGTTAGTTATCCAAATATATATATATATATATATATATATATGTGGATGAATCCAGCGCCGGTTTCACAGTCTTTAGAGGACACCATTAAGGAGTACATGAAAATGACATGCCCGTCCATCAATGCTGCCAACACATCAATGTTGATAGCTGTTCCATCTGTGCTAGTCCTATGCATCTAGCACAGAATTGTCCATCAATGCCGGCTTGTGCCGAGTATCCCATGGAACAAATGAATGCTTTCAATTACTATTGTTGGCAATCAAATGGATCTTACTCCGAAACATACAATCCAGGGTAGTGGAACCACTCTAATTTTTCATGGACGCAGAACCAACTGAGGAATCAAGGAGGAGCCCCTTATCAAGCTCATAATCAATACCCTCCCGAATTTCCTCCGCCAGTTCCAAGTTATAGTCACTCAGCCTATCCAGCATCATTACCTGCTTACCAAGCTCCCATTCAAACACCAGTGCCAGTTTCACTGTCACTTGAGGACATCCTTAAGGAATACATGAAAATGACTAGCCAATCCATGAGCGAAGTGATGAGTGCAACAATAGAAAACACCCAAGTGATTGCCAAGCTAGAGAGTCAAATTGATCAAATCGCAAGTTACATAGGTGAAGGAGAGGAAAGAGAGTTCCCTAGTCAACCTGAGCCTAACCCAAAGGAACAGTTTGCAGTGGGAATTCATCAACTCCTATCCATTGGCAGGAACAAGTGCAACCAACTGTCTCATACTTGTCTGGGACACAAGTGGATAATCAAGTGGAGGAGAACCCTGCTATGCAACAAGGGCAAGAAAGTGGCAACAAGGAAAAGAGAGATGCTTAGCCATCTACAGCCACACCTATTATTAAGGATCTCTCTAGGTCGTTTTTACCTAAAGCGCCTTACCCTGAGAGACTACAAGCGCCCAAGAAAGAAGAGAAGTCTGAGGACATTATGGAGGCAGGCTTTGCTCAGTTTGGAGAGGATTTAGACTTAGATAAGTTACTTGAGCAAGCAAATACCATATTGGAGTCTGCTCCTCGAGAGAGCAGTAAGACAGAGGAGACTGTGGATGAATCCCACATTGAGGACCCCTTGGAGGCATGCTTTCCTCACTTTGGAGAGGACTTAGGCTTAGATAAGTTACTCGAAGAAGTGAATGCCATTTTGGAGTCTGATCCTCGAGAAAGCAATGAGACGGAGGAAACCATAACACCTGAACCCCCCAAGAAGGAACTTAAGCCTTTACCGGACAATCTAAGTATAAGTTCCTAGGTTCAGCAGATTCTTTGCCTATAATTATAGCTTGAGATTTGGGTGATGCTCCAGAGGAGAAATTATTGGATGTCTTAAGAGAGCATAAGGAAGCTATAGGCTGGACTATTGAGGATGTCAAGGATATCAACCCCTCGTTGGAAATACACACGATACAGTTGGAGGAGAATGCCAAGCCATCGAGGGAGCCACAAAGAAGGCTCAACCCTGCTATGCAAAAGGTTGTGAGGGCAGAAGATATTAAGCTGTTAGAGGCAGGGATCATTTATCCCATCTCTGATAGCAAGTGGGTGAGCCTGATTCAAGTCATGCCCAAACATGCTGAATTAACGGTAGTGAAGAATAAGGACGACGAGTTGGTGCCAACTCGTGTTCAGTCAGGAGGGAGAGTGAGTATAGACTACCGTAAGTTGAATGCTGCCACTAGGCCTGATCATTTTTCATTCCTATTTATTGATCAGATGGTGGAGCACTTAGTTGGGCATGTTTATTAATGTTGGGTCTGGCTGAAGACGTTAAACTTAGCGCTCATGGGAGGCACCCCACAACTTATCTTTTTTGTTTATTTATTATTTCGCATTTTTATTATTAATGTTTATTTCCAGTGTTTTTTTTTCTTTTCCAGTTTTTATTTTTCAGGGACAAAGCGTACTTCAGTCCAAGTTTGAGGGTATGCTATGAGCCATACCTATCCAGCTAGTTCTCCATATCTCAGGTCAGCTCTTTCCATATTAGTCACACAATGGGGTCAATGTGTAATTTAAGTTTGGGGGTATAGGAGACACATCACACACTTTGTCCTAATTTGTTGTCTTTTCGTCGTAGAGAAAAATATATGCTCATGTTGTTGTGAAATTTTGGTTGATCTTAACATTTTCTGTTATGTGATGTCATTGGTGAGCTTAACATTTTGAACACATGATCTGGTGATAAATTTTTAAAATTTAGTTACTTACCTTAGCCATTTGAGAATTCACATGTTTGACATAATCTAACACGAGCACATTAGCACAAATTATGTGAGGTATGACATGTGATTTTAATGTGTATTTTTCCTTATCTTAACTGAAACTGGATGACTTGTTGGATGAACATTTGGGCATCAAGAAAAAAAAATTAAAAAAAAATTACTACAACTTTCCGCTAAGTAACTGGACCTCTTGCCTTAGTAAGCAGTAAGTGTTCACGTCAAAAGGTAGAATTTTGCTTGGTTGTATTAAGGCCAGTTTATTTTCGTAGTCTTTTTGACTCGAGTTAATAAGTCCTTAGGGGTGTCTGTACACCTAATGCCCTAAAACCATCTGGTTTGGGAGTCATTGACTCAACACTCGCTACATGGGTCAATTAGAAAGCTTAAGGGAACTAAACATAGCCGTGCCTTATTATAAAAAAAAATAAAAAACTATGCCTTTTTCGTTCATTTTGATGGGAAATTCAGTGAATCTTGAGACATGGAGACCTTACACATTGGAGTTACTTGGAAGCTTCACTTTTATATGCTAATTCACTTTACACAGTGTCAGACTTGTGATGCCTTGACCTGCCTGTTATAAGCAATTAGATTTTAACATTTCTATTCATTACGAAGATGGGTCTATCTTTTTAAGCTTGCTCATGAATGAATATCATGGTGATGTGTGCTCCTTAAATTTTTGGATACCATGAGTGATGAACTTATCTTTATGTTCTTTGTTTTTCATTGAGTCTTTTATTTTGTTTTGCTAAGGGACTAGCAAAATATAAGTTTGGGGGTATTTGATGAGTCTTAAATAATGCATATTTAAGACCCTTAACTTATATTTGTTATACTCTTAGTTAGTAGTATTTCACTTTATTTTATGTTTTTTTTTGTGTTTTGTGTATTTTTACAGGATTGTGGAGAAATTGAAGCATTTCAGGAGATATGAAGCTTCCGGAGAAATTGCGATCGATCGCACTATGCTGCAATCGAGGGCAAGGTCATCAATCCCACATCGAAATGTTTGCAGTGCATCGCACCTACGCTCGAGCGCCCAGACCTGCGATCAATCGCAAGTGATCATCTCACATCGGTCAGAAATCTTTACAGCGCGATCGAGCGCACCAGACACGCGATCGAGCGCACCTACGATCGATCGCAATATACTGCGATCGAGCGCACTCGGGCAATATCCAACATCGATTCTGCAAGCCACATTGCTCCGGGTCTCCCCCTATATAAACACCACCTGATTTCATCATTCAGTGTACAATTCCTGAGCCACTTTGGTGTTTACCGGTGGACGTCCGCTAGCATTCTGGTGGATCCCGAAGGCATTGCTACCACGAGGGGAAGCGCCGCTCGTCAGCGAGTGGAATTTCTCCCATGTAAAGTTGTTTATTTATTTATTTTTATTTAGTTGTTGTAGTTTAATATTTAGCACTTTTATTATGAATTATAGTTTCATAGTTATGAGTGGCTAGACTCTTCAGCTAAGGTTGAAGATGAAGCCCCGCCGTTGTTTGGCGTAGTAGTTCAGATTTGCTTTTACAAATCTGACAATTTTTAGTATAAAATGTTCTGCCAATTATTTGAGTTAATTTTATAATTGATTGAGTTTAAATTTTCTGTTGGATATTCTTTGTGTTTCATCTGATGGATACATTGAATGCTTTTCAATTAAATTGGATTTCCCTTGTGATTTGTTAAGAGCGGATACATTGGATGCTTTTGGTTTAGTTGGGATATTCTTTGTTTTTGGTCTTATAGTTGGATTCATGGAATGTTTTGATAGGCTATATTTTTAGAACATATATGCTTAACTTCGGTGGGGTAGATTTGGAAACCTTAGTGTTTTAATTATTAGTTTTTAAAAATCAATTTAGTTTAATTTTAATTTCTTTTGCAAATTATCATCTGAAATTCGGAACTAGGTTAAGATAGAGTTAGTTTATATTGAAAATATACTTTCACAACGCAATTCCCTGTGGATTCGACCTCGCACTTGTACAACGCTATATTGCAAACGACTCGTGCACTTGTGAGTAATTTAAAACTCACAACACTTAGCCTGTTGTGTAAGGAAACTCCTCTTAGCTTCTGCCAGTTGAAAGCCTTGAGTTTCATAGAAGTCACCAAAGCTTGAAGCTCTGGGTCAGCTGGGTTATTATGGAGCTCTTTTTGGAGACTAGCAAGGGTTAAGGATGCTTCCAGGGCTCTTTTAGAGATGTAGCTAAAGTGTTTTTCATTGAGTAGTTTGAAGTAGGGTTTAAGGCCTTTCAGGTTTCTACAAAGTTTGAACTGCTTAGTACCCCCCAAAGTCCTGCCCCAATGGACTCTAACTGTATCCAACAACTTGTCATGGTCAGTCCACATATTGAAGAACTTAAAAGATCTTCTAGCCCCCCTAACATCATCCATCAAGCTCACAAGACAAAGAGAGTGATCAGATAGACACCCTTCAGGCAGGAAGGAAGCTTGGGCTCTCAGCCCCTTTTGATACCAAACATTATTCACCATTATCCTGTCCAACTTACTCTAGACTTTGTTGTTAGTCTAAGTGAATAAACACCCAGTAGCAATGACATCAGACAAGCCTGTCTCTCTACAACAAAAGGAGGGGTCCCTGAGCTCAGTTACAAGAAGACCATTGGCTTTCTCCTCAGCTGCAAAAACATTGTTAAAATCCCCCAAGACAAGCCAAGGGCCAAGGTAATCATAACTGAAATTACTAAGATTGTCCCACATAGGTCTTCTAGCCACAATGGTGTTACAACCATAAACAAAGCTAATTACAAATTTGTATGAAGTAATTAAACATAGAGCATTACAATGAATAACTTGGGAACTAGCTTCTATAAGGGATAGACTGACCTTGGAAGGATCCCAAAGTACCAAAATTCTGCTTGGTTAATGGGTGGAGAAATTGTTGAGCTGGCTCCATAAATTGAACTTGTTTCCCATGATTCTATGCAGTTTAGTTTCATCAAGCTTGCACTCCAAAATTCCCATCACATCAATCTTCTTGCTCTTCTTGAGGTGCAGTACCCCATTGTGTTTGAAGGGCTTGTGGAAGCCCCTGATGTTCCAACTAGCTATAATCATTAAGGGGTTAGGGAGGGCTTACCTCCCTTCCCAATTTGGTGGTGATATTTCTGGCCTGTCTTCCCCTTCTTCTTCTTAAAGGTAGGGAGGCAGCTACCCTGCACCCCTGGTTCCATTAGCAATTCCCTAGTGTCTGGAGGATCAGAGTTATGAGTGGACCTTAATCCAGTTACCCCTTGGATTGGAGTGGAAGTAGCCTCAGGCCTACCTCCACCCTTGCCTCACTGGGGCAGGGGTCATCTCTTGGTAAATCAGTCTCAGCCTGAACCACCTCTCTAGGGGCCAAGGCTGTCTTTCCTTTAGCTAAGGGGTCAGGCCTATCTCCCACTGTCTTAGCCTGTTGATTGTTCCCCCTCTTGTCCACTTCATTAGGGGCTTTAGGCTCATCTTGCCTTGGTATTTCTCCCCCTTTTCCATTATGTTTCCTCCCCTTATCTGCTTTGGCACTCAGGCTATCGGAGTGAAGGTCATGGCCAAGGACTTTGCATTTAGAGCAATATCTTGGGAGGTTTTCATAAGATATCTTTTGCTCAAAGGTATTCCCATTAGGGAAGCTAACAGGCACTGAAAACTTGATTCTTTTTGCTACATCTATCTCCATAAGCAACCTAGCATATGAGATTTTATCTTTGTTGTTTGTGAATTGGTCAGCATATAAGGGTTTCCCAAGTTGGGATCCTATCTTACTTAAGCAGTTAGCAGTCCACAACTCAAGGGGCAGGCCCTTCAATTGAATCCATAGAGGAATGGTGCTTATTTCTTCATTGCCAAATTGAAAAAATTTAGGCATGGTTTTCAGTAGAAGGGGTTTACCATAAACTTGATAGGGCCCTTGTTGCATTACATTCAAACTGGCCTCAACAGTCTCAAACTTAAACACAATCCAGCCACTATCATGGAATTGGGTTGAGACTTTTACCTTCCAGGAGTCAGTGAGCATCTTCAAGGCTGTCCTTCCTGGAAATCTCCCAGCAAAGTAGCCTATCAAGCAGAATGGGTAATCACTAAACACCTCCTCAATGTCCTCCTCTGTGACACACATAGTTTCTCCGTCACATTTAACTGTGGAGAGTTGGAGACCCTTGCTTTGCTTCTTGTTGTCAGCAAACAAGCTAACCCAAGGAGCTTTCTTTCCTTGCTCCGGGGGAGCACTTCCTGTGTTAGCTTGACCAGTAGTTCCTTGGTTATCAAGAGTGCCAGGTGAGCCAGCCTGCTCAGGGGGAGCCATAGTGGAACAAGAACCAGCTGGGGAACCCCCATTCTTCATTGGAGTATGAGGTCTGAACCCTTTGCTTGCCTTTTTCCTATCCAGCCTAGCTGCAGCTGAACCTACGTGAACAGTAGCATTGCAGTTGGGATCATCTTCTTCACTAGAAGAATAGGACTCTTCTTGGCCAGAGCTATCATCATTCTCTTCAGAGGAGCTTTGGTTCTCTTCCTTTAGGGTCTGAGACTCTTCCTGCATTGTCTTCCTATCTCCCTTATCCTTGGATTGGATTTGGGTACTGTTCACCATTGAAGCTCTGAATATGCTTCCTTCACTGCCCAAGGCTGGGCCTACCACACCAGCCCTCATGGACTTGGATACTTCCTCTCCTAGGGAGCAGGAAGAGCTTTCTGACCCTTTGCTTGGTACTCTTGCTCCATGCTTGCTGGAGCTAACTGGAACTTCATCTCGCGACAAAGTTACTGTAGCAGCTTTGTTTTTGAAATGACTCTCAACATATTCCATGTCTTTCTATTCTTGGACTGAGATATGGGGCTTCCTACTTGATTTCTTCTTACCCATGCTAGAGATTGCAGGGATTTTGGAGCTGTGAGCAAGAGAGAGGAAGTAGAAGGGGGCGGGAAACCATGGGCAAGTACTGTAGCAGATGAGAGCTTTTCTCTCTAGCTTGCCCGGGTTACTGACTCCCCAAATATTAATCTTATTCACATAATTTATCATCAAATATTTAGAAATGATATATCAAAATATATGCATTCAGAAAGAAGGTTATAATTTCTGAATTTTTATTTTCAGCCAAACGAATGCTAAAGAATGGCTTAATAAATTATGTTTTCAAGGTACATTGAGCAATGGACAAGAAATAGCAGTGAAGAGGCTTTCGAAATATTCAACACAAGGACTCATTGAATTCAAAAACGAAGTCTTATGTATTGCGAAACTGCAACATCGAAACCTTGTAAAGCTTTTAGGATGCTGTATTCAAGTAGAAAAAAAAATATTGATCTACGAATACATGCTCAATAAGAGCTTGGACGCCTATATTTTTTGTATGGTTCCCTCATAATCATTGTATCCTTTCAATTTTCATATCACAACCATTATGGACTAACTTGGATGAGAATATTTGCAGCTCAAAATCAAAGTAGATTACTTGATTGGCCTAAACGCACCCACATTATTAAAGGAATTGCGTGGGGGCTTCTTTATCTTTATCAAGATTCTAGACTGAGAGTCATCCATAGAGACCTAAAAGCTGCCAATATTTTATTGGACAATGAGATGAATCCAAAAATCTCAGATTTTGGCTTGGCTAAAACTTTTGGAGGACAGGAAACTGAAGCAAACATAAAAAGAGTAGCCGGAACATAGTAATTGTTCTTCTCTTCTTTCCAGGTTAATATAATTAATCAATTTTAATTAATTTCAAATTTGTTACATTTTCTTCAATGATTTCTTGCAGTGGCTACATCTCTCTGGAGTATACAATCGACGATCTTTTCTCAATAAAATCAGATGTGTTTAGCTTTGATGTATTGGTGTTAGAGATAGTGAGTGAAGGAAGAAACAAAGGATTTCACCATCCAGACTATGAGCTCAATCTCCTTGGGCATGTAAGTATTAAGTCAAATACTAACATTTTTGTTAACTGGGGATTAGAATAATGTGAGAGTGAAAAGGCTTTCAGTCTAGTACTCCGTTATTTATATTAACACATATATTCATAATTACAATAATACCCTTAACCCTCAACACTTCTCTTCAAGTTAGGGCATAGATTTCATATTCATCAAACTTGTTACATATAGGTCTAATTCGTGGGCCATCCAACAGTTTAGTAAACAAATATGCTAACTGATCTACTAACTTCAGATGTCTTGTATTGATGGCATTTTGTAAAAGTTTTTCTCGAACAACATAACTATCAAATTCAATATGTTGAATCCTTTATTAAAGTACCAAATTATTTGCAATACAAATGCTTGTTTGATTGTCACACACTAATCTCATTTGGACGTGACTGCTTATACTCAAGTTATGCTAATAACTGTCAGCCAAACTAATTCATAGGTAGTATCGTCGCTTTGTATTCATACTCGACAGTCGATCTAGCAACCACTGTTTGTTTCTTACATTTCCATAACACTAGATTACCCCCAATAAATACATAATATCTAGTAGTAGACCTCTTATACGATGGATAACCTGTTAGTGTAACCCTGAATGTGAGTATGACCATGGTTTTGATAGAGTAAGTCACGACAAGGGATACTCTTAAGATATCTCAAAATACGAATAAAAGCATCCCAATGACTAGTCCATGGGGTATCTAAAAACTAACTAACCTCATTGAACATGCCAATCCATGCTCTAGGGGACTGTTTCAAGCCATATAGAGACTTGTTCAACCAACATACTAACCCAAACTTCCTTTGAGCAACAAACCCACAAGGTTGCTCCATGTAAATCTCATATTGTAAACCATATAGGAAAAGAAGAGAAAGAACAACCTTTTTTTTACACTTATTATAGTGAGTCAATTGTGTCAATAACCAGGTAGGATCTAAGGGAACAACACTGGGATGAACAAAAAGGTATGTGCTGTAACAAGTTTATGTTAAAGGTGACATCAGAAGAGACCAGACAATGTTTGCGGCCAGGAAGCTCGCTGAAAGTAGCAAATTTTGCTGAAGAAAAAGGTTCTTCTTGGAAATGAAACAAACAACATTGGAGGGAAAGAGGATTTGCACTGAAAAAGAAGGAACTAAATCGTGATTGGAAAGTAACCTGACCACACCGGGGAAAAGACCAAATTGCGTCGGAAAAAGGGTTGGCTTATTGTAACTTAGGGTTTGTGTGGGTATATAAGAGGAAGTGGAAGAAGAAGAAGATGGATTCGAAATTTTGTTTTGTTTTCTATTCTTTTAGGGTTTATTTTGATCTTAAGGAACATGCTCTGATACCATGTTAACTTGGGAGTAGAATAATGTGAGTGAAGAGGCTATCAGTCCGGTCCTCTAATATTTATATTCACACATATATGCCTAAAATAAAAAATACTAAACCCAAAACCCGAAAAAGAAAGAACCAAATCATGCTTGAAAAGTAACTAGACTGCGTTAGGGAAAAGACTAAATCATGTCGGAAAAAAGAGTTGAGTTTTTGTAATTTAGGGTTTCTATTGGTGCGGTAGAGGAAGAAGAAAAAAAGTGGGTTTCAATTTTTTTTTGTTTAATTTTTTATTCTATTAGGTTTTATTCAGGATCTCAAGAAACATGCTCTAATACCATATTAACTTGGGATTAGAATAATGTGAGAGTGAAATAGCTTCCAGATACTATCTGATCCTCCAATATTTATATTAATGCATAATGACAATAATACCTTTAACCTTTAACAATTTTCTATCTCAAACTTATTAACATTGTTGCAAAAATTCTACAGGCTTGCAGACTCTATAAAGAGAGAAGGCCCATTGATTTGATCGATGAACATTTAAAGGACTCTTGCATTACCTAAAAAGTTTTGTGTTCAATCCATGTGGGTTTATTATGTGTGCAGAATCGTCCAGAAGACTGACCGAGCATGGTAATTGTGGTGTTGATGTTGACCAGTGAAGTCACACTACCTGAGCCGAGGGTGCCTGGTTTTTACATGGAAAGGAATTTGCCTGATACAGATTCTTCATCAGGCAAGACTGAATCATATTCTACCAACAATATGTCTATTACATTGTTATCTGCTCGATAGTTAATGTCTTAGTTCCTTAAATCTACAAATGGTTATATTCATCAATTTTTATGATGATTGATCCTTTTATATTGGATAAAAGGAAAATTCTTTTATATAATTCAAAAACAACCAAAATATATAGTACAATAACTTATTTGCTTTTACTCTCTAAGGAACTCAAAATGCATATTTGCTAAGTGGAATTTGGAGGTTAAAATGTAGCAGATAGAACCTCTGAGGTTTATGTAGATGGTTGCCTAGGATATTGAGCCATTCATGTATGTTGAAGGAATCATCATTAAGAAAGGTATCTTCCAAGTCTTAAATAATCCATAATCCATATGAAAAACTAATAAATAATAGAGCCTCTACTCATACGTCTCTACTACATACTCATTTTAGACACATTGAAAACTTGAGTGATAGTTACCCTTTATGTTTCTAAACAATTACAACTGAGTTTTTCAAATGTCAAATTGACTGTTAGGAAAGGGTGTTCAACATCTTTATTCAATATAATATTTTTAGGACTTGATGTTCATCACATGTTGAAGTAGCAGATCTTACATTATTCTTCAACAAGCAATCAATGAAAAAGAAAAACATAGAACTTGATGACATGGGTCAATATATCAACAATTGTATTTTGTTTGAAAAAAATGGGTCTAAGTTTAAGACTAGATAATCATTATATATTTTTAGTTTTTAGTAAACAAAGTGAAATGACTCAGTCAATTATGTCATCGCAATATTAAAAAAATAAATAAGAGAAAACGTTAATAAATATTTATAGCTATTATTATTCAATCATATTCATAAGAATATTTTAATTCCTGTATTCATCTTTGGTTACCTCTAGATGAAAAATTAGAAAAAATATAAAATTGTAACTCTAGAAGCCATAAAATAAATACTAGTCTAAGAAGAATGTTATTGGACATAACCATATGAAATTTTGATGACTTTGAACAGGGATTCTTTAGCTTAGGTAGCTTGAAGAATCGGAACTTAGGAATATAGCACAAGAAGATAACAACTGGGACAGTAGTATAGGTTTCCAAGAAAGATCTACCGCTCAATGATTCATCAAGAGTTCTATAAGTTACCCACCAAGGAATTCTAGTCCTTCTCAATGGTACAAACAGCAAAGTATGGTCCTCAGATTTATCAGGACTTGCCCAAAATCTAGTAGCATAGCTTTTGGACACTGGAAATCTTTGGCACTAAGAGAGTGAGCTTAGTTAATTGGAACTATAGGGCTAAGATAGGTAGTTTAGTTCAATTAACATATGGATTTGATTAATGAACTATAGGGCTAAGAGAGTGAGTTTAATTCAATTTATTGTATTAAAATTTTCTGCCACAAATAAAAGAAAAATTAAATTAAAAATTATTTTAATAAATTTATAAAATAAATTACTATCAGGGAGGGATTTGGGTCTATCGTTGAAAAAATTAACTTTTTAAATATTTTAATAAATTTATTAATAAAAATTTGTAAAAAAATTTACCAAGGAATTTAACCCAGATAGGGTTAAATCCCTAAACTTGTGCCTAAGTCCCCTTTCTCATCCATTTCTCTTTTTTTCTTCATTCTCCACCATTTTTCTCCCTCTTTCTCTTAACCATCGTGATTTCTCTCTCTTTTCTTCCTCTTATTCTTCTCTTCTTTCATCTTCTTCTTTCTCCTTATTTAATATCTATATTATATATATATATATATATATATATATATATATATATTATTAAGTCAGTATTATATTAAGCGAGTGGTTGAGTTGGTTGCCATCGGTTATGCATTTCTAATAAAATATGTTAGTGTAATTTTTCAAGGGGTTGTTTATCAAAAAGAATAAGAGAGGACGAGACTTATGGTTTTAAGGCACAACTAGGTTGCTTTCTTTAAGGTCTAATTCCCCGTCTCACCGATGCAAGAAGGTTTACAGTGAATTTTCTCTAAGATACAATGAAGCTCTGTTGTTGTTCTGCACTTTGCATGCACTAGTGAAAAATAACCCACAACAACTTCTATAAGTTTTATGGATTAAGGGCAATTGTGTTTGAAGAATTCTACAAAATTCTCAATCATAAGAAGATCTGTATTTTTTGAGAGAAAATAGAGGAAGAAGAAGAAGAAAGAATCCTCAATAAAATTTCAAAAGCTTCTAACTTCAGTTACACTAGTGGGTCTTTCCCAATTCAACACTGCTTCTACTTTCTGTGGGTCAGCTGCTATTCCCTCTCCCGACACAACATGCCCCAAGAAAGATATTTCACTAAACCAAAACTCACACTTGGAGAACTTTGAATATAATTTCTCTCTTCTTAGAATTTCCAACACTATCTCTAAATGTTGTATATTCTTCTCTTCATTCTTGGAATATACCAGAATATCATCAATAAACACAATCACAAATCTATCCAAGAATGGTTTGAACACTCGATTCATTAGATCCATGAATGTTGTAGGAGCATTAATCAGCCCAAATGGCATGACCAGGAACTCATGATGGCCATAATGTGTCCTAAAAGCAGCCTTATGCAGGTCCCCCTCCTTTATCCTTAATTGATGATAACCCAATCTCAGGTCTATCTTAGAAAACACCCTAGCTCCCTGTAACAGCTCGAATAAATCATCTATCCTGGGCAAAGGATATCTATTCTTGATGGTGATCTTATTCAACTGTTTATAATCAATAAATAACCTCATTGTCCCATCCTTCTACTTGACAAACAATACAAAGGCTCCCCAAGGTGACGTACTAGGTCAAATAAACTGTTTATCTAGCAACTTTTGAAACTGAACTTTCAACTCTCCTAATTTGGCAGGTGTCATTCAATAAGGTGCTATAAATATGGGTGCTGATCCTAGAATCACCTCAATAGAAAACTCAATCTCCATATTGGGAGGCAAACCAGATAACTCTTCAGGGAATATATCAGAAAAATCTTTTACTACCAAGATTTCTTATAACTTCCTACTCTTCTTGCTAGAATCCACCACATATGTCAAATTCCCTTCACAACCCTTCTTCAACCATTTATTGGCAGTTAAGGTAGAAATAAGACAGTTAGCAAATATCTTATGTTCTCTCTGAAAATTAATCTCTTCATGTCTAGGCATCTTGAACACCATATTCTTCCTAAAACAATCTACCCAATCATAATATGCAGATAACCAATTCATCCTCAGAATTAAATCAAAATCTGCCATATCTAACGGCAATAAATCAACTTCAATTTCTCTATAAGCCATATAAATCACACAACAATTGTCCTGATAACAACTTTATCTCCAGTTAGAACCTCAACAACAATAGCATGTATCAAAGGACTAGCACTAGCATCAAATATTTTTCATATAAACACTATAATAACATTAGGAGTGACTTGTGCATCCTGTTGGGTCAATGCATAGACTCTGCTATCTCTGGACTGTAATTGGCTACCACGTGCTCTCTCGGCTATTGATCCTCGACTTCTGCCCCGTACACTCCCTGATCAACCATGTCTCTCCATTTTTCTCCCAACACTTCCAATGCCTACATTAGCAGATTTTCCCACTGGACAATCTACAGCAACATGTCCTCCCTCACCACATACAAAACATATTTGCGTAGGGCAATTCTGAGACAGATACCATGTCTAATTACATCTAAAGCAAACCCTTGACTCTCGATCATACATCAGATTACCACATCCCCTTGGTGGCATACTTACTCATCTACTATAGCTCCCACTTCCCATAGTTTGTCTCCTGAATCTAGGGGTGCCACCGATATTACTTTGAGCTAGATCTTGCTTGCCTCTGACTCTATACTATGGTTCCTTATGAGAAGGAACGCCCTCTCTGGGTTGGTCTCCTACCCTACACACTCATACTGCCACCACCTCTAGGTCCTTCAAATCTAGCCATCTTCAGCCACCCCCTCCTACCTCTAAACTTCATCAAATCTTTCTCAATTTGTAATTATTTATCCACCAGTATAGCATAATTTTTAATGCTCATATAAGAGAGTTTAGTCTGAATGTTATAGTGTAATCCGTCTAAAAATCTTTTACATTTCCTCTCCTCTGTATTCACTAATTCAGGTAAAAACCTTGACAAGGCTATGAATCTACTATCATATTCAACCACCGATAAATTACCTTGCCTTAGATGAATAAAATCTTTCTCTTGTTGTGCCCGAAAGGTATCTGGAAAACACTTCACAAAGAACTCATCCTTAAACTTCCTCCAAGCTAAGGGTTGTTCTACCTGTGTGCTTACCTTGGGCAAAATATCCTCCCACCATTGAGAAGCCTCACCTTCTAAGATAAATGAAGCAAAAGTAACCTTCTGTCTATATATCACTGGTAAGACCTCAAAATATTTCTTGACATGTCTAATCCACTGCTCAGCTTCTACAGGATTTACAGATCCTCTAAAAGACTGGATTTTAAACTTAAGAAATCTCACAAAACAATCACCTTTCATCTCATGTGTAAACACACTTTCTCCTTCATGAACCGCTTGTCTCACCACATCAGGTTCTCTTTTACACCTCTCTTCTAATCTCCTCTGTAAATTATCAGCCCTTTCTTCAGCCGCATTCATCCTCTTTATAGAACGATCAAGAGCTTCTCTCAATTCATCCCTCCTAACCTCATATTCTCTCCTAGCTCTACTAATACTTATCGCACTATCAATTTGTTCCCTTACAGGAACCACAAACTCAACTTCCTTCTCTGCTTCGGTTCTTCTAAATATTGGGGGTCTACCACGTCCTCTCTGAATCAAAACTCTACCTTTAGCTCTAGCACGTCCACATGTCATCCTCAGACTCTGCATTAAAGTATAGTTTATTTAGATCTTCCACTTCTTTAAGTTCTGATGCAGTCTACAGAATCATAAAACCTAATGCTCTGATACCAAAATTGTAATGACCCATCCCGGGTTGGCTGCCCCCGAGACGGTGTCATCACATTTTAAAAATCCCAACACGACACATATATACAACAATTAAAATTTACCAACGAAAATTATTTACATCAATCCTCAACTCTTAACAGATGAGATACATCATTCAGATCTCCTTAAACATTGTATACAACATAATATGAATGAATATTTACAAAAAAAATTTCTCATTAGTCTAAGAATGTGGACCACGTGGCTTATAGATAATGAATCCGTTTGAATCTTAGCTCACCAACTATCTGTCTTACCTGCTGCCTGAAATCATTAAACATTGAGAGATGAGCTTCACAAGCTCAGTGAATTAAATTTACTAGAAGTATTCAATTTGTATAAAGAGTCTTTTAATATTTAATCATTTATATCTCATATAACTTGATAATAGTATTCTACTATCACTACACATATCATAAGCCTCATTCTCTATCAATCTATTCTTCTTATATATTTGTTCACCTTAAGACCATCATTTATCTCATAATTACCTTGTTATGAGGTTCACACCATATAGTATACTATTTAGATAGTTCTTATCATATCATACTTCCATGTTTCTCTCTCACTATAACTGTTTCTTTGTGAGACTTATTCATCTATAAATAAATTTACAATAACAAGATAACACTTCAATGTTTCAGTAATCAAATCAATATTTAAAATAGATGCAATGCATGAATTATTATTAGGAAATATCTTCCCACATGTCGACATATTTTTATCTTAGACCGGCTGCCTTCCAAGTTCTTTTTATTTTATTTAGATTAGCTGCCCTCCCGGTTTTTTTATTTCCAACATATACTGGCTATCACGATTTTCATTTATTTCCAGCATATATCGACTGTCATGGTCTTTCATATCAACTGGCCCCCTCCCGATTCTTTTATTTCATGCATATGCATATGAAAAATGATATAAAATATGCATATGACTAATAATATAAAAACAAGCATGTACTCAGACATTTAATTTAGCTATCCTATTTTTTTCTCAAATTATTATTTGATCAATTTCACTGAATTCTTCTCCTCATATATCACATCAATCTATCAACCATAACTCGTCAAGAATTTCATTTATCATCTTCATTATTAAATCGATTCATTATTCCAATAATATTACTTCTCATATAATAACTTTCCACATATCAATTATATCTATCATACTCATCAAACAACTTTCATCTATCATCAAATCATAGGTTAATAATTTATTCAAATATTATGACTATATATTTCATATTTATCTTGATTACTCAAAGTAAATCTAACTCACCGCGTAGCACTTAGAGCTACTTGCGGATCACCTTCTTGCCTTTCCTGCTCTTCTCAGCAATTTCCCCCGGTTGCTGATCGTCAACACCTGATATAATATTCATATCAAATTCTAATTTATTCTTCAATTCTTCTATAATTTACACCCTTTGAAAATTCCCACATTGAATTTTGGGAAATTTCGTGTACGCTAAATTTCAAAAATAAACCTCACATTATTACCTTATGTTTTTCTTAAAGCTCCAATGACTCTCTATAAAATTCTCCCATAAATCCCATCAAAATTTTATTCTTTCAATCTTTCTTTCAGTCCCCAAGTGTTTTGAGAAATAGAGCAGTTTGAATTTTAGAAAGAAGAAAACAAATCCATAAAATATTTATATAACTTTTCAACCGCCGCACCATTTTTATAATCGGTGCTTAGTGTCTCAAAGTTTCTAAATGGACAATTAGTGTCCATTTGCATGTGTCTCATGCAACACCTAGACTTCCAGGTGTTGTATCCCGCCCATTTTTTTTTTCTTTTCTTCTTCTTATTTTCCTTTGTTGGATGCAATTTTTTTCTTTTTCTTTTTCTTTTTCTTTACACCACCAAGCATCCTTTTTTTTGAAGATTTTTTTTATAAAAATTAAAATTTTTACATGTATATTATTTTAAATTCCATGTCATATTTATTAATTTACTTCTTTACTTTTCCTTTACGAATACAAGTATTACAGTGACAACTGCTTATGATTTAGAGGTCAAGCAACTAGATATGAAGACAATTTTCCTTCATGAGGACTTGGATAAGGAAATTTACATGAAATAGCCTAAAGAATTTGTGAACAAAGGCAAGGAAGAGCTAGTTTGTAAATTGAAAAAGTCCTTGTATGGACTAAAGCAATCACCACGGATGTGGTACCAGAAGTTTGACGCATATTCCATTCAGATTGGGTTCACTCGCAGCTATGCTGATCACTGCATCTATGTGAGAAGGTTAAGGGCTGATTTTGTCTTTTTAACCTTGTACATTGATGATATGTTGTTGATTGAAAATAACAGGAAGATGATTAGTTCTGTGAAGGCATTGTTGGCATGGAAGTTTAACATGAAATACATGGGGCCAACAAACTTTATTTTGGGCGTGCAGATGGAGAGAGATCATGAAAAGCGAAAATTCTGTCTAAGTTAGAAGAAGTATATTGAAGAAGTGTTAAAGAAATTTACCATGGCCGATAGCAAGCCGATAGGGACTCCCATGCCTTTAGGAACCAAGTTATCTACGGAGCAGTGTCCGAAGACAGAGGAATAAGCTGAAGAGATGGTGCATATACCATATGTTAGTGCAGTTGGAAGTTTAATGTATGCCATGGTGTTTACGAGACCAGATATTGCCCAAGCAGTGGGAGTATTGAGTAGATATATGTCTAATCCTGGGAAAGAGCATTGAACTACAATCAATAGAGTTTCCATATATCTTCGTGGCATGTTAGAGTTTGCATTGTGTTAAGGAGGTATGGGAGGTGAGAAGAATCTTGATATAGTAGGATTGGTTTATGTTGATTGGGGAAGAGATATTAATAGCAGGAGATCTACAAGCAGATATGTGTTCAATCTGTTTGGTGGATCGGTGAGTTGGATGAGTAAGAGGTAAAGTGTTGTTACTCTTTCATCCACAAAAGCAGAGTATATGGCGATAACTCGTGTTGGAAAGGAAGTGATTTAGTTTCAAAGGTTATGTTATCAACTTGGGTTTAAACAAGGGACAATGAAGATGAAATGTGACAATCAAGGTGTTATCTTCTTAGCAAAGAATCATGTATTTCATTCATCAATGAAGCACATTGATATCCAATATCACTTCATCAGGGAAAAGATTAAAGAGAATGTGATAATACTGGAGAAAGGAAAATTCTTTTATATAATTCAAAAAAAAAACTAAAATATAAAGTAGAATAATTTATTTGCTTCTGCTCTCTAAGGAATTCAAAATGCGTATATGCTAAGTGGAATTTGGATGTTAAAATGTAGCAGATAGAAACTCTGAGGTATATGTAGATGGTTGCCTAGGACATTGAGCCATTCATGTATGTTGAAGGAATCATCATTGAGAAAGGTATCTTCCAAGTTCTAATATAAAACAAAACTATGATTTACATAGAATACATAATCCGAATGAAACTAATAAACAATATTAGTTTAAACACTACTCCAAATAAATCTTCATTGAGAAAGGTATCTATTCATACGTCTCTACTATATACTCATTTTAGACACATTGAAAACTTGAGTGATAGTTACCCTTCAAGTTTACAAACAATTACAACTGAGTTTTTCAAATGTCAAATTGACTGTTAGGAAACGGTGTTCAACATCTTTATTCAAAATAATATTTTTAGGACTTGTTCATCACATGTTCAAGTATCATATCTTACATTATTCTCAACAAGCAATCAATGAAAAAGGAAAACATAGAACTTGATGACATGGGTCGATATATCAACAATTGTATTTTGTTTGAAAAAAATGGGTCTAAGTTTAAGACTGGATAATCATTATATAATTTTAATTTTTAGAAAACAAAATGAAATGACTCAGTCAATTATGTCATCGCAATATTAAAAAAGATAAATAAGAGAAAACATTAATAAATATTTATTGCTCTTTTTTAATAATTTGATCATATTCCTAAGAATGTTTTAAATCCTGTATTCATCTTTGGTTACCTCTGGAAGAAAAATTAGAGCAAATATAAAATTGTAACAGTAGAAGCCGTAAAATAAATACTAGTCTAAGAAGAATGTTATTGGACATAACCATATGAAATTTTGATGACTTTGAACCAAAAGACTAAGGTGATAAAATAAACTCAATACTTTGGAGGCCTACAATTTTATATTTGTTCTAAGGTTGGTTCTTACTAAGGGAAGAAAGATTAACATAACATATATAGTCTTTGAAATCTAAGAAATATAGTTTTTGGAGAGGTTTGAAACATTTAATGAGAGGCTTTATCATACTTCTATTATGCTCATCTTTGTGTTATTTAGTCTTATGCAAATGAATCAATAAGAGACAACGAGACTATAGTTTCAGCTGAGAGCTTTGAACTGGGATTGTTTAGCTTTGGTAGCTTGAAGTCCGTACTTAGGAATATGGTACAAGAAGATAACAAGTTGCTAATTGAGATCTACCGCTCAACAATTCATCAGGAGTTCTACAAGTTACCCACCAGGGAATTCTAATCCTTCTCAATGTTACAAACAGCAAAGTATGATCCTTAGATTTATCGGGACTTGTGCCAAATCTAGTCCCGCATAGCTTTTGGACTCTGGAAATCTTTGGCACTAAGAGAGTGAGCTTATTTGATTGAAACTATAGGGCTACGAGAGCTAGTTTAGTTCAATTAACTTATGGATTTGATTGATGAACCATAGGGCTAAGAGAGCAAGTTTAATTCATTTTATTTTTAGAAAAATTTCAGCGACAAATAGAAAAAAATTAAATTAAAATTTGTTTTAATAGATTTATAAAATAAATTACTAAGAGTGAGGAATTTGTTTCCATCATTGATTTTTTTTAAATCAAAATTTATTTTAATAAAAATTTATAAAAAAGCAACTACCACTAAATTTAAACCTATCTGCGATAGAACATCCGTAACAGATAGGGTTAATCCCTAAAACTCGTGCCTAAGTCCCCTTTCTCTTTTTTTCTTCCTCTTCCACCGTTTCTCTCTCTCTCTCTCTCTCTCTCTCTCTCTCTCTCTCTCTCTCTCAATTGCTGCTATTTCTCTCTTTTCTTCCTCTTCTTCCTCTCTCCATTCATCTTCTTCATTCTCCTTATTTAATATATATATATATATATATATATATATATATATGTATATGTATTATTAATTCAGTATTATAATAAGTGACTGGTTGAGTTGGTCTCCATTGGTTATACATTTCAAATAAAATATGTTAGTGGAATTTTTCAGGGTTGTTTATCAAAACGAATAAGGGAGGATGGGAGTTATGGCTTTAAGGCACGACCAGGTCGCTTTCCTTAAGTTATAATTCCCCCCCTCACCAATGCAAGAAGGTTTCCGATGAATTTTCTCTAAGATACAATGAAGATATGTTGTTGTTTTACACTTTGCACTAGTGAGAACAACCCACAAGAGCTTCTATAAATTTTATGGTTTAAGAGTACTTGTCTTTGAAAAATTTTGCAAAATTTTCAATCACAAGAAGATCTATATTTTTTGAGAGAAAATAGAAGAAGAAGAAGATGAAAGAATCCTCAATAAAATCTAATGAACTTTGTAAAAAACGACTGTTATACACTATGTAAAAAATGACAGTTATACACTCTATGTATAGAGTTACTAAGTGTCTCTTCACAACAGACATTATGGTTCAGTCCTCAACTAATATAATTGAGTGTCTCTTCACAAGAGACACCTTAGTTCAACAACCAACTATCATTTAACATTTAAAAGAATTCAAATTTTCGTTATGATAGTCGATTGTGTCATTGAGACAGTCAATTATGCCTTAAAAAATACTTTTCAACAACCAAGTATCAGGCTGATAAGACTATCCAATTTCATAATTGACTATTTAAACTTTTTGTCCAATCTTA
The DNA here is from genome assembly GCA_023935145.1 of Bretschneidera sinensis. NCBI lineage: Eukaryota > Viridiplantae > Streptophyta > Magnoliopsida > Brassicales > Akaniaceae > Bretschneidera > Bretschneidera sinensis. The sequence continues at coordinate 139,968,910 of CM043698.1, forward strand.
CAATCGACTATCTTCTTAACAAAACTTAATTCTTCTTTCTGATACAGGAGGGCCCGAGTCAGATGATGCTAGTTGTCAGATAGCACGTTGTTGGCACTGAAGTACCTAGAGTTGGCAGATCAACGCAAAACTGACATGTGGACTGCCTAGAACGGGCCACGGGCTCAGAGCGAGCCCCGGAAGACCCTAGTCTAAGTAGAAACGGGCTTCCGGGCAAAACTCAGGTCTTTTCCTGAACGTCGTCATTTTTAAGCCAAAAAACGACATTTAGGGCCTCAATTTGGCAGTTTTCAGTTTTTAGGAAACTTTTTATTTTTATTTGCAATTACTTTCAGTTTTAGGAAACTTTTTATTTTTATTACTTTAAATTCGGCCTTAATTTAATTTTTCTATTTTAGCTTGACCTTATAAATAAGATTTTAGGGTTTAGTAAACATTATTATTGATTTGCATAATTTTGAGTAAATTTCAAAGTTGTTCCTATTTTTTTAGGGTTTCTTCTCTTCTGTTATTTTATTCCCTGTGAATTATCTGTTGAAAACTAGCTTGCAGAATAATCGTTATTCTGCCCGGCGTCACTTTCTTTCTTTTTTCCTTTTGATTTTTCAAATTATCCAAAGTATAAAGCCATATTTTATTTTCAAAAATCACTAACAGCCCCCACCATTTTCAAAATAGTTTTTACTCTATAAAAATTTGAAAATCAGATCTTTCATAATACATTGAAGTTCATGCTTAAATGAAGATGCCTTTGGGACTTGAGTCTTCACTTGGTGAAAACACATCAAAGTTAAATAGATTGTGTGGTACTATGGTACTTTGAAGCACAAATCTTATTTGTTTAACTGGACATGTCTCACATATGAAATTTCTTCTCATAGTAATTTCCAGAAAAATCACTGACACTTTGCACGCCTTGCGTCATATATCTTATGTCATTAGTGCTCTAGAGTTAAGCCTTTGAACTCAACAAAAACAGCACACTGCACACCCATTAAGTAAGCTTATTAAGTATGTTTCGTAGCTCAACATTCCAAAGAAAAATTTTATAAGCCTTATTAATAACTCAAAGTTCACCCGAAACTTTATCACAACGGTTTTCAAACACATTTCTCCTGAGATGGAATATTTACTATAGGTGTTTGCAATCACAATTGGTGATGTACTATGTCTCATTGAACTCAAGACTTATGGTTAGTAAGCGTTGAGTGGAGGTTCTACCATAGGTGATTAATCGTATGGGCTTGATCCCTATCCTTATATAATATTTTATTGATAATTTAGCGAGAAACTTGGTTAATGTCGCTAAATGCCCAGGATAATTCATTGTATTGCATTGCGTACATAATACCAATCCTAGTTACACTAAAAAGCACCCTATCACAAGCGATATTTTCCATCGTTTTTAACTACTTGACTTGTTGGAAAATCACCTCTTCAAGAATCCCAGGTTGTGATCTTTCCAAACACCCAAATCCACAATGATTTGTATCAAAGAATAAGAGAGAACACAAGCAATTGTTATCGAGGTTCGACAATATACCTATGTCCCCATGAGCTCCTCCAAGCTCTCTGCACTAAATCAATAGAGTTCTTACAATTATAGCAACATTCCTTCAAGAGCCCTCTTGTTCTTGAAGAATAAAAGAAGAGAAAAGAAAGTGATAAGAACTAAGTGTTTCCCTGGAATTTTCTCCAAGAAAATTCCAATTTCAAAGCCCTTAAATCCCCAATCTTAACTACTCTCTCTCACTTGAAACACCTTTGAAGGTTTGAGAGCCTATCTATCTAAACAACCAGCTTCTCTTGAATGAGTCTCTCCTGTGTGTTTTGTGTCTTTGCACTCTCACACTTGCATGTCATATCATATTGTTATTGCTCCTAGATGACCCTTTATATAGAGCAACAACTCTCTCATCCAATCTTTGAGATCAATCTCAACCTTTAGATCTCAAAAACAAAGACTCATGGCTCTCTAAGATTCTAAGTAATCCTGTGCGTTTTAACCAAGTCCCACACACCATCTCAAAGTGCTGAATTTAAGGTGTCATGTGTGCCTGGTGCCACGGCTCAGAACAGGGCAAGCTGCGGCGCACAACAAGGCACAACTTCTCCAGGTCTTCATCCTTGCTGGGTGTCGCGGCGCACACCTTCCTGGACTCCCTCCTTTGCTGGTGGCCACGGTGTGTCGCGGCGCACACCTGGACCTGATGCTGAACTCTTCAATTTTCCATCCGTTTAATCCTTAGACAAATCGCAACATGACTTTTCTCACTTATAATTCATTATTATGCTCAATATTTACTCGACTCTTATACTATTGTACACTAACCATTATAGTGTACACTAGTCTCACTAGCCCAAGTGATTGATATTATCATCCAAATATGATTTTATCACAAGTACCCTCTTAAGATTCATATTCTTGTAAATTTCCATCACAAGAATATTTCTAATTTTAAGTCAAGTACTAGTCAAAATACACTAGAGGTCTTCTCAAAACTTATTTGAAAAATCACAAGAGATATTCCAAAACAAAAATTCTATTATTTCTATCCCAAAATTTCTTAAACCTTCATTGAAATTAGTAACTATTTTCTTAAGAAATTGGAAACTAAATCTTGTGATTGATCTTATAAGCAATATTTCAATGTACATGTTTAACTCTTACATATATAACACCTCTAGAAAATATAAATTATGCAATAAAATAAAGATAACAGTTAACAAGATATAAATTTCGCAAGCCATTATAAATTGAATTAATTAAACATGAGTCTCATTGAAATTTTGAAATCTTTCCTTGTGATTTTAGAAAGGATACAAATTCTATAATTTTTATACTTAAATAGATTTTGGAAAATAACTTTAACTTAACCATAACATGATCTTCATCAAATATTTCAAAGTAAATTGAATAATCAATAATATAAATATAAATACAAATATAGAAGTAATAACAAGGGTAGAACTGTTATTTCCCAGGAAGGAAAGTGGTGGGTTCCATGGAAACTTTTGATTTGGTATGTAATTGATGAGGGGTATAATTGTCAATTCTATGGAAGAAAAATGGTAGAAATTTGTGAGGGGACTTCAATTGGAAGTTCGATTCAATGGAAGGGGCAAAAGGTTCTGCAAGGGACTTTGGTGTAAGATTTGGTCAATTTTTTTTATCCTTTTTCTCTTCTTTGAAGTTGTTGGCCCCCTTCCCATCTTATGTATCTATCTATATTATTAATCAGAAATCTTATTTAGTGTTCACTCTTCAAAATATCTAAATTTCAATGGAGCTTTTACTTCATTTACAACAAATATTTTTACATTTTTTTCTCTAGCATCTGATTAGCTTATGATTTTATAAATATCGAGTAAGATGTGGGAAATCCAAAGAGAGTAAGTGTGGTTATGCAAGAAACTAAAAACATTATTCGAGTTCGAGAGAGAAAGAATCATGCAATAAGAGAAATAAGATCTATTAAGTTTTCATAGAGAGATTGATCTAACCACTAAACTGGTTTTAGAGAGAGAGAGAGAGTGAGCTTTAGTCTTGCCTTCTGTTCGGTTGTCTAGAAAAAAAAGATTAAACTAGAGAAAATTGTTGAATTTGTAGAATGATGAGAGGAATACAGTTGAAGTAATTGGAGATTGGGCATTAGTTTTTTTTTTTTTTTTGGTGATAAAGAGATCTTTTTATCATAATCAGTTAAGATTTACTGCATCTATGGTCCAAAAGAAATTTTGATCACAATGATTTAAAGAAAGCTTGGTACGTTTCATTCAGCTAAATGTGTATTTAGAAAATTGAAAAATTAACTGTGAATGAATTGCTATCAGCCATCATCAATTATAATCAAATCTTTTAAAGCTATATATATGAATAGATTAATCGAAGATTTTATTCAATTTATAATCACAAACAAATCCGATTCCCTACAATATTAATTACAAAAAGTTTAAAGAAAAAAAAGTGTTAAAAATCTGATCAGTAAGTATTACATCGAAGAAAAGAACAATACTTCTCGGTGTCATTTTCTCTTAAGATAATTGAATTATAGGGTGTTTATCTAGGGTTTTTATTTAATATTTTTTCTTATATAAATTCTCTATTAAAATTGATAAATTTTGACTTGATGTTTTGATTAACCTTTTTCTTATGATGATTGAATTACGGGTGTTTACTTCGATTTTTTGGTGTGAATATTTAGTTTATGCTACCAATTTGTGTCATCAAACATTTTTAATCTAAAATGTAATATGATGGATACGTCCCGTGCATCACACGGCTTCAAAACTTGTTTGAAGAGGTATTACTCAATCTTCAACCTCTGTTCTAATTTTTCAAATATATTACTTACTCATATTTAATGGCTGACAAAGAATCTACTGAGTAAGCAAGACTTATTCTATTGATGTTGTTGGGTCAGTAAGCCTCCTTGTACCTTGAAGAGTAACCAGATTTTTAGTCCATTGACTAGCTCACATCGGGTCACAGTTCGATCAATTCACAAATCACTCGATTCACGAGTTACTCTATTCACAAGTCGCTTTGGTCCGGTTCGATCATTTAAAATGCCTACCGCTTTGGTCCTGATGATTCTAGTGATTTTTTTATTTTGTTTTATACAAACGAGAGTTTTGGATGAAATAGGATGTTAATATATACGTTCTTAGTTAAACTTATCGTGCTGTAAGCATTTAGAACAATCAACAATGCAATGCTGTAAGCATTTAGAACAATCAACAACGCACAAAATTGCATTTAACGCGCAAACTCATAGATAATCAAAACCATCCAAGGCATCATTATTGTTATGAGAAACACCTTTCTGCTTAAGATAATATTTTGTCAATTCATGACAGTACTTCACTGCGGATAATTATCAAACATTCATGAAACTTGATAATTGACGCAGATATGGATGACTTTTTGGTGTTTATGTGTGTTGAAACTTGAAAATTGGATAAGAAAACAAAAAGAAAAAGTAGCGTGAGAAAATAGACTTCAGAGAAGTCATCCCATGCATAGATTTTATTTATTTATTTATTTTTTTAGCGTCAATAGTGATCACAAGTCCTAGAAGGCAGGGGAAGAAGAATCCTCTGCTGTCCAAGGAATTTCCATATAACCACCCCCATTGACATTTTATTGGAACCCACAAACTAAAGGGTTGATCACTTGTTCTAAAAGTGGGCTCCATCTGAGATTACTCTATGTGCTCATTCATATTTGAAAGTTCTCCAGCTTTTTGGAAAAAATTTAAAAAAATAGTTTTGTAAATGGAAATTTTCCATTTAACATTAAATGGACAATTCAAGTGGTTCCTTGATCATACCAAACAAAGTAACTAAAAGATAAAAATAAAAAAATCCTTTTTGGGTATGTATAAACTTATATACAATGTTTATATAACTTTATGCTTTTCTAAACTGTTTCAGTTTTTAATTGTCAAAATAGCTTTATGCTTTTCTAAACAACCATGGTCCTGATTATAATCACCAGTCAGCATTAGGCTTGCCAATGATTGGGACAGAATGTGGGAGGCTGGATTGAATTTGCCTTGCTGGAAAAAGGAGTTGGCTCTCTTTTAGAACTCATAATTGAATCAACAGACATTGAATTGCTGGACTCTGGTTGTCTTGCCCTCACTGTATGCAGCAGCAGATCCCTACAGAGAAAGTGAGAAATTACACATAAATTTTGGTTATTAGAGGAACTTTAGGCTAAAATCTAAATTACAAACACCTTGGCAAGATCATTAGCGGCTGCAACTCCCGTAGGAGTAATGTCTCGCTTTCGATCTAAATTGTCATAGCTTCAATCAAAAGAAAAAAAAATATATATCTAGTTGTGTATTTGTAGTCTTGATTGGTTGAAGTCTTTTGCAGATTTCTAGCAAATTCACAATAACACGCTATCGAGTACAAATAGAGAAATAATGTAAATTACAACAAAGAATTACGTTGTTAAACTCTTATAATGCGTGATCCACGGATGTTAATGAGAAAATTATATTAATTGTTTACTAATTACTAGTTGTGAATATAAGAGTTTGAGTAAGAGAGAATAATATGAAACCCAAGAGTGGAGAAATAATATATATTTTTGATATCTACAACATATAAGTAGGAGGATAGAATGTTTCATCTTATGTTCAAAACACAATGATTTTATTAATGCGGATCTCCCCTATCTTGTCCACAAATCACACTTATATGGTAAAAATCATCATATCCTCTGTTCATCTTATTCACCAAATACACTTACAGGGTTTATTCCTCCGATTACATATAGGTAGGCGGGATATGGTAGGCTATGGTAACGAAAGTCGTAAAAAAAAGCATATTTATATGGAGCAAAAAAACATAATTAACCCATTGACTTAATGGTTACCTCTAAAATTCTCCATATTAAGAGATATGGATCCCGTCCATCTCCCCACTGATTATAAAAAAAAAAAACTTAATTTAATAAGAAGATAATTTCTTAATTAGAGCTATTCAACACATATAAGGAGGACCATACTTAGTTGAAAACTAAGTATTTGCTTAAAGCCTTAAACTGCTATTTCTTCAATAAAATTCTTAATTAGTTTCTAATCCTCATTAGATGACAGGTCAATTAATTAAGTTATACATGAGTATCTCGATTAACTTGATAGAAAATTGAAGCCTAAAATTGACACGGGAGCAAAGTAGAACCGTAACCAGCAAATTTTAAATCTGCCAACGGCTCAGACTCTCTCTCTCATGTAATAATGAATCCAATAATTCTTTAAAAATGACATATATCTGCCATTTTTAAAGAATTTTATGGTAGGCTGATCATTAATGTAATCATGCATCAACTTTAAATATGTCCTTATCCACTATCTACTTCACTTTATTACATACAGAAATTTTATGCAAGTTGCACTTGTTAATGATCTGTACAGTATATATACATATACAGTATTTATTTATTTAATTATGCAAGTTGCATTTTTGTGTTTACAAGGCTTCATAATATGATAGCAGTAATAATTTGATTAATTTCATCAGAATGCACATAGACTGCTAAATAACCTGACAAATTATTGATACTCGATTCAATTGCCATAGTATTCTAGACCCTTTGGCCTACCACCCACCAGGATCTATAAACATATGAAGATTTTTATGACTTTTGAACCAAAAGACTAAGTTAAAAAAAATAAACTGTCTTCCATATTTGTTCTACTTTTCTTCTTATTCAAGGAAGATTAAATATGTGTTCTCTTTTAAACTAAAGAAATATTGTTTTTAGAGAGGCATGAATCATCAATATGAGAGTCTTAACCATACTTTTTCTCTGCTATTCTTTGTGCTATTTATTTCTATTCTCTACAGCAGTAGACACCATAGCTGCAAATGAAACAATCAGAGATGGCGAGACTATAATTTCAGCTGATGAGAGCTTTGATCTGGGCTTTTTCAGTCCTGGTGACTCGAAGAATCGGTACTTAGGAATATGGTACAAGAAGATAGCAACCAGGACAGTGGTATGGGTTGCCAACAGAGATTAACCGCTCAACGATTCATCAGGAGTTCTACAAGTTACCAATCAGGGAATTCTAGTCCTTCTCAATGGAACAAACAGCAAAATTTGGTCCTCAGATTTATCAGAAGCCGTGCAGAATCCAGTAGCACAGCTTTTGGACACAGGAAATCTTGTTCTTAGAGAGCAATAAGAACCCGGAAATTTTTTTGTGGCAGAGTTTTGACCACCTAGGTGATACACTATTAGCAGGCGCGAAGTATGGTAAGAACTTGGTTACTGGGCATGATAATTACCTCACATCAAGCAAAAGTGATGATGATCCTTCATCAGGTGATTATACAGCTCGGCTCGATCCTGGTGGATATCCACAATTCTTTATAAGAAAAGGTTTGGATATAATGTTGCGGTCAGGACCATGGAATGGCCTTCATTTAGAACAATCAACAACGCACAAAATTGCATTTAACGCGCAAACTCATAGATAATCAAAACCATCCAAGGCATCATTATTGTTATGAGAAACTCCTTTCTGCTTAAGATAACATTTTGTCAATTCATGACAGAGTACTTCACTGCGGATAATTATCAAACATTCATGAAACTTGAAAATTGACGCAGATATGGATGACTTTTGGGTGTTTATGTGTGTTGAAACTTGAAAATTGGATAAGAAAACAAAAAGAAAAAAGTAGCGTGAGAAAATAGACTTCAGAGAAGTCTTCCCATGCATAGATTTTTTTCTTTTTTTTAGCTTCAATTGTGATCACAAGTCCTAGAACGCAGGGGAAGAAGAATCCTCTGCTGTCCAAGGAATTTCCATACAACCACCCCCATTGACATTTTATTGGAACCCACAAACTAAAGGGTTGATCACATGTTCTAAAAGTGGGCTTCATCTGAGATTACTCTATGTGCACATTCATATTTGAAGTTCTCCAGCTTTTTGGAAAAAATTTCAAAAAAAAGTTTTGCAAATGGAAATTTTCCATTTAACATTAAATGGACAATTCAGGTGGTTCCTTGATCATACCAGACAAAGTAACTAAAAGATAAAAATAAAAAATAGAAATCATTATGTTTTTTTTTTTTCCTTTTTGGGTATGTATAAACTTATATACAAGGTTTATATAACTTTATGCTTTTCTAAACTGTTTCAGTTTTTAATTGTCAAAATTGCTTTATGCTTTTCTAAACAACCATGGTCCTGATTATAATCACCAGTCAGCATTAGGCTTGCCAATGATTGGGACAGAATGTGGGAGGCTGGATTGAATTTGCCTTGCTGGAAAAAGGAGTTGGCTCTCTTTTAGAACTCATAATTGAATCAACATACATTGAATTGCTGGATTCTGGTTGTCTTGCCCTCACTGTATGCAGCAGCAGATCCCTACAGAGAAAGTGAGAAATTACACATAAATTTTGGTTATTAGAGGAACTTTAGCTTAAAATCTAAATTACAAACACCTTGGCAAGATCATTAGCGGTTGCAACTCGCGTAGGAGTAATATCTCGCTATCGATCTAAATTGTCATAGCTTCAATCAAAAGAAGAAAAAAAAAATATCTAGTCGTGTATTTGTAGTCTTGATTGGTTGAAGTCTTTTGCGGATTTGTAGCAAATTCACAATAACACGCTAGAGTACAAATAGAGAAATAATGTAAATCACAACAAAGAATTACATTGTTAAACTCTTATAACGCGTGATCCACGGATGTTAATGAGAAAATTATATGAATTGTTTACTAATTACTAGTTGTGAATATAAGAGTTTGAGTAAAGAGAGAATAATATAAAACCCAATAGTGGAGAAATAATATATATTTTTCATATCTACAACATATAAGTAGGAGGATAGAATGTTTCATCTTATGTTCAAAACGCAATGATTTTATTAAGACGGATCTCCCCCATCTTGTCCACAAATCACACTTATATGGTAAAAATCATCATATTCCTCTCTTCGTCTTATTCACCAAATACACCTATAGGGTTTATTCCTCCGATCACGTATATGTAGGCAGGATATAATAGGCTACAGTAACGGAAGTCGTAAAAAAATGCCATTATTAAATGGAGAAAAAAAAACATATTTAACCCATTGACTTAATGGTTACCTCCAAAATTCTCTATATTAAGAGATATGGATCCCATCCATCTCCCCACTTATTAAAAAAAACATAATTTAACAAGAAGACAATTTCTTAATTAGAGCTATTCAACACATATAAGGAGGACCATACTTAGTTGAAAACTAAGTATGTGCTTAAAGCCTTAAACTCCTATTTCTTCAATAAATTTTTTAATTAGTTTTCTAATCCTCATTAGATGATAGGTTAATTAATTAAGTGATTAGTGAGTATCTCGATTAACTTAATAGAAAATTGAAGCCTAAAATTGATACTGGAGCAAAGTAGAACTGTGACCAGCAAATTATAAATCTGTCAACGGCTCAGACTCTCTCTCTCTCCCTCAAGTAATAATGAATCCAATAATTCTTTAAAAATGACAGATAAATGACATATATCTGCCATTTTTAAAGAATTTTATGGTAGACTGATCATTAATGTAATCATGCATCAACTTTAAATATGTCCTTATCCACTATCTACTTCACTTTATTACATACAGAAGTTTTATGCAAATTGCACTTTTGTGTTTACAAGGCTTCATAATATGATAGCAGTAATAATTTGATTAATTTCATCAGTATGCACATAGACTGCTATAACCTGACAAATTATTCATACTCGATTCAATTATCATAGTATTCTAGACGCTTTGGCCCACCACCCACTATGGTCTATAAACATATGAAGATTTTTATGACTTCTGAACCAAAAGACTTAGTTGACTTCTGAACCAAAAGACTTGGTTGAAAAAAATAAACTGTCAGCTTGAGAGGTCTTCAATATTTGTTCTATTTTTCTTCTTATTCAAGGAAGATTAAACATGTATTCTCTTTTAAACTAAAGAAATATTGTTTTTAGAGAGGCATGAATCATCAATATGAGAGTCTTAACCATACTTTTTCTCTGCTATTCTTTGTGCTATTAATTTGTATTCTCTGCAGCAGTAGACACCATAGCTGCAAATAAAACAATCAGAGATGGCGAGACTATAATTTCAGTTGATGAGAGCTTTGAACTGGGATTTTTCAGTCCTGGTGGCTCGAAGAATCGGTACCTAGGAATATGGTACAAGAAGATAGCAACCGGGACAGTAGTATGGGTTGCCAACAGAGATTCACCGCTCAACGATTCATCAGGAGTTCTACAAGTTACCAATCAGGGAATTCTAGTCCTTCTCAATGGAACAAACAGCAAAATTTGGTCTTCAGATTTATCAGAAGCCATGCAGAATCCAGTAGCACAGCTTTTGGACACAGGAAATCTTGTTGTTAGAGATGGAGATAATAAGAACCCGGAAATTTTTTTGTGGCTTTTGACCACCTAGGTGATACACTATTAGCAGGCGCGAAGTATGGTAAGAACTTGGTTACCGGGCATGATAATTACCTCACATCAAGCAAAAGTGATGATGATCCTTCATCAGGTGATTATACAGCTCGGCTCGATCCTGGTGGATATCCACAATTCTTTATAAGAAAAGGTTCGGATATAATGTTGCGGTCAGGACCATGGAATGGCCTTCATTTCAGTGGGCAGACAATTTTGAAGGAAAACACGATTTATTCATACGAATTTGTTTACAATGAGAATATAGGTACGAACTTAAAAATAGTTTGGTTGTTACAAGGAAGGTGTTGAAATCCAAGGGTGTTCTGCACAGTTTCGCTTGGAATGATCGCGTTCAAAATTGGAATCTCTACTTATCAATTCAGATAGATGACTGTGACAGGTATGCATGGTGTGGTGCATATGGTAATTGCAATCTTAACAACAAGCCGTCTTGTGGGTGCTTGGAAGGATTTGTGCCTAAAGTTTTAAAAGATACTAAGCATAAAGGTGCCGGACACACGAAACTCCTGGTTTAGCAGAACAATAAACCTTAAGGAATGTGAGGAGGAGTGCTTGAAGAACTGCTCTTGTACAGTTTATGCAAATTTGGATATCAGAGATGGAGGAAGTGGGTGTTTGCTTTGGTTTGATGAGCTGATTAAAGAATACACAGAAAATGGTCAAGATATTTACATTAGGCTGGCTGCTTCAGAATTAGGTATGCGTTTACCTATTTACATCTTAATTACTACATGTACATATTAGATAGAGACTGCATAGAAAATATTGTTTCCTATTTCCTTTATGTTTATTACTTTTTGGTTTAAGTATCCACTAATTGTTAATTATTCTTCAATCATTAGTATTTTATCAAAAAAAAGGATATGCTTATCTTGAACCATCAAATTACCTGTGCAAATGTTTCCCAGTTGAAAATGCCAGCGGAAACTATAAATAAGTGTCTTCTGGCTGAAGGTTCTAATAAATTTGCTTTCAGTATACATATTTAGTCCTCAAGGTGGATCCTAATCCAACAAAAAGTGCCACATGTCTAGAGTGTTTTAGATATAATATGATTTGAGGAATCAGTTGATTCACGAATTCTTATGATTTATTCATTCAGTTTTAAGTTGCTGCTGGTTCTCTCCAATTGAGTTCCTTGTTATTGCTAAATTCACCTTTAAGCAAAGTTACTGGTTTAATTTTACCTGCTAAATTCAACCATGAGCAGTAGAAATTCCTGCTTTTCTTGTAATAGTAATCACTAGTGTGTATAAACTGCCTAATACTCTGTGTCGAATTGGTTTTGCAGAGTTAGCAGCACAAAAATGAAAAAACTAGTGAGCTTCATAGTCATCCCTGTTCTGGCTTTGGGTTTGGTTTTCCTATTCTTATATTATGTGAATAGGAGGAAGCTTAAAAGAAAAGGTAAGCAGTAATATTCTGAATGTGAAGAATCTCTATGAAACAAAAACAAACTTTATTTCTTCAATATGCACTGTTTGATGCATAGCAGGGAGAATGGTAGTGGCTGGTGAAAGCAGGGAGAAAGATTTAGAGCTGCCATTATTTGATCTGGCTACCATAACTGATTCAACCAATAACTTTTCAGATCTCAATAAAATTGGAGAAGGTGGCTATGGTCCTGTGTACAAGGTACTGCAGCGTCTTGATTAATAGCTACTGAACTGCTACTTCATGTGTTCACAATAGCAAATGTTTGTATCTACAATTTGTTATTATTGATCTGCTGAAGCCCAAAGATTAATCTTATTCACATTATTCATCATCAAATATTTAGAAATGATATATCAAAATGTATGCATTCAGAAAGAAGGTTATAATTTCTGAATATTTTTTTTCAGCCAAATGAATGCTAAAGAATGGCCTAATAAATTATGTTTTTCAGGGTACATTGACTAATGGACAAGAAATAGCGGTGAAGAGGCTTTCTAAATATTCAACACAAGGACTCAGTGAATTCAAAAACGAAGTCTTATGTATTGCAAAACTGCAACATCGAAACCTTATAAAGCTTCTAGGATGCTGCATTCAAGTAGAAGAAAAAATATTGATCTACGAATACATGCCCAATAAGAGCTTGGACTCCTTTATTTTTTGTATGGTTCCCTCATAATCATTGTATCCTTTAAATTTTCATATCACAACCATTATGGACTAACTTGGATGAGAATATTTGCAGCTCAAAATCAAAGTGGATTACTTGATTGGCCTAAACGCACCCACATTATTAAAGGAATTGCGCGAGGGCTTCTTTATCTTCATCAAGATTCTAGACTTAGAGTCATCCACAGAGATCTAAAAGCTGCCAATATTTTACTGGACAATGAGATGAATCCGAAAATCTCATATTTTGGCATGGCCAGAACTTTTCGAGGGCACGAAACTGAAGCAAACACGAAAAGAGTAGCTGGAACATAGTAATTGTTCTTCTCTTCTTTCCAGGTTCAATATAATTAATTAATTTTAATTAATTTCAAATTTTTTACAATTTCTTCATTGATTTCTTGTAGTGGCTATATGTCTCCGGAGTATGCAATCGCCGGTGTTTTCTCAATAAAGTTGGACGTGTTTAGCTTTGGTGTATTGATGCTAGAGATAGTGAGTGGAAGAAGAAACAAAGGATTTCACCATCCAAACTATGAGCACAACCTCCTTGGGCATGTAAATATCAAGTCAAATACTAACATTTTTTCTCAAAACATTTTTGTTAACCGGGGATTAGAATAATTCTCCATTATTCATATTAGCACATATATTCATAATTACAATAATACTCTTCCTCAACACTTCCCCTCACGTTAGGGCATAGATTTCATATTCATCAAACTTGTTACATATAGGTCTAATCTGTGGACCATACAACAGTTTAGTAATCAAATATGCTAACTGATCTACTAACTACAAATGTCTTGTATCGATGGCATTTTGTAAAAGTTTTCTCAAACAACATGACTATTAACTTCAAAATGCTTAATCCCTTCAAGAAATATCGGATTATTTGCAATACAAATGGCTTATTGATTGGCACACACTAAGTTCATTGGACGTGCCTGCTTAAACCCAAGTTCTGCTAATAATTGTCAGGCAAACTAATTCACAGGTAGTGTGTGTCATTGCTTTGTATTCATACTCGACACTCTATCTAGCGACACTGTTTGTTTCTTACACTTCCATGACACTAGTTTACCCCTAACAAACACATAATATCTAGTAGTGGACTAGAGGTACTCTTAAGATATCTTAATACGAATAACTGCATCCCAATAACAAGTCCACATGGCATCTAAAAACTAACTAACCTCACTAAACTACCAAACCATGGTCTAGGGGACTGTTTAAAGGCATATAGAGACTTCAATGTACTAACCCAAATTCCCTCTAGCAACAAACCTACGAGGTTTCTCCATGTAAACCTCCTCTTGAAGACCATGTAGAAAAAAGAGAAAGAACAACAACCTTTTTTACACTTATTGTAGAGAATCAATTAAGTCAAGAACCGGGTCGAATCCAAGGGAACAACACTGGGATGAACAAACGAGGCTGCACGATAACAAGTTTATGTTAAGTGTTGGAAAATCACCTCAAGAAGCCTAGGTTGTGATCTTTCCAAACACCTAAATCCAAAATGATTTGTACTGAACAAGAATCAAACCATAAAAGAGAAAACAAAAGCAATTGTTATCAAGGTTCGACAAATTGCCTACGTTGCCGTGAGCTCCTCCGAGCTCTCTACACTAAATCAATGGAGTTCTTACAATTACCGCAACACCCCTTTAAGAACCATGTGTTCTTGAAGAATGAGAGAAGAGAAAAAAAAGAGATAAGAACTAAGTGTTTCCCTTGAATTTTCCCCATGAAAATTCCAATTAGAAAGCCCTTGAACCCCTAATCTTGAATACTTTCTCTCACTAGAAATACCTCTGAAGATTTGAGAGTATATCTCTCTAAACACCAGCCACTCTTGGAATGAGATTTCTTTTTGTGTTTCATGTGTTTTTCATGTGTTGTTGTTATTGCTCCTAGATGACCCTTTATGTAGAGCAATAACTACCTTAACCAATCTTGAAGCCAATCTTAACCCTTAGATCTCAAGAACCAAAGACTCATGGATCTCTAAGAGTCTAAGTGAACCTGTGTGTTTTAATCAAGTCTCACGCACTAGCTGAAGAGTGCTGAATAACATGTACCAGGTGTGCCTTGTGTCGCAACTCAGAACAGGGCAAGCAGTGGTGCACAACATTGGAAAACACCTCCACCTGCTGGAGGTCGTGGCCCCCAAGGCCTGCTCTGCGGCGCGCTCCTGGAGGAGGACTTCCTCCTTGCTGGTGGCCGCAGCGCACCAAGCCTGTGCCACGGCGCACACCATGATGCTGAAGCTTCATTTTAGTTCTTAGTCAAATTCCAACAAACTCTACCTTTGTTTAAGCAATTAAACCCGAACCAATTGTGCAGAGAACTCAGGATCCAAACTCAACATGAGTCACCACCTCATCCGACTCCAATTCTAAGAAGTTCAGGGCAATGATTGAACTTGCTTATAGGTAGAACTTTAGTGCCTAAATCAGTAAGATTTTCTTCCATTGCAACTTTGTCCACATGAATGCTTCCTTCCATAACATTTTCCTGAATGAAATGATACCGAACATCCATATGCTTTGCCCTCTCATGGAACATCGGATTCTTACACAAATGCAACGCACTTTGGCTATCCAAATACACCACCACCTTCTCTTTTAGGACCTTCAACTCTTCCAACAACCCTTTACACCACATAGCCTCCTTAATCGCTTCCGTTGCTGCTATGTACTCTGCTTCAGTTGTTGAGAGTGCTACCACCGGCTGCAACTGAGCCTTCCAACTTATATAACATCTGTTTAAGTTGAAGAAGTATGAGGTCATCAATCTTCTCTTATCCCGGTCTACTCTATAGTTCGAATCAACATAATTTTTTAACTAGATGGACTTACCCCTCTTCTCGTAAACAAGCCCCACATCTGAACTTCCCTTCAAATACCTAAGCAACCACTTCATCCCAAGCCAATGCTCCTTTCTAGAATTACTCATAAACCTACTGAGAACACTAATGGCATGAGAAATGTCGGGTCTAGTGCTTACCATTATGAACATGACTGATCCAACCGCACTAGAGTAAGGGACCTTTTCTATTTCATTCTTCTCCTCATCCGATCTAGGACATTGATCGCTGGAGAACTTGAAATGACCAGCAAAGGGAATCTTCATTGGTTTACTATCTTCCATAGAGAATTTAGATATCATCTTTTATATGTAGAAGTCTAAGAAATCTTTGACCTGTTTATCTCCCTTTCCCAGATTATAATCATCCCAAGGATCTTTTGTGCATGACCAAGATCCTTCATCTCAAACTTTGAACTGAGTTGAGACTTCAACCTTCCTATCCTCTCCTTGTAGTTACTAACCAATAACATATCATCAACATAGATAAGGATAATCACCATTTCTTCCACCTTGTGACATTTGTAGTACAAGCACGAATCATAGTAGCTCCTCATGAAACTCAAGCTAGTTATAAAGGAATCAAACCTCTTATTCCATTGTTGAGGTGATTGCTTCAGGCCATAGAGAGATTTCTTCAAATTGCACACCAAATCTCTCTACCTTCCTTCTGCATAGCCTTCGGGTTGCCTCATGTGGATGGTCACATCAAGCTCTCTATATAAGAACCCTATCTTCACATCCATTTGCTTGATCTCCCAATTAAATTGGACCACCATAGCTAACACTATCCTTATCGTCTTGTATTTCACAACCAGTAAGAAAATTTCTGTGAAATCTATGCCGTCTCTTTGTGTGAACCCCTTCGCCACAAGCCTAGCCTTATACCGAAATTTATCCCCTTGAGTGTTTACTTCTTTGATCTTGTAAATCTACTTACAATCCACAACTCTCTGTTTTTCTGGTTTGGGCACCAATTCCCAAGAGTTGTTCTTCCTCAAAGAATGCATTTCCTCCTCCATAGCTAGCTTCCATCTTGACGAGTCCTTACATCCCATGGCATCCGTGTAAGTTTCTGGTTCATAGTTGATTATCCCTCATTCCAAATAAGGAGCTGTTACATTAGCATCCATAAGACCATATCTCAAAGGTGGTCTGATCTGCCTCATTTCCCGATCTCTTATGAGCTGATAATCATTCTGATTTGTTGCATCATCCCCTTCAAGTTTAGCCTCCTCTTAAGTGTCTTGAGCTTGACCTTCATCAATGGGCTCTACCTGATTTGAACCCTCTTGCCTTCCTTACTCTACCTGAACTTAATTTTCTTTGATGCTATGCTCCACATAAACTAGACTGGTTTGCTCACTATCCCCTGCAGGGTTAGTTTTCTCCAAATAGGGAAATAATAGCTCATTAAAAATGACATCCCTACTTATTATGAGTTTAGATCCTTTTGGCTCTAAGGACCACAACCTATATCCCTTAACCCCTTCACCATATCCTAGAAACACACTTTCTAGATCTTGGGCTAAGTTTATCATCCTTTTGATGTGCATACGCAACACATCCAAAAGTCCTAAGGTTGCTTAACTCAGGGGGTTTTCCACTCCACATCTCCTCGGGTGTCTTAAGGTCCATAGCCCTAGAAGGTGATCTATTAACCAAATGTGCAGCAGTAGACATAGCTTCCCCCCAAAAACATTTAGTTAACTCGGAGCTTATAATCATGCACCTAACCTTATTCAAAAGGGTCCTATTCATCCTCTCAGCAACTCCATTTTGCTGAGAGGTTTTTACAATTGTTCTATGTCTTATAATCCCATTTAACCCACAGAATTTGTCAAATTCCTTATTAAAAAATTCTAAGCCATTATCTGTTCTTAAAACCTTAACTACCTTGCCCATTTGAGTTTCTTCCAACTTTTTCCACACCACAAATTTATTCAAAGCATCTGATTTATTTTTAAGCAAATAAATGTTGTGCGTTTATCTACCTAAATTAATAAGAAAATAATCGGACTTGTTTTACTTGCAAGTACACAAGGCCAACAGTAGCATAGTGTGCAAATGCGAGATCATCTCCACATGGATTGGTGAATTTTGTTTTAGAATCAGTTTCACAATGTAAAAATAATAGAAATAAATATTGAGTCTAGATTGATAATGATAAAGATGTATGGACTTGATATCCACCACTAATCATGATACCCCAACAAAACAATATGTCATTGCTCTACTCATGCTATGAATACCTAATGTTTGTCAACCTAAAGGCTTGGTCCACTCCTTAAGCTATTGATTTCCTTAAGCAATGAGTTAGACGTGGTGTATACTCTAACTCTTTTCTCTCTTAAGGGATTCAGCATGGTGTATACTGAGTTGTTCCTTAAGAGAGCATAGGATCTGTGGAAATTGACAACCACACGAGACCTAGGGCTTGGTCTGCTCTCGGTTTCCCACGTTGATTAACCCAAGAATCCGACATGGATTTCTTTTGTTGCTATTGTTGAACCCAAGACTCGGTCATCCAAATCGATTCAAGTAACTAATTCATACCACATGCATACGTTGATCAGACACACATAAATGAGGAATTTAAATAAAAACAGGCATTAATCAAATCAAGAATCATAACATAAATATTACAAAGGTGCCAATATTGAATTATTGGTTAAATATAATTAGGGCTTTAACCAAGCCCTTACTAGGGTTTAGTTACACATGGTTGTGATGCTAAACATATTCATAAAGTAAAAATAAAGGGGGAAGAATAAACCCGAGATAAGAGTCGTCAATTCTTCTCCAAAGTTTACAACTCAAAAGCTAAATCAAAAGTATATTTTATGTGTTTTACAATCCTATATATAGGGTTCTAAGGGTGTTGATTATAGCCATTAAATGCATTATATTCGTACTTATTTGTTAGCACTTTAGGGTTGATTTAGGTCTTAATTGCATTTTTATTCATTAACAACTCTAAAGTGGTATTTTTGGAGCATTAATTTATTTCGGTGCATTTTCCAGGTATCTTGAGTTAAAGGAGATGGAAAAACTATCATCATTTTGAAACACAAAGTTCCATTGAACACTCAAGCAAAAGAATGATTGCGGAAGAGCCAAGATGAAGAGAAACTATGGAAGGAGTTTTCACTAAGTTGCTGGAGTTGGCATACAAATCAACCATCTTTAAAAATTAAACTGTATCGATGTAGAAAGAAACAGGAAGTGTGCCACATATGGTTAGAAAGATATGGAAGTCTATTTTCTGGAGGATTTTACGGTTCGTTAAAATCATTTCTCTAGAGGAAGTTATGGCGATTTTAGCGGACAGAGGTCAGACTTTCTGAATCAGCGCGCGCACAGCCTTGTGCACTCCGAGTTAGACCCTAATTAGGTCTTTAATGACTTATTCAAACCCTAAAACACCCCTAGACCTTGTATACTATAAATATACCACTTAGGGTTTGTAATTGGAGATTCAAAAACCTGGAGAACTCAAGAAAGCAGCAACTTTCCTTCCATTGTGCAACCATGAGCCCCATGGCTAACTAATCTCCAAGCAAGGAGAAGGGATGAATCCCTAGGTGTAGTTGTTTCTATTTCCCTTATTTGATTCAGTTTTAATGGAGCTTTAACGTTCAAATATTGTTATGATTTACTTTTATTCTAATTATAAAGATTTCATCTAATCCGGTGATTGTATCTTTTTCCTTGATATAGATTTAGTCATGCTTTCTTTATGTCAAGATTATTTAGGTATGATTGAGTCCGGTAGATCTAGCCTTTAGGTTTGTCCATTACTGCAATATTGTCATCAAAGATATATTGTCGTTTCTTGATAAACTTAAAGGACAGATCATATGTGCATGAATTGAAAATAAAGAATATTTCATAACAATCAAATTAGGGTTTATACATGTGCTTTAATTGAATATTTGCCGATTGCCTGTTTGGGATGTGAAACTTGCAATTGAGATAAAAACAACTGAATCAAGTTAGGATTAGGGCAACAAACCTAGGGAGGATTCCCGGATCCTTGTTGCTTCTCCATTATATTTCACAATCTACTTTACACAATTGTCTCACTATCAAATTTCAGATTCTATATTTAATTTGATCATATCGTCTCATATTAAAGTTTACACCTTCCCTTATAGTTAATTTGTCTCCCTGTGGAATCGACACCCCAAAGCCGTACTACAACACCGCGTTACTGTTTTGGGCGTAATCAAATTTTGGCGCCGTTGCTGGGGAGACGCGCTTACAAACAAGGAAGATTGTCAACTTTGAGACAAAACGGTAATATCGTTCCTTTCTTGAAGTCTTGATTTTCTGATTTTTTTTTATTTTTTTTTTGTTCTTTGCTCTTTGTTTTGATTTTTTTTAATTAATTAATTAATTTATTTTCTTTCTGTTTTATTTATTTCCCCTAACATGGCCGAAAATCACAATGAAATTGTTGCTAGGACACTTAAAGACTACTTGCACCCTAGCCGAACAGCCATCCCATCTTGTATCATGTTCCCCCCTAATGTTCAACAACCTGATTTTAAGCCGGGCATGATCCAATTGCTACCAACCTTCCATGGGTTTGAGAATGAAAACCCCTATGTCCACATTAGGGAATTTGAGGAAGTAGTAGCAACTTTTTACAGTAGGGCTGATATGATAGACACCGTTAAACTTAGGTTTTTTCCTTTTTCACTTAAGGAAAAAGCCAAGGCTTGGCTATACTCATTAAGGCCTAGGTCCATAGGTAGTTGGGATGAGATGACACGAGTTTTCTTCCAAAAACACTTCCCAACCCATAAGACCAATAACCTCAAGAGACAAATCTCAAACTTTGCACAAAAAGATAGCGAAACCTTATATCAAGTTTGGGAACGTTTCAAGGACCTGTTGAATTCTTGTCCACACCATGGGTATGAGAGTTGGCGGGTAGTTAGCTATTTCTATGATGGACTCCTAAGTAGGGAAAGGCAGTTCATAGAAATGATGTGCAATGGAGATTTTCTTCAAAAAGATCCCGACCAAGCCATAGATTTCCTAGATGACCTATCAGAAAAATCCTACACTTGGACAGGACCAAATGCCATGGAAAGCACTAGGAGAAATCAACCCGCTGGGATTTATCAACTTAAGGAAGAGGATAACCTTAAAGCCCGTTTAGAGGCCCTAACTAAGGAAATTGAAGCCTTAAAAACTAGAAATGCTAGGGCTCCTGAACCGGTTGCTAGGGTAGATTCCTATGAGCCTTGTTTCATGTGTAATGGGGTGGATCATTTACCTAAGGATTGTCCAATTTATTTTGAGATGAAGGAAGAGTGTAATGCTATAGGTATACCCTTTGGGAAACCACACTCACCCTACTCTAACACCTACAACCCCGGTTGGAAAAATCACCCAAATTTTAATTGGAAACCCGATACACAACCTCCTACCCACTCAAGTACCCAATGGCAACCGGAAGCAACTTCATATAATGCACCTCAACAATCTTTACCTTTGGAAGATATGTTTAAGTCATTTATGCAGGTACATGCCAAGAATGTGGAAGATCAAGGCAAAATAAATCAACAGTTGTTAGAGGAGCAACAAGGGATCAAAGTGGAACAAAAGGAGATAAAGAGCCAACTCACTAAGTTGACTAGTTTCTTGGCGATTCAAGAGCAAGGACAGTTTCCTTCGCAAACACAACAAAATCCAAGGGGACAACATATGGCACAAACCTCCAATCCTGGAAATCAAAATGTTAAAGAGGTTAATGCCATAATCACCCGTAGCGGTAAGAAAATTGATGGTCCCACTCTACCATCAAACTTGAGTAACAAGGATGAAACCCCCAAGGAACAAGAGGCCCGTGATGTTTATCGCCCACCGGTGCCTTTCCCTCAAGCACTCCTTAAACCTAAGGAGATAAATTCAGCGTCAAAAGGTGAGATTCTTGAACAACTTCAGCATGTTAAAATTAACCTCCCTCTTCTTCATGTTATAAAACAGATTCCCAACTATGCTAAAGTTATCAAGGATCTATGCACACTCAAGAAGAGGCATCATGTGAAGAAGACGGCATTCCTAATGGAGCAAGCAAGTGCAATAATTGACAGCAAGACACCGCCCAAATATAAAGATCCGGGTTGTCCAACAGTGGCTTGTCAAATTGGAAACAAATCTTGTGGCCAAGCATTGCTAGATTTGGGTGCTAGTGTGAACCTCATGCCATACTCCATGTACTTGCAACTCGGTCTAGGTGAGATCAAACCAACCTCCGTGGTACTTCAATTAGCGGATAGATCGGTAAGAAAACCAAGAGGTATTGTAGAAGATGTTTTGTTGCAAATTGATAATTTCTACTATCCTATTGATTTTTTGGTTTTAGATACTGTTTCTACTGTAAACACGGAGTCCAAAATTCCTTTGATACTTGGAAGACCATTCCTTGCCACTGCCAATGCCCTCATTAATTGTAGGAATGGCTTAATGACATTATCATTTGGAAATAGAACTTTAGAGATAAATGTTTTTCGAGTCTCAAAACAGCCACATGAAGAGAATGAGTGTGTCGATACTTACATGGTTGATAAGCTCAATTTGGAGGATGAGCACACCAAAGATAATTCTATGGAATTTCCTCCTAATAATTTTAAGTTCGATGATTCTTTAATTTATTCCCATGCCGTTAATATTGTTGATATTTTTGATAAGTCACAGGAATTTATTAAGAAATCATGGCAACCATGCTTTGAGGAGTCACTTGAGAGAAGTCACATGGATGCGAGAACCAAATACCCTACTGCTGATAGTGAGTGGGCAACACCAAGAACACTTGAGCCATATGCGGTGGACTTTAAGTATTCCTTGCCAAAAGATTAGCATTAAGGCCATTAAATTGGAGCCTCATTTTCAGCACCACAATGAGGCCAGCAGTGAGAGTGGTGCAACGTCTGGCCGAAGACGTAAAACTTAGCGCTCATGGGAGGCAACCCACAACATATCCTTTTATTTTTACTGTTTTTTATATTTCTTTTTCTTATTTATTATTATTATTTTGCTGTTTTCTAGTATTAACTTAGTATTTCTTTTTCAAGGAAAATATACGAAGCAGTTCAAATGGTGGAGCACAATTTTCAGCTTCTGTGCACCTTTGACTACAAAGGGAGTTTCTTTTACTTTTTATTTTACATTGAGGTCAATGCAATTTTTAAGTTGGGGGTGGAGGAAACACATCTCTTTGTTTCCATATTCTTTATTTCCATACATTTTTTTCCATTGAACTGCTTGGTGTCATTTTCCTTTTTGTTTATTTTTAGCATGCTTTGTGTTTGCCCTAGAGTTAATTCACATGTCAATGATATGAACTTAATTGAAATAACATATAGCATGTAGAAGAAGTTAAATTCTATTTCAGTTTGAGAATAATTTAAGTGTCAATCTTGATTTGGTTTGAGACTCTAGTTTGTGGTAAGATTGAATGATTAGTCTAAAACATCTAGAAAAGTTTTATGTGCGATTGATTGTGAATATTTTTTCGGTCTCAACAAGCTCTAGAACTTATTTGATAATTACTTGAGGCGAATTCCTAGAATGCACACTACTGAGGATATGATATAGGCCATTTTTGAATAATTTGAGCTTTTCAAACCTTCCCTTGCAATATATATATCACTAGTCACCTATTTGAGCCATTTTTCTTGAAAAAGAATTTGAGCCTTGCTTCTTTCAAAAACCCATTTACTTACCCTTATGAGCCTAGAAATATTTTATCCTTACCCTTCTTTTAAAAGAACTTAGTTGTACACATTGTTGAGAAGCACTTAAGAGGAGTAAGGATGGAAATATGAAAAATCATAACCCAAGTATATTAAAGAAGATAAGTTGGGGGTTGTGGAAAAGAAAAGAAAAAAAAAAGAAAAAAAAAGAGATGAATGAGTATTTGCCAAAAACAGAAAAAGAAGAGAAGTATGGCAAAGAAAGAAGAAAAAGAAAAGAAAAAGTGGTGACTTGTCAAGAGATATGCTTTTATAAAAAATTGTTGAAAGAGTTGAGCATTGAAGTAAAGTTATCTAGCACTTAAAGGTGGTTGTGTTTAAAGCTAAGAGATTAAGTTCTTTTACTTGCAAATCCTTCCCATTCTTTCTTAACCTTTACCTTGGCATAGCATTACAAGCCCATTAAAGACCTATTGATCCAATGAAGTGTGATTTTTCTACAATAGTGGAGAATGATTTGAAAAATAAGCCTATGGAGCTTGTTTATGTGATTGATGTCACACAATTTGTTATGTTTTTAGAGGCCAAGACTTGTATTCATGAATGTTGTGCATAAAATCATCCGGATGTTCGGACTAATGGATTGTGGTAAGATGGATGTTAAGAGTCAATAACGATTTTAAGATTGATGTTTGGATTACTTTTGGACTTAGGTGAAATTTAATGATTCTATGTGCCGTATGTTATGTACAATTTTTGAGACAAAAAGTGAATTACTCTTGGTTCACCGCTAGCATTGCTTTACGTTGTTTTTAACTCCTACCATAGAATTCATCTCTTTTTTCGCTTGAATTGCTAGGGACTAGCAATAAGCTAGTTGGGGGTTGTGATAATAGCCATTAAATGCATTATATTCGTACTTATTTGTTAGCACTTTAGGGTTGATTTAGGTCTTAATTGCATTTTTATTCATTAACAACTCTAAAGTGGTATTTTTGGAGCATTAATTTATTTCGGTGCATTTTCCAGGTATCTTGAGTTAAAGGAGATGGAAAAACTATCATCATTTTGAAACACAAAGTTCCATTGAACACTCAAGCAAAAGAATGATTGCGGAAGAGCCAAGATGAAGAGAAACTATGGAAGGAGTTTTCACTAAGTTGCTGGAGTTGGCATACAAATCAACCATCTTTAAAAATTAAACTGTATCGATGTAGAAAGAAACAGGAAGTGTGCCACATATGGTTAGAAAGATATGGAAGTCTATTTTCTGGAGGATTTTACGGTTCGTTAAAATCATTTCTCTAGAGGAAGTTATGGCGATTTTAGCGGACAGAGGTCAGACTTTCTGAATCAGCGCGCGCACAGCCTTGTGCACTCCGAGTTAGACCCTAATTAGGTCTTTAATGACTTATTCAAACCCTAAAACACCCCTAGACCTTGTATACTATAAATATACCACTTAGGGTTTGTAATTGGAGATTCAAAAACCTGGAGAACTCAAGAAAGCAGCAACTTTCCTTCCATTGTGCAACCATGAGCCCCATGGCTAACTAATCTCCAAGCAAGGAGAAGGGATGAATCCCTAGGTGTAGTTGTTTCTATTTCCCTTATTTGATTCAGTTTTAATGGAGCTTTAACGTTCAAATATTGTTATGATTTACTTTTATTCTAATTATAAAGATTTCATCTAATCCGGTGATTGTATCTTTTTCCTTGATATAGATTTAGTCATGCTTTCTTTATGTCAAGATTATTTAGGTATGATTGAGTCCGGTAGATCTAGCCTTTAGGTTTGTCCATTACTGCAATATTGTCATCAAAGATATATTGTCGTTTCTTGATAAACTTAAAGGACAGATCATATGTGCATGAATTGAAAATAAAGAATATTTCATAACAATCAAATTAGGGTTTATACATGTGCTTTAATTGAATATTTGCCGATTGCCTGTTTGGGATGTGAAACTTGCAATTGAGATAAAAACAACTGAATCAAGTTAGGATTAGGGCAACAAACCTAGGGAGGATTCCCGGATCCTTGTTGCTTCTCCATTATATTTCACAATCTACTTTACACAATTGTCTCACTATCAAATTTCAGATTCTATATTTAATTTGATCATATCGTCTCATATTAAAGTTTACACCTTCCCTTATAGTTAATTTGTCTCCCTGTGGAATCGACACCCCAAAGCCGTACTACAACACCGCGTTACTGTTTTGGGCGTAATCAAATTTTGGCGCCGTTGCTGGGGAGACGCGCTTACAAACAAGGAAGATTGTCAACTTTGAGACAAAACGGTAATATCGTTCCTTTCTTGAAGTCTTGATTTTCTGATTTTTTTTTATTTTTTTTTTGTTCTTTGCTCTTTGTTTTGATTTTTTTTAATTAATTAATTAATTTATTTTCTTTCTGTTTTATTTATTTCCCCTAACATGGCCGAAAATCACAATGAAATTGTTGCTAGGACACTTAAAGACTACTTGCACCCTAGCCGAACAGCCATCCCATCTTGTATCATGTTCCCCCCTAATGTTCAACAACCTGATTTTAAGCCGGGCATGATCCAATTGCTACCAACCTTCCATGGGTTTGAGAATGAAAACCCCTATGTCCACATTAGGGAATTTGAGGAAGTAGTAGCAACTTTTTACAGTAGGGCTGATATGATAGACACCGTTAAACTTAGGTTTTTTCCTTTTTCACTTAAGGAAAAAGCCAAGGCTTGGCTATACTCATTAAGGCCTAGGTCCATAGGTAGTTGGGATGAGATGACACGAGTTTTCTTCCAAAAACACTTCCCAACCCATAAGACCAATAACCTCAAGAGACAAATCTCAAACTTTGCACAAAAAGATAGCGAAACCTTATATCAAGTTTGGGAACGTTTCAAGGACCTGTTGAATTCTTGTCCACACCATGGGTATGAGAGTTGGCGGGTAGTTAGCTATTTCTATGATGGACTCCTAAGTAGGGAAAGGCAGTTCATAGAAATGATGTGCAATGGAGATTTTCTTCAAAAAGATCCCGACCAAGCCATAGATTTCCTAGATGACCTATCAGAAAAATCCTACACTTGGACAGGACCAAATGCCATGGAAAGCACTAGGAGAAATCAACCCGCTGGGATTTATCAACTTAAGGAAGAGGATAACCTTAAAGCCCGTTTAGAGGCCCTAACTAAGGAAATTGAAGCCTTAAAAACTAGAAATGCTAGGGCTCCTGAACCGGTTGCTAGGGTAGATTCCTATGAGCCTTGTTTCATGTGTAATGGGGTGGATCATTTACCTAAGGATTGTCCAATTTATTTTGAGATGAAGGAAGAGTGTAATGCTATAGGTATACCCTTTGGGAAACCACACTCACCCTACTCTAACACCTACAACCCCGGTTGGAAAAATCACCCAAATTTTAATTGGAAACCCGATACACAACCTCCTACCCACTCAAGTACCCAATGGCAACCGGAAGCAACTTCATATAATGCACCTCAACAATCTTTACCTTTGGAAGATATGTTTAAGTCATTTATGCAGGTACATGCCAAGAATGTGGAAGATCAAGGCAAAATAAATCAACAGTTGTTAGAGGAGCAACAAGGGATCAAAGTGGAACAAAAGGAGATAAAGAGCCAACTCACTAAGTTGACTAGTTTCTTGGCGATTCAAGAGCAAGGACAGTTTCCTTCGCAAACACAACAAAATCCAAGGGGACAACATATGGCACAAACCTCCAATCCTGGAAATCAAAATGTTAAAGAGGTTAATGCCATAATCACCCGTAGCGGTAAGAAAATTGATGGTCCCACTCTACCATCAAACTTGAGTAACAAGGATGAAACCCCCAAGGAACAAGAGGCCCGTGATGTTTATCGCCCACCGGTGCCTTTCCCTCAAGCACTCCTTAAACCTAAGGAGATAAATTCAGCGTCAAAAGGTGAGATTCTTGAACAACTTCAGCATGTTAAAATTAACCTCCCTCTTCTTCATGTTATAAAACAGATTCCCAACTATGCTAAAGTTATCAAGGATCTATGCACACTCAAGAAGAGGCATCATGTGAAGAAGACGGCATTCCTAATGGAGCAAGCAAGTGCAATAATTGACAGCAAGACACCGCCCAAATATAAAGATCCGGGTTGTCCAACAGTGGCTTGTCAAATTGGAAACAAATCTTGTGGCCAAGCATTGCTAGATTTGGGTGCTAGTGTGAACCTCATGCCATACTCCATGTACTTGCAACTCGGTCTAGGTGAGATCAAACCAACCTCCGTGGTACTTCAATTAGCGGATAGATCGGTAAGAAAACCAAGAGGTATTGTAGAAGATGTTTTGTTGCAAATTGATAATTTCTACTATCCTATTGATTTTTTGGTTTTAGATACTGTTTCTACTGTAAACACGGAGTCCAAAATTCCTTTGATACTTGGAAGACCATTCCTTGCCACTGCCAATGCCCTCATTAATTGTAGGAATGGCTTAATGACATTATCATTTGGAAATAGAACTTTAGAGATAAATGTTTTTCGAGTCTCAAAACAGCCACATGAAGAGAATGAGTGTGTCGATACTTACATGGTTGATAAGCTCAATTTGGAGGATGAGCACACCAAAGATAATTCTATGGAATTTCCTCCTAATAATTTTAAGTTCGATGATTCTTTAATTTATTCCCATGCCGTTAATATTGTTGATATTTTTGATAAGTCACAGGAATTTATTAAGAAATCATGGCAACCATGCTTTGAGGAGTCACTTGAGAGAAGTCACATGGATGCGAGAACCAAATACCCTACTGCTGATTGAGTCCGGTAGATCTAGCCTTTAGGTTTGTCCATTACTGCAATATTGTCATCAAAGATATATTGTCGTTTCTTGATAAACTTAAAGGATAGATCATATGTGCATGAATTGAAAATAAAGAATATTTCATAACAATCAAATTAGGGTTTATACATGTGCTTTAATTGAATATTTGCCGATTGCCTGTTTGGGATGTGAAACTTGCAATTGAGATAAAAACAACTGAATCAAGTTAGGATTAGGGCAACAAACCTAGGGAGGATTCCCGGATCCTTGTTGCTTCTCCATTATATTTCACAATCTACTTTACACAATTGTCTCACTATCAAATTTCAGATTCTATATTTAATTTGATCATATCGTCTCATATTAAAGTTTACACCTTCCCTTATAGTTAATTTGTCTCCCTGTGGAATCGACACCCCAAAGCCGTACTACAACACCGCGTTACTGTTTTGGGCGTAATCAGGTGTCTCGAAACCCTAATTTCCAAAATAAGTATGGAAGAAATCTTTCCAAAACTGGGTTTGCCTCCTCTCTGTGCGTGTGCGCTCGATCGCACTCTTTTGCACTCGAGTGCAGAGTTACGCTCGAGCCTTCTAGGTGTGCGCATGAGTGCTTGTGTGCTCGATAGTGGCAATGTTGCGCTTGATCGCACTAGCTGGTTCCAGATCTTCAGTTTTCTTCCTTTAAAGCTTCAAAATGCTTTCTTTTCTTCGAAAGTCTATAAAAAACACAGAGAACACAAAAATGAAGTAGAATATACTAAAATATATAAACAAAGAGCCTAACAACTATAAATTAAGGGGCTTAAATATGAATATTTAAGCACTTAACAAAACCCAAACCTTTCTAGAATAATCATCAATCAAAGAAAGAAAGTAAATGTTACCTCCTTGTGTTGGTATTCTTGCTGGTCCCTAAAGATCGACCGAATGTAGTTAAGAATACCCTTTGATTTGTGCACTTCGGTGTTGAAGCTAACCCGATGTTGCTTCCCAAGAACACAACTTTTACAAAAATCAAGTTTTTCTACCTTGTCACCATCAAGTAAACCATCCTTGCCGAGAACTTGCAGGCTCTTTTCGCTCATATGTCCCAAGCGATTGTGCCAAAGAACCACCTTATCAATTTCAGCCATCAAGCTTGCTGCTTGATCCTTGATGTCCATCTCTCTAATCATCGCATAGAGACCATCTTTTATTGCTGCTTTAATCACTACCAAAGATCCCTTGGTTACCTTGATCTTTCCTCCCTCGACCTTGTATGTGTACCCCATGGAATCTAGCTGCTCCAATGAGATCAAATTTCTTCTCAAATGAAGATATCTCACATTCTGCAGCAGCCTTGTAACTCCATCAAACATCCTCAATTGGATGTCTCCCATGCCCCTCACTTGGCAAGAAGTATCATTCCCCAAGAAAACCTTTCCCTCATTGATTTCCTTGAAATTCTTGAACCAATCTCGGTGAGGACACATAGAATCCAAGATCCATCTCTCACTGTTTTGCCTTTTGCTCACATTTGAGCACACAACAAGAACATCATCATCTTACTATTCTCCCTTGGTATTCGAAGCCTCTCCATTCTTGGTATGGCCTCTTTCTTTCTCATCCCTTAACATTTTCTTGCAATCTCTCTTGAAATGACCCCCCTTATTGTAGTAGTAGCATTGCTTTCCTCCAAACTTCGGTTTAGAATGCGATCTTCCATGGCTCTGCCCTCTACCCTTTGGTTTATCCTGGTAGTTGCCATAGTTATTGCTGTCATTCTGAGTTGCAGGCCTTCCTTTAACGAACAACCCTTCCCCACTTGATTCTTCCCTCATCTTGGCTTTGAAATCATGAGCCCTTATAGCATTAATCACAATTTCTTTGGTTAGTGTATCTCTTCTATATTTAATAGCATTAATCAAGCTTTCAAAATAATCAGGAAGAGAATTCAACAATGAAGTTTGAACCCATCTTGCAGAAAAAAAAAATCCTAAGATTTATGCAGCACCCACAATTGCTTTTCCAACCTTTCCTCTCCAACTTCTAAACTTGAAGAACCTGATCAAATCTTGATCCCAACACCATTCTTGAACCTCAAGAATCCAATCAGATCTTGATCCCAGCACCATTCTTTAATCACCTAAGAAGTTTCGTTTGATTCTTGGAATCTTGCTCTGATACTGTTGTTCTAGCTCTGATACCACTATTGGAAAATCACCTCAAGAAGCCCAGGTTATGATCTTTCCAAACACCCAAATCCAGAATGATTTGTACTAAACAAGAATCAAACCATAAAAGAGAAAACACCAGCAATCGTTATCGAGGTTCGGCAAATTGCCTACGTCCCCGTGAGCTCCTCCGAGCTCTCTTCACTAAATCAATGGAGTTCTTACAATTATAGCAACACCCCTTCAAGAACCATGTGTTCTTAAAGAATGAGAAAAGAGAAAAGAAAGAGATAAGAACTAAGTGTTTCCTTGGAATTTTCCCCAAGAAAATTCTAATTACAAAGCCTTTGAACCCCTAATCTTGAATACTCTCTCTTTCTAGAAATACCTCGGAAGATTTGAGAGTCTATCTCTTTAAACACCAGCCACTCTTGGAATAAGACTTCTTCTTGTGTTTCATGTGTTGTTGTAATTGCTCTTAGATGACCCTTTATATAGAGCAATAACTACCTTAACCAATCTTGAAGCCAATCTCAACCCTTAGATCTCAAGAACCAAAGACTTATGGCTCTCTAAGAGTCTAAGTAAACCCGTGCGTTTTAATCAAGTCCTGTGCACCAGCTGAAGAGTGATGAATAACATTACCAGGTGTGCCTTGCGTCGTAGTTCAGAACAAGGCAAGCTGCAGGGCACAACAAGGGAAAACACCTCCACCTACTGGAGGCCATGATGCCCAAGGCCTACGCTGCAGCAAGCATCTGGAGGAGGACTTCCTTCTTGCTAGTGGTCGTGGCACACACCATGTTGCTGAAGCTTCATTTTAATTCTTAGACAAATTCTAACATTAAGAGCGACATCAGAAGAGACCAGACAGTGTTTGCAACTAAGAAGCTCACGGAAAGTAGCAAAGGTTGTCAAAGAAAAGGGGTCGTGTTGGAAATGAAGCAAACGATGCTGGAGGGGAAGATGATTTGCAATGAAAAATAAGAAAATAAATTGTGCTCGGAACGTAACCAGATCGCGCCGAAAAAAGGGTTGCTTATTGTAACTTAGAGTTTTTATGGGTACAAAAGAGGAAGAAGAAGAAAATGGATTCAAATTTTCATTTTGTTTTGTTTTGTTTTATATTATTTTAGGGTTTATTCAGATCTTAAGGAACATGTTCTGATACCATGTTAACTTGGGAGTAGAATAATGTAAGTGAAGTGGCTACCAATCTGATATGTATATTAACACATATATGCCTAAACTCTAAAATGCTAAACCGAAAACTTGAAAAGGAAGGAACCAAATCATGCTTGAAAAGTAATTAGACCACGCGAGGGAAGAGACCAAATCACATTGGAAAAAAAGGGTTGGTTTTTTGTAGTTTAGGGTTTCTGTAGAAGAAGAAGAAAAGGGTGGGTTTTGTTTTTTTGTTTTTTATTCTTTTAGAGTTTATTCAGGATCCCAAGGAACATGCTGTCATACCATGTTAACTTGGGATTAGAATAATGTGTGAGTGAAAAGGCTTCCAGATACTATTTGGTCCCTGATATTTATATTAATGCATATATGCATAATGAAAATAATACCTTTAACGTTGTTTCAAAAATTCCACAGGTTTGGAGACTCTATAAAGAAGGCAAACCCATAGATTTGATCGATGAACATTTAAAGGACTCCTGCATTATCTCAGAAGTTTTATGTTCAATCCAAGTGGGTTTATTATATGTGCAGAAACGTCCACAAGACCGACCGAGCATGGCAACTGTGGTGTTCATGTTGACCAGTGAAGTCGCGCTACCTGAGCCTAAAGTGCCTAGTTTTTACATTGAAAGGAATTTGCCTGAAACAAATTCTTCATCAACCAAGATTGAATCATGTTCAGCCAACAATATGTCTATTACATTGTTAACTGCTCGATAGATGATGTCTTAGTTCCTTAAATCTGCAAATTGTTATATTTATCAGTTTTTATGAGGATCCATCCTTTTATCTTGGATGAAAGGAAAATTCTTTTATATAATTAAAAAAAACTAAAATATATAGTAGAATAATTTTTTTTCTTATGCTCTCTAAGGAATTCAAAATGTGTATATGTTAAGTGGAATTTGGATGTTAAAATGTAGCAAATAGAACCTCTGAGGTATATGTAGATGGTTGCCTAGGACATTAAGTCATTCATGTATGTTGAAGGAATCATCATTGAGAAAGGTATCTTCCAAGTTCTAATATAATACAAAACTATGATTTACATAGAATACATAATCCGAATGAAACTAATAAATAATATTAGTTTAAACACTACTCCAAATAAATCTTCATTGAGAAAGGTATCTATTCATACGTCTCTACTATATACTCATTTTAGACACTTTGAAAACTTGAGTGATAGTTACCCTTTAAGTTTACAAACAATTACAACTGAGTTTTTCCAATGTCAAATTGACTGTTAGGAAATGGTGTTCAACATCTTTATTCAAAATAATATTTTTATGACTTGTTCATCACATGTTCAAGTAGCATGTCTTACATTATTCTCAACAAGCAATCAATGAAAAAGGAAAACATAGAACTTGATGACATGGGTCAATATATCAACAATTTTACTTTGTTTGAAAAAAATGGGTCTAAGTTTAAGACTGGATAATCATTATATAATTTTAATTTTTAGTAAACAAAGTGAAATGACTCAGTCAATTATGTCATCGCAATATTAAAAAAAAATAAATAAAAGAAAACATTAATAAATATTTATAGCTCTTTTTTGATAATTTGATCATATTCATAAGAATATTTTAAATCTTGTATTCATCTTTGGTTACCTCTCGAAGAAAAATTAGAACAAATATAAAATTGTAACACTAGAAGCCATAAAATAAATACTAGTCTAAGAAGAATGTTATTGTACATAACCATATGAAATTTTGATGACTTTGAACCAAAAGACTAAGGTGATAAAATAAACTCAATACTTTGGAGGCCTACAATTTTATATTTGTTCTAAGGTTGGTTCTTATTAAGGGAAGAAAGATTAACATAACATATATAGTCTCTGAAATCTAAGAAATATAGTTTTTGGAGAGGTATGAAACATCGAATGAGAGGCTTTCCCATACTTCTATTCTGCTCATCTTTGTGTTATTTAGTCTTATTCAAATGAATCAATCAGAGACAACTAGACTATAGTTTCAGCTGAGAGCTTTGAACTGGGATTCTTTAGCTTTGGTAGCTCGAAGTCCATACTTAGGAATATGGTACAAGAAGTTAACAAGTTGCCAATTGAGATCTACCACTCAACAATTCATCGGGAGTTCTACAAGTTATCCACCAGGGAATTCTAGTCCTTCTCAATGGTACAAACAGCAAAGTATGATCCTTAGATTTATTAGGACTTGCACAAAATCTAGTCGCATAGCTTTTGGACTCTGGAAATCTTTGGTGCTAAGAGAGTGAGCTTAGTTGATTAAAACTATAGGACTACGAGAGCTAGTTTAGTTCAATTAACTTATGGATTTGATTGATGAACTATAGGGCTAAGAGAGCAAGTTTAGTTCATTTTACTGCTAGAAATATTTCGGCGACAAATAGAAAAAAACTAAATTAAAAATTGTTTTAATAAATTTATAAAATAAATTACTAAGAGTGAGAAATTTGGTTCCATCATTGAATTTTTTTTTAATAAAAATTTATAAAAAAAAACAACTACCACAGAATTCAAACCTATCTACAATAGACCGTTTGTAACAGATAGGGTTAAATCCCTAAAACTCATGCCCAAGTCCCCTTTCTCTTTTTTTCTTCCTCTTCCACCATTTCTCTCTCTCTCTCTCTCTCTCTCTCTCTCTCTCTCCCAATTGCTGCTATTTCTCTCTTTTCTTCCTCTTCTTCCTCTCTCCATTCATCTTCTCCATGCTCCTTATTTAATATATATATATATATATATATATATGTATTATTAATTAAGTATTATATTAAGTGAGTGGTTGAGTTGGTCTCCATCGGTTATACATTTCAAATAAAATATGTTAGTGGAATTTTTCAAGGTTATTTATCAAAACGAATAAGAGAGGATGAGAGTTATGGCTTTAAGGCACGACAATGTCGTTTTCCTTAAGTTTTAATTCCCCCCCTCACCGCAAGAAGGTTTCTGATGAAGTTTCTCTAAGATACAATAAAGATTTGTTGTTGTTTTACACTTTGCACTAGTGAGAACAACCCACAAGAGCTTCTATAAGTTTTATGGTTTAAGAGTACTTGTCTTCGAAAAATTCTGCAAAATTTTCAATCACAAGAAGATCTATTTTTTTTTTAGAGAAAATAGAAGAAGAAGAAGAAGAAAGAGTACTCAATAAAATCTAATGAACTTTGTAAAAAACGACTGTTATACACTATGTAAAAAATGACAGTTATACACTCTATGTATAGAGTTACTAAGTGTATCTTCACAATAAACATTATGGTTCAGTCCTCACCTAACATAATTGAGTCTCTTCACAAGAGATGCCTTAGTCAACAACCAATTGTCATTTAACATTTAAAAGAATTCAAATTTTCGTTATGATAGTCGATTGTGTCATCGAGACAGTCAACTGTGCCTCAAAAAATACTTTCAACAATCAAGTATCGGGCTGATAAGATTGTCCAATTTCATAGTTGACTATCTAAACTTTTTGTCCAATCTTACAATCGACTATCTTAAATGGCATTGGACTATCTTCTGAACAAAACTTAATTCTTCTTTCTTTCTTTTTTCCTTCGATTTTTCAAATCATCCAAAGTATAAAACCATATTTTTTTTTCAAAAATACAAACAACCCCCACCGTTTTCAAAATATTTTTTACCCTATAAAAATTTGAAAAATCAGATCTTTTATAATCCATTAAAGTTCATGCCTAAATGAAGATGCCTTTGGAACTTGAATCTTCACTTGGTGAAAACACATCAAAGTTAAATAGAATGTGTGGTACTATGATACTTTGAAGCACAAATCTTATTTGTTTAACTGGATATATCTCACATATGAAATTTCTCCTCATAGAAATTGCCAGAAAAATTACCGACACTTTGCACGCCTTGTGTCATATATCTTATGTCATTAGTGC
This sequence comes from Bretschneidera sinensis, assembly GCA_023935145.1. Classification (NCBI taxonomy): domain Eukaryota; kingdom Viridiplantae; phylum Streptophyta; class Magnoliopsida; order Brassicales; family Akaniaceae; genus Bretschneidera; species Bretschneidera sinensis. The sequence continues at coordinate 140,004,646 of CM043698.1, forward strand.
TCTAGAGTTAAGCCTTTGAACTTAACAGAAACGGCCACACTGCACACCCACTAAGTAATCTTATTAAGTATGTTTTGTAGCTTAACATTCCAAAGAAAACTTTTATAAGCCTTATTAATAACTCAAAGTTCACCCGAAACTTTTTCACAACGGTTTTCAAACACATTTCTTCTGAGATGAAATATTTACTATAAATGTTTGCAATCACAACTGGTGATGTACTTCGTCTCATTGAACTAAAGACTTATGGTTAGTAAGCGTTGAGTCGAGGTTCTACCATAAGTGATTAATTGTATGGGCTTGATCCCTATCCTTATATAATATTTTAATGATAATCTAGCTAGAAACTTGGTTAATGTCTAAAATTTATATTTGGCTAAATGCCCAGGATAATTCATTGTACTGCATTGCGTACATAATACCAATCCCAGTTACACTCAAAAGCACCCTATCACAAGCGATATTTTCCATTGTTTCTAACTATTTGACTTTTCTCACTTATAATTCATTATCATGCTCAGTATTTACTTGTCACTTATACTATTGTACACTAACCATAATAGTGTATACTAGTCTCACTAGCCCAAAGTGATGATATTATCATCCAAATAGGATTTTATCACAAGTACTCTCTTAAGATTCATATTCTTGTAAATTTCCATCACAAGAATATTTTCGATTCTAAGTCAAGTACTACTCAAAATACACTAGAGATCTTCTCAAAACTTATTTGAAAAATCACAAGAGATATTCCAACACAAAAATTCTATTATTTCTATCCCAAAATTTCTTAAACCTTCATTGAAATTAGTAATCATTTTCTTAAGAAATTGGGAACTAAATCTTGTGATTGATCTTATAAGCAATATTTCAATGTACATATTTAACTCTTACATATATAACACCTCTAGAAAATATAACTTATGCAATTAAATGAAGATAACAGTTAACAAGATACAAATTTCACAATCCATTATAAATTGAATTAATTAAACATGAATTTCATTGAAATTTTGAAATCTTTCCTTGTGATTTTAGTATACATACAAATTCTATAATTTTTATACTTATATAGATTTCGGAAAATAACTTTAACTTAACCATAACATGATCTTCAACAAATATATCAAAGAAAATTGAATAATCAATAATATAAATATAAATACTAATATTGAAGTAATAACAAGGTTAGAACTGTTACTTCCCAGGAAGGAAAGTGGTGGGTTCCATGGAAACTTTTAATTTGGTATGTAATTGATGAGGGGTATAATTGTCAATTCTATGGAAGCAAAATGGTGGAAATTTTTACATTTTTTTCTCTAGTATCTGATTAGCTTATGATTTTATAAATATCCAGTAAGATGTCAGAAATCCAAAGAGAGTAAGTGTGGTTATGCAAGAAACTAAAAACATTATTTGAGTTTGAGAGAGAAAGAATCATGCAATAAGAGAAATAAGATCTATTTTCATAGAGAGATTGATCTAACCACTAAACTGGTTTTAGAGAGAGAGAGTCGGTTGTCTAGAAAAAAAAGATGAAACTAGAGAAAATTGTTGAATTTGTAGAATGATGAGAGGAATACAGTTGAAGTAATTGGTTTCGGCATTGGTTTTTTTTTTTTTTTCTGTGATAAAGAGATCTTTTATAATAATCAGTTAAGATTTACTGCATCTATGGTCCAAAAGAAAATTTGATCACAATGATTTAAAGAAAGCTTGGTACGTTTCATTCAGCTAAATGTATATTTAGAAAACTGAAAATTAACTGTGAATGAATTACTATCAGCCATCATTAATTATAATTAAATCTTTTAAAGCTATATATATGAATAAATTAATTGAAGATTTTATTCAATTTATAATCACAAACAAATCCGATTTCCTACAATATCAATTACAAAAAGTTTAAAGAAAAAGAAGTGTTAAAAATATGATCAGTAAGTATTACATCGAAGAAATGAACAATATCTCTCCGTGTCATTTTTCTCTTAAGATTATCAAATTATAGGGTGTTTATCAAAGATTTTTATTTAATATTTTTTCTTATATGAATTTTCTATTAAAATTGATAAATTTTGAGTTGATGTTTTGATTAACTTTTTTCTTATGATGATTGAATTACGGGTGTTTACTTCGATTTTTTGATGTGAATATTTAGTTTATGCTACCAATTTGTGTCATCAAACATTTTAATCTAAAATGTAATATGATGGATACGTCCCGTGCATCACACCGCTTCATAACTTGTTTGAAGGGGTATTACTTAATCTTCAACCACTGTTCTAATTTTCCAAATATATTACTTACTCATATTTTATGGCTGACCAAGAATCTACTGAGTAAGCAAGACTTTTTCTATTGATGTTGTTGGGTCAGTAAGCCTCCTTGCACCTTGAAGACTAACCAGATTTTTAGTCCATTGACTAGCTCACATCGGGTCACAGTTCAATCAATTCACAAATCACTCCATTCACGAGTTGCTCTATTCATAAGTTGCTTTTGTCCGATCATTTAAAATGCCTATCGCTTTGATCCCGATGATTCTTAGTTAAACTTATCATGCTGTAAGCATTTAGAACAATCAACAACGCACAAAATTGCATTTAACGTGCAAACTCATGGATAATCAAAACCATCCAAGGCATCATTATTGTTATGAGAAACTCTTTTCTGCTTAATATAACATTTTGTCAATTCATGACAGAGTACTTCACTGCGGATAATTATCAAACATTCATTACTTTTGAAACTTGAAAATTGGATAAGAAAACAAAAAGAGAAAAGGAGCGTGAAAAAATAGACTTCAGAGAAGTCTTCCCATGGATAGATTTTTTATTTTTACTTTTTTTATAGCT